>VWYH01009588.1:244804-387096 GCA_013399365.1 Pampusana beccarii | reverse complement strand
GGAGGAGCCGCCAGAGCCGCCTCCCGCGGCCGCCGAGTGCGGGGAAACGCCGGAGCCGCTGCCGCTGCCCCGGGCGGCTCATGAGCGCCGGGCTGCGGCGCCGCCGCTGCGTCCTGCCGCCGCTCCGCGGGTGAATGAACCTGTCCTGGCCGGCGACGGCGGCTTCGCCTCGGGCTGCGGCACCAGCCTCCCGCCACACAAAATGGACGGTTTCACCGGGAGTTTGGGTGAGCGGCGGCGGGAAGCGTGAGGGAGAGAGGGCGGGACGGGGCAAGCCGTGCCGGCAGCCGCCCGCCCCGCCGCGGGGCCGGGGGTGCGCACCTGCGGCCGGCGCGACGCGGTGCCGGCCGGGCCGGTGCGTGCAAACAGCGCCCGTGCGGCGGCCGGAGGGGAGGGGAGCGGGAGGGGATGCCAGCGCGAAATCTGGTCAGCTTCAAACCATCTGTTGCGAGAGCTCCGGCTGCACTTGCCTCCTTTGTTCTTTCCCTCGCCGTGGGCTTGCGCTTCCCCAGAGTTAGTTGCTTGGCTTTGGGCTGTTGCATTTGTTAAGAAAAAAATATACTATTTTATTTTTCATCCCTCACTTTTGCTCCGGGGGTGGGAGGAACCCCAGCCGGCCGGGTAGGCGCAGCGGGCCCGGGTGTCGCAGCGAGAGCGCCGGGAGCGCCTCTGCCGCCGGAGCCCCGCCGCCCCGGCAAGCCCTGGACCTGCTTACCCCGGGGCCTGGCTCCGGTCGCCTCCGTGGTGCTCGCTCCAGCACTTTGAAAGTTGGGAGCGGTGACCGTGTCTACGGTGGCGGGGGGAGTCAGCTCCTTCCCGGTGGCCGCGCATCCCTCCGTGTGCCCGAGGAGACCTCCTGGCTCCCCGAGCGTCAGGTTCCTCCGCCTGGAGTTGTGCTGCAATCGAAAATATTTACTGCTTGTTTATCCACTATTCCCAGAAAACCGACAGGTTGCGTTCCCTTCAGTTTTGTTAAGGCTGTGGCAAATTGTCATCAGTTTCTTAAAGATTCTTCACCAGCCCACTTTCTGAATGATTTAAAGGACAGATTGCATGTAGTATGAAGTTGTCCTGATTAAAAATGTGAACTGCAAATGTTTCCAAATGTAAGAATTGGAAAGTGTGTATGTTCCTATGCATTTTCTGGAAATTATAAGGGTGACATAGATCTGACCGTTCACTTTGTGGTGACATCAGATTGGTGCCTACCTGCCACTCTTTTTGTATGCCTTCTGTTCACTTTCAACGCTGCTCTATCTATTACAGGCATTTTGTGATCGAACTCGCTCCATCTTTTGTAGAAGAATAAATCTGTGCCTCTAAAAATTAGATTAATTTATTTTTACAGCACTCCTCTGAAATCTGTAATAATAGCGAAGAGTTCTCAATTTTCTGGAAAAATTGACTCATTTAAATACTTCTGAGTGTGATTGTAACCCCTCAGGTTTTGAAATGTCAACTCCAGCATTTTGGGCACCTGTCCAAACCAAACTGGTGCACCATAATTAACAGTACGCTTTGGTAGTTTGGCTCTTTGCCTGATACACTCTCCTTGCTCAAGTAACTTCCATGGTCATTTTATATCTGATGATCAGAAGGCGACACACAGAGGAATTATAGGGGTTCTGTTCCCAGTTTTCAGAGGGAAGATTGTGCCTGTGGGTGACATATGCAAATATGCCGCTGTTAATATTTATGAACCTCTTTACCCAGTAGTGGAACTGATCACCATTTCAAAGGGCACCCATATAGCTTTTAACTCATGGAGTACTGGCCCTGCTGAGGTAGATATTTATCAATAACCGTTTTGTGTTATGTGTGGGAAAAAACCCCACAATTATTTTGAAATAATGAAGTGTCATTTTCCTGCATGGAGGTTGCTTGTGGAGCTGGTTGGATGGCCCAGCACCTTGGGCTGGAGTGGTGATGGGATCTTCAGAGCATTGCCTTATTAAGGGAAGCTCCATCTGGGCCTTTAATTTGTTTCGCTGTTTGGCCAGAAAGGCACTGTGATTTTATTAGAATTTAATGAGGATTAAGCTTAGCTCAACGTTTCAGACTGTGTGTCATGATATTCACTGTTAGTTGGCCTTTGATTTTGCTTTTATGGCAAGCATGAATGCACAGTGGTTTTCTAGGCTTGGGCTGAGGAGAGTGCATTCCCAGCATCTTTAGCTTTGAAGCATGAAAGTTTGTGTGGCTTTCTTGTTTTCAGGTTTGAATCGTGCTGCTTAGTCCTTTTCTGTATTTATAAGCACTTGTTGGTTGCTCTAGCTGCTAACAAGCATGTAGTGTTCACAAAGATGTGTGAATTGTTCTCAGATTTTTTTTTTTTTTTAATATCTCTAATTAAAATCTAATGGCTTGAACTTAATTAGCTTCTGCTAAATGTCTTTTAGGAAGGCCATAAATTAATGTAATTTAGAATGAAATGTAAAAATTAATTGAAATTATTGTTGGCAAAACTGTGCTATCTATGTATGTGCATGCTCAACCAGTCAAGCGAGATTGTTAGAGAGCAAGTTGTCCTTTTAATGCCTCTTGTCATTATCTGGAAGGCAAAATGTTATTACAGATTGTGCCCTCCAGCACAGGCAGAAATACCTTCTTATGTGTCTCTTGCAGTTGAAAATACTTTATGCAGCTGTTTTCTTTTGGCTTCCACATTGAAATTTTTATGAGAATAAACAGGTGAAAGAAACCATTTATATGTAATTTAGAAAAATTGTTTTGGTTATTGGTTTATTAAGTGCTTATGTAGCACTCTAGAGCACACAATTACTGCATAAAATAAAATAAAAAAAATCTATGCATTATGAGTTAGCTTGTACAGCTGAAATAGGTATTGATTTACTCTTTTGATAAAACACTGAGTTATTTCACATTTACTGGGACTTCAGTACTGTTTGAATATCACCAGTAGCAAAGTGGTTATTGAATCCCATTTATTGTCTCAAGTAGGACAGTCATACCCTATGTTTGAGCATTTCCAATATGATGGTTGTCAGAGGGCTGAATGGATTTTGGCCATCTGCTTTTTCAGATGCATCTCTTGAAGTGAAAGAATGTGCTTCTGAATGGGAACAAGAAGTCTGTGAACTTGGACTGAGTGCCTGGGCTTGTGCTTTGTGCCCTTGCCCAGAGAGGAGCACAGCATGGGTGTCTGGTTCCAGTTCTGCCAAATGCTCTCACGTCTTAGGGTCCTGATCAAAAAAAACCTAAAGACAGCATCATCAGGGAAAAGAAAGCACAGTTAATTCCACTAGAAAAATTGAGCAAGAGAGTTCTATCAAAAAAAAAAAAGAGAAAACCAACCCCCCCAAAACCTCTTTGTGCTGCAAACTGCTGCCTGGCATCTCATCCACCCTCATGCTGGTGCCTTTGAGCCAATGGTGAACTGGTTTGGAGAAGTCCAGCAGAGAGCTGTAGGACTGTAGAAGGCTGACAGTTTTGCAACAAAAAAATTAATTTGTTCATATAATCATTACATTCATTTATGGCCTTCTTCCTTGCCCCAGCTGTTTTGGTGGGTTTCTGCCTAAACTGGCTTGTTGGAGAGTAGAAGTATGACAGGTGGTAGGAGAGAAGCAGTAGGAGCCCTCAGCTGGGGGTAGGTAGGACATGGTGGCACCGTGTTGTTACCAGCTCTTGGGTTGGCTTTGCTGGTTTGTGAAACTGCTGCAGTGTGGAGGGTGATGCATTTCTTGGGCCTAAAACATAACTTTCTGGTGCAGCTAATGCACAACATCAGTGAAAAGATGTCACAGGGCACTGCCTTGATATGAAGCATTTGTCACTTCTCTGTGGCACCTCTTAAGCTGTTCATTTATCTTTCTTTCTGTAGGGTTAATTGACTAAGGTATGAGATCTTTTTGATCCTACTAGATGTAGGCTTATGAAGAGTAAGGCACAACTGGCTGCTGGGGACTGGTGAGGGATGCACTTTGGTGGACAGTTTTCCATTGCTTTTAGCTGTCACGTTGTTTTCCCTTCTGAGAAAGCTTCTGCTGATTGAGCTCTGTAACAATAGCTCATTGTAAACAAAGATATGGAAGCATTCATCAGATTACTTTATAAAAAATGACTACAGCCCTTTCCAAGTTTGTCACCAGCCTAAGATAATAACATGGTTCAAAGCATTTCAATATGACTCTCTCCGGCGATAAGGTCTGTGGCAGAGTAGGAACTAAAAAATCAATGAAGAAGTCTCAACTTCTGGATTCAAACCATGGCTTTTGTGCAGCTGTACAGGATGCCCTGAAGCTGAGAAGTAGTATTTACTGAAAAATTCTCTGTGATTGAAAACATTTTCACTGAGAAATTAAAATCAATCTTCTCTTGAAGTCTTAGGCAGACAGAAAAAAATAGGATTTTTGTTTGTTTGTTTTTTTAAGAAAAGAGTAGTCGAGCTCATGGGTTTTTTTCAGAGAAATAGGAGGCAAAGGAGAGCTGTAATGACTAAGTGGAGACCAACATTTTGCTCTGCTGTTGATGTTATTGGAAGTGCAACTGGAGAAATAATAAGAAAGGTTCACTTTTTCATTTTATGTAGGATCTACATACTGTTTTATCACTCTACATGTACTGCTACTAACTGCAGTATATGTACTAGCTACTTACTGGAGAAGTGGCATGTAGGTTAGTTTCTAATTCCCCCTCCCCATTTCTTATGCTGGGTATTGTATAAAAGTTATTGGAAAACATTCCTGTTTTCATGGGTACGTCAGGTCTATATCGGGTAGGCACTGAGGCAGTGCTATGAGTTTGTGCTGCTCCCCTGCACTGGAAGAACCGACAGTGTTTGTTGAACCTGTGGCTTTGATGAAATCCAGCAAGTCTTCTTCTCTAGAGCCCCCAGTGGTGTGGACAGGTCTGCTCAAGGGGTCAGGAGAGTTTGAGCAGGGAGGATCTTGTGGTCACCAGTGCTCTGAGCCTGTGAAGTGCATGTGCATCATGATTAATCTCTGGCTGGGTTCAGTACTGAGAAAAATGAGCATGTGAGATGACTATCTACAGCAAATTGGGGTATTTGTCATTTTTTGGGGCTAGAATATGAAGTTGTACAGTTGCCTGTCCAGACTGCAAAAGTGGCCGCGGTGCTGCAGCGCAATCGCTTGTAGCGGCAACGAGTTCAGCTTGATTTGCGGGGCTGTGTTTGTGGGATTGCTGCGTGCTATTGTCAGTGTGCTAGTCTTCTTAAAAATAAAAACTTTGGCAGGACGTCAGTCTATCCTGCCTGGGAAGGATGGCCTCGGTTGGTGCCAGGGGTGATTTAACTAGCAGCAAGGAAGGGAGGCTGTTTGCTTCAGAAACTCAGGGGTTGCCCACCTTTTGCTGAAAGGGGCTTCATTCATGGGCAGCGAGGAGGAACCTTATGCTCTGTATCCAGCTGAGAAGCAAAGGATTGTGTGTTTAAAAAACAATCCTTTTTTTTGCACGGAGCAATTGGCAATATTTGGCCTGGTAGTGAGTAGCTCTCTGGCTTTTAAAAACAAAAAAAGAAACAGAATCCCAAACACAGGAGTACCTATTAGAAGGACTCTCTTCTCTCTCTTTTAGAAAGGCTTTTAATGCCTGGGATGCTGAGAAGCCTTTTTGGCCTCACAGTGTATTTTTCATACTCTTTAATTTAATATTTTTTGATATGGGAAGTACAGTTATCTGACAGGATTTTCTCTTGCCTGAAGAACCTACTCTGAAAAGATTTTTTTTTTTTCTGTGCTTTATGTCATGAGATATGTCTGGGGGAAAAACGGTTAAGAACAATGGTCTTCCAAATCCTCTGAAGCATCGTTTTGTTTTGTAAGCATCACTATGTTGGGTAATCATGACATTAGTACTGTACAGGGAGATTCCGTATGTCACTCCTTGCTCTTCAGAGTAGCTGCTTCCCTTCTTGGTGTGGTTTCTATCAATTATTGAGGTTTATTTTCCCCTTCTCTCTTTAGGTTCTTGCTAAATCTAATCCTTAATGAATGTGATTTTAAGGCCAAGAATGTTGTTCCTCTTTTGCCCACACATAATGTAATAGGAAGGGTGTTAGAGGGTAATTAATTTTATAGCACATGGCATGTGTGATGACAGTGCAAGTCTCTCTGTTCTTGCTAGTGTTGAGTGTTTCTAGTAGGGACATTCTTCTGTTTAGAAGATGAGAATCGCCTGATAAACAATTTTTTATAAGCTTCGCTAACTTCCTTTTCAAGAAATCTTTCTACAGTTACTTCTGTGCTCAGGTGGGGCCACTGCTCACCTCGTTTTTCTTCTCTGTAAACAAGTGAGCACAGGCACCAACAGTTTAAAGAGGATTTGTTAGCCTTTTTTAAATTTTTTTTTTCTTTAATCTGCTTGTTTAAATGGATGCAGAATGGTTTTCTAGGGTTAGATGGATACCTGGAAACAGCATGCAGCGATGTGCAAGCTCTTCTGACAGTTTTAATTCATCTTTAGGAAACACATGTGCACTCGTGTAAAACAGTTGGGTTCACATAGGAGCTTGCAGTCTGAGCTGATAATTCAGCCAGTCAGTGGAAGTAAATGGTGCTGCTGGAGGGGTGGGATGGGGAGAGAGACACTAGAGACATTAAAGGCCTGAGTTTATTGCTACATCTTGGAACATATGAAATGTTTTTAGCTTCTGGTTTTGCTCTTTGATTTTTTTTTCCTTCCTAACTTTTTGTTTATCTTCCTCCTTCTCACTCACCCTTCACTTCTTTTATTTAATATTTTTTCTTTTTGCTCCATGTTGTGAGTATTCATGCTACATACCATCAGCGAATATGACAATATTCTTTCTAAGCTTTCTGCCCTAAGACTTCTTACTGGGTTGGATGAAATAGGGTTTTTATTATTTTTTTGTGATTGTTTTGCCTCTCAGTGGGTTGCCTCTTCTGCTCACCCTCAATAGTTTCAGCCTAACTTGTTTACTAAATATAGCTGTGTCTTGATGTTCTTTAACTGCTGATTTCCTGACTACTCTCCTGACTTTTTCATGTCTCCATTGCTCTACTTTGCAGGACAGTGCTGTTTATTGGGAAGGAGAATTTTTACTTTTTTTTTAGCGAGTTTTGGAAAATCCAGTTTCTTTCTGTGGTGATGGTCTACACTGCCATTTTGTCCTGTCTAGTGATGTAGATTGCATGGTCTTGCAGTTTTTAGGCAGGATACTCTTGAGTGCAAATCCCTCTTATTGTAGAAGTAGGCTTACTCTTTGTTTTTATATGGATTTTGTTTAGCTTTCTGGAGCTGCTCATACATGTGTATTACTCTTACACATAATAAAAGTGCAGTGGAAGGGGCAAGAGAGGAAGCAACGTACATATGCTCTATAAACAGTTATGATATATTTTGGAGACGTACAACTACCTTGGATTTCGAATTATGAAATTAAAGAAAAATAGTCAGTGTTGTGTCTTGCCTGATTCTCTTTCATTTCACCGAAACTCAGCTCATAGCTGTGAATGCAGCGCTCCAGCCTGGAGCTGGTTCCCACTTCTCCTGCCAGTTTCTTTGGGCTTAAAAAACAAACAAAAAAAACCCCAAAAAAAGGGGGTGAGGGGCTGAAACCAAACTGTTTTATGTTTTGAATGTATTTTGGATTTGTGTAAACAGTTTTAATGCATCAAGCTAAATTGGCAGGCTTTCATAATTCTCTGGGAAAATTGGGAGTTTGGAACCCAGTGGATAAATTAAAGTCACAAATGCTTCTGAGCCCCAGATTTGGCTCCCTAAAGGGATGCTGTAAATTAGTTAGGACTAGAAATGTGGTTTAGTTAAAGTAAATGAAAATGCTTTTTCATGAGAACTTCATAATTTTAAAGACAAAAGAGCTGGATTTCTTTATTCTGAGTTGAGGACACAAAAGCAAGAAAATAGCTATTAGCAAGAGAAATTTATGTTTGCTGTCCAAACACAAGAGGTAATGATTTCACCACTTTTTGTGTTTTTGAATGAAATTATGACAAAAGGGTAATACAAATTGTTTTAAAATGCGTAATTTCAGTCAGCTGCTGAGGTAAGCAGGCGCCCACGAGCGTAACTGAATTAACAGTCCCAAATATACGTAAAATGAATGCTAGAACTATTAGTTTGTGTACAGTTTACTGTATGGTACAATTTTTTTTTTTATCTTTCAAGGACAAAAGAAAAATGTTGCATTTACGTCAGGGTTCTGATGAGCTTTGGGCCCATCGCTGTACAAAACAACAACAGTAGGGTGGGCTGCAGTTGATTTCCTTCCCCTTTATTCACGGCCACAAGCAGACCATGCCATTTTCTTAAGAGGTTTCCTGTTGTGTGCATTATATGGATCTTTAGTTAATTAGACCACTGAATTTCATTGGCAAGTTCTGCTTAAAAGTGGCAGAATAAAGCCAAATGTTTTTCTTGCAGGTTCAGTTTTTTGAGGATGAACGTCACCTCCAAAACCTGTGGTTTAGATCACTCTTATTATTCATCTTAGAGTACTTCTGGCTTTTATAACTACTAGAAAAATTTTGGAGTGGCTTTGAATTATAGGCTTAATCATTTAGGTAGGGCATGGTTGGCATAATTCCTTTCCAGAAGCAGTAGATATTGGAAACCTGACCATATGGAATGGAGGAGGAAAAGTGTTGCTGTTAGAGATTTCTGGTTTGATGTAGTTGTGGTGAAATCACGCACCGAGCCGGAGCAGTTCTGAGGTGACTGCTACACACGTACATCTGGGCTTCTCTGGGAGCAAAGTCCACTTCAGGTGTGTTAATGTGCATTACAGCTTTTATGGTTTGGGACTTTTTTGGATGCAGTTTGATTGAGAAGAATTTCAGGAGAGCGCTCCTAAAACTGTGCTTCTCGATGTTTCCAAAGAGAGGTGTGGGAAGGAGGAGCCTTCAGCAGTATGAACCATAAATTAAACTCTTTCAGCTGCAAGATTCAGAGACATGGCAATACTCACATCTGCACAGTATCACTTAGCTTTTTTTAAACAAGAACTCTAACAAGGAGAAAGTTACAACTTTGTTTAGCTATGAAATTCTGCATTGAACTGCTATTGTCTCCTCTCCCAATGTGTACCACGCAAATGCCATCAGAGGTATAGCAGGAAATCAGTGGTTTGTGTGGCTGTAATGTTTGCTTTCTGAACACTAAATGTGTCTGTTAAAGTCATGAAGCAAGGGGTACAACAATAACAAGCAGCCCAAAATATTTGCCTTTTCTTTTTTTTTTTTTTTTCACAGAATACAAGTGAAAGCGCTCCAAGTCCTTATTGACAGGTTTGCAATAGCTGTAATAAGCACTGATTTGAGATGGTTTTAGACTCGGTTGCATTGGGATTGGTGATGGGAAGGATTTCTGCTTGTCTATTTTCTAAGCATTTAACATGTGGGATGGTATTTTTTCATGGAAGTGATACAACATATTTAAGAAAGATGACTCACTGGCATTGCTGTTCTCCACGTTTGGATTTTGTGCTGCATCTTCTATAATCTGTGACTATAGTATTTTCTGAAAGATGCTCAGAGGGGTGGAGCATTGGTTAGCATGGAGAAGGCAGCAGTCATGACTATACTGACAGTCTGCTTGTTCTTTGATTATTGCACTTCTTGGAGTCAATTCTTGTTAGAATAGTGAATGCCTAATCTGAATATATAAGTTGCTTTTGGAGGTAAATATGGTGAAATGCTTAGAAGCTGGATTTGAATTTATTCTTTACACTAGAGTACTGGTGTAATAAAGCCATTTATTAAGCTAGTGTACACTTGATGGTGATATTCCAGATGTAAATATGACTTTTTCTAGAAAGTATTTTTTTGTGTTAGGGGAGCTGCTGTTTATATCTGTTAACACTTTTATTTTAAATGGTTTTAACTTCTTTTTAATTGGCTTGGTTTTCTGCAGAAGCTACTGTAGCTTGGGCAAGCATTTAGTGTAAAGCTAAGAAGTACCAAACTCAGAACAAGGATTCAGGTACATGTGTTCATTTTCCAGGAGAAGCTTCCTGGAGGATATATGCCTTTTTTGCAGCATCTCTGCCAGGTTGTTTTCCTTTTGTTTCTCAACCCGTAGCAGAAATCTGTCGTAGCTGACATGGTTGAAGACCCAATTTATGACAGGCCGGGTTGGAGGGAATAGGAAGTGCACAAAGATACCATGTTGTTGCAGGACTTATGGTGAAATGTGTTTGAAGGTCAAATGTGCCCAGTGATTATGAGGACAGGTCCAGTAAGGCAGGGTAATATAGGTATTTATATAATTCCTTGTGACTTCAGGTTCTGCATAACAGTGTAGTATTCTTTAATTAGTGACAAATGACAGAACCTGAGGGAATGGCAGGAAGATGTGCCAGGGGAGGTTTAGGTTGGACATTAGGGAAAGGTTCTTCACCCAGAGGGTGCTGGACACTGGAACAGGCTCCCCAGGGAGGTGTCACAGCCCCAAGCCTGACAGTGTTCAAAAAGAGACTGGACAAGCCCTCAGACGCATGATATGAACTGTGGGGTTGTCCTGTGCAGGGACAAGAGTGGACTCGATGATCCTTGTGGGTCCCTTCCGACTCAGGACATTCTGTGGTTCTAACTCTACAACTATACTGTGATACTGTTTCCTGACTTTGGTAAACTAACAGAGCTGGGTTCTCACAGTTTGTGTTGTGTGTGTTTGTTGTTTTTTTCTAGTGTGCATTAGCAAACACAGAAGATATGGTTTGCTTGGAGGAACTGTACATTACTTTTTAATTGGGATAATTTGTCAATGAGTTGTATGTTATTGGGTGGGACTTAATCTGGCATCCTATTTTCTGAGCTGGGATGAGGGACAGGTTTTTTTTTTATATGAAGTCATCTGAGTTTTGAACAGCTTTTTGGTTATTCATTTCGTATGTGTGTGCACCAAGCTTGTGGTTCTGCTACAAAAAAAGTGTTTGTACGTGTGTATTGTGCTCTGCTCTTAGAGGATTATGGGGTTGGGAGAGTATTTAATTTGAATTTTAATTTTAATAGCCAAATATTGAAGTATTCATCCATCTCAACCATAAAGGGGGTAAGCTATTTAGTCCTGTGTTAAGATATTTTGAAACCTGTGCAGGTACAGGTTGCCAGCTGTGCAAGCACCATGCAATGTCTCTTTCTCTGTACCTGCAGGAAGCCTTATGGCCTAATGTGTGACCTGTTCCTGAATACGGCATGAGCTGTGGGAGGGAGGGGAGGCTCTGAGCTACCTGGGTGCTCAGAACCCAGCATGATCACCTGGGACCAGCAAGGAGTTGCTTTGTGAGGGGAAGAAAGTTGCTTAGTGCATTGAGCAAGAGAAACAAAGTATGAATGTGCAGTTTGCCCCCACAGAGGGATCACTTGGGATTTTTCCTATTGACTTTACAGGGGGCTTGGACTTTTGATGCTCTGTTTCCTCCTGTTTATTTGTCAAGTCTTCCTGTTTTGAGTGGTACTGGAAGTGTGGACCACCAAAGAGTTAAATATCTGTCCTTAACTCAGATATTTATGGGTTGTTAACTACGCATTTGAAATTCTGGCTATGCTCAAGTCAATAATAATTAAAAAAAAAATTCTGTTAGTGTTGACAGAGCAGAGATTTACCTGTTGTTTCCCTCCCCTGAAGGAGACCCCATTCCTGTCCTTGTCCTGCTCCAGTTCTGACCGTCCTCATCTCCATGCAGGGAGTCCCTGTTGGCCCTGTGCTGGCAGAGCTGGACACAGCTGGCTTCCTCAAAGCCTTACAAATTCAGGGTAAGGGCAGCAGAAAGAGGGGAGGTCTCATGTCCATGCAGGTGACATTTGAACCCCAGATGGGACTTGATTTATTTGATCGTCCTTCCCTTCCCTCCCACCCCCAGCATACCTAAATACGGTGACTTGAAACCTTCAGAAATATGAAAATGAGAACTACTGTTTGTGTGCTTTATGGATATTGGTTCAGTTATTGTCTAGCTAAATAATAAAGGTGTGTGTATAGAGGGTCTTGCTAATATGCTTTGAATTATCTATGTTTATGTAATTTATTATTTGCAGTAGAATTTTCAATTTCCTGTTCCTATAGCTATAGCAGCTTTACCAGAAAAAGAGCTCTAACTTGGCTGCTGTTTTTGTGAACTAATGGCAACATTTGCTGTCTACTTTTTATAGACCACAAAAGGATGTTTTTCCAAAGCTATAGATAAAGTGACAAAGGGAATTGCAAGAAAGCAAAAGGGAATTGGCATACACAGAGCATTTGACGCATATAGCATGGGTTGTATTTATCAGTATATGTGGATTTGTGTTTGATCTGCCTTTCAGCCTTAAGTTAATTTAAACAGATAATATTTGAGTAGTCGTTATTTCTGTTTCCAGAACTAATTGGGAAGTTTCCATACTTTTGTGTGTGCATATGTACTCCTTCTCCTCTGTTTTTAAAGGGGCTGAAGTCTGGCCTTTTTCATCCATAATTGAGCATTTCAAAGAGTAGTAATATCTTACATTTTCAGCAGCATCTACAACAGGTCTTTTTGTCTTCTACAAGAACTGCATAAAAATGTTACATAGTGCTTTTATAATCCCACAGATTAAAACTCAAATACCCTCAAAATTAAACTAATTAGCAGATCAGATAGAAATCTTTACTAGAAAGAAGTGACTTGCTTAAGATGAACGAGAAGTTACATCTTGGCAAGCAGCTCTTCTGTACTATCGTATCATCTTTGTGTGTGTATTTTTAGAAGAAAAATGGGTAGGGTTGATGTCATCTAAGAGTTGCCAGTTCAGTCTTAACTCTTCTTCATCAGTGTAATTACCCTGGGATATTACGGACCCTTGAGTTGCGTCACTGGCCGAACAGCCTTGGGTACTGGCTTCTGCTTTTGATCTGCATCATTCTCTGTTATGAAACAGAGGTGTAGAAATAACCATTTCATAGTGATTTTCATCATTGGCTTTGATGTGTGCATGTTAATGTTCCCTCTTCTGTGCAGTGCATAGTACATATGGTATCCAAGGTTCTCCTCTAAGCTCCACGAGGAATGGCTGGTCAGTGGCCTTGAGCCACCTGCTACCCATGAACACCACTGTGCTGGGAAGCAGAGCCGGGTCCCCACCAGGATTTGCGGTAACTCATCTGGAGGATAACCCTCAAGGTGTTGCTCCAGATGAAAACCATCCCTGTGGCTGTTTCTTAACCCTGCTGCACATATGGTCCTAAGCCGTGTCTGGGGAAGATGGAGATCAGTTGTGTGACCACAGAGACTTCTGCTTGCGTGAGACAGGGGCAGTGTTAATCAATGGATGTTATGCAGAGTTTTGGCTTGCTGTGAACAAGGAGAACTGTAGTAGGGAAGGGCCCCTGGAAGAAAGGTTGCTGATCAGAGGCTGTGGGAGCCACACTGGGCTCCTCTCTGTGAAGTGTCACTAGGATGGTGACAAGCTGTGGCTGGCTGGAGTGGTGTTCTGCAGAGCAGCTCCCATTTCTTCCTGCTGTGTTAGGCTGCCATAACATGTGCTTCTCACTGTAAATACCTAGATTTTTGAACACTGTGGAATTTTATAGAACTTCCTCCACCCTGCCCCTCACCCAGTGTCTATATGGATGTTGTGTTGTGTAGTGGGTTCTTTTTAAATTTTGTTCCTTGGGAAAATATTTTTTGTCTTTCACTGACTGCCATTTAACTTCAAGTTTTTGCTCAAAAATTCTTGAGGTGGGTCCTGACTATTCTTGCTGTTAGCTGCAAGGCTAAACTCTAATCCTTGAAGAGAAGGCAAGGAAAGGTGATGATCATCCTGCCAGCATGACAGCAGAGAAAGATGTTAACTGCAGTCTTCCTTCGCAGTGCTGATGCGCTAGGGAGAATGAGGGGAACTGGAAGTGACATGCACTTTACATTTCTTTTAATACACTAAAATAAATAAATTGTGAAATGGGGACACTCCTTAGCCCCAGCTGGTGGCTGCACTCCTGTTGCTGCCCTGGCTTGGGCTCCCCAACAGCATGTACCTGACCTCATGGTGGGCATGGAATAAAATCATCCCTTTAATCTTGGGACCATTGCTCCATGAAGGCAGCAGGCCTAGTGCAGACGTGCTCTGCAAAGCTTTGTTTGTCAGAATCTGGTGGTGCATAATGTGACTCCCTATATTTTCATATGGTGCTCTTGGTTATTGTGGACTATTTTCATGTCATGTCACTCTTTTTTCTAACCTGTGCTCTCCTTGGATGCTGACTTTGAACGGTTTCAGCATTATAGAAGCAATTCTCTGGCTCCTGGAAGCAGCTGTTAGAATAGGTTTTAGGAATTTAACTTTTGTGCTACGTCAGCCGTTAATATTTTCGAAATTGAAAACTGCAGCATGTTGATGCTCCCAGAACTTGATGTGTTGCTGGGCCATTTCCAGGGACCTTAGAGCAGGAGGTGCTGCTGCTGCTGTACCGTACTGGCTGTTCAGTCCAATAAGGATCTTCAGTTCTCCTCTAACAAGAACCATCCTTGCTAAATAGGATGATGGCTGCCATATGGCTTTCTTCTTTCCTCTGTTCCCCTCTTTCAATTTTGCATGATGTAGTAAAAGCATCAGTAAGACCATTTTCTATACTATCGTAACACTGAAAGTAGGTAAGTTTCTACTTGTTTTTAGGGACAGTTTACTCACAGTTTAGTGAATTAAGAAAATGTTTTGTTGATGGTTGTAAACTATACTGTTTTGTTGATGTTTATAAACTACACTTCTAGAGTTCCTGGAAGTTCTTACATATGTGGGGTGGTTTTGATGTTTGGCTTTTTCATTTTTTTTCTCCTCTCTCTTGTAAGATGACTTTTGACTATGGAAATATTACACAACTTGATTTTGCAAAGATAGAGGTATGCTTTTTAACACGACATATAATCTTATTTTTAAAAAAAATTAGTGAAGAAACTTTTTTTCTATACTGTAAGGTATATTCTACTTCTCTGTTAATCATTATGGTTTGATTATTTTGTTTGACATGACTCATTTTTCCAAGGACAGCGATTGTAGCAATTACAAATGTACAACAGGAAGCCTAGAAGGAAGTGTAACATCAGATCACTGAAGATTCTCTGCTGCTTTCACGGTTGATTTTTATGGTTTTGTGGTGTTAGTTAATGATTTCTTGCTGTGCACGTTCTGTTTCACATGCATAGTGTATGTTGTGTCAGCTTTATCACCGAGAATGTTTTTTGAACCCACGTGGGTCAACATAATTAGCAGGAAATGTATCTTTGGTTTTGTAATTGAACACACAGTTGTATTATCTTTAAGTGCTTTCTAGTGCTTCTTTTTTGTTTATCTAGGAAGTGACCTGTAGTAGCCTTATAGAATAGTTACAAATTATCAAGAGGTAGTGCAGTTTTTCTGCTACATATTGTTATCTTGTTATTGCCCCATGTGTTCTTCTGTGGTCATTTTGCATTCCTCTTTCTGCTCTTTCCAGTAAACCTTAGAGAGGATCTGCACATTGAGCAGTTCAGCTACTTTGTACCTACCAGAAAAAGCTCAGTTTTGGTGTTGAGGCAATATTTATAGTCCTTCCGTAGATGATTGTTCCTGCTTGTATGAAAACGTTACTGAAAGTGTTGTCAAGAGCAAACCAGATGGACTCAAGTTCTGGCTGCGTTCTTACTACCTTCCCTCCTTGGACCAGGGACAATGTGCTGCTGCCTTCGGGACCGTGCTTTGCTCTGTGGGTGTAAGCTTGTCTGTGTGATCCCATACAGGGCTGGACCCCATCTGCAGGTGTTCTCCAAAACTCACGTCTCAAACCACGTGGTGAGCGAGGCTGTGCTGGGGGACCACAGAGGGTTGGCGAGAGGCTGCTCTGGCAGCAGAGGACAACAGGTTACCCAGTGCCGTTCAAGGAGAGGGCTCTTCAGTGTGGCTTTCCTCCCTTGGGAAACAAAAGATCTTTTTTATTTTACTTGTCAGCTCTTATAAACTCAGTCTTCAAGTGGAGACTGAGTAATGGCTGCACTTGAGTGCAGAGGGATAAGAAAAAGGAAAGTGCTTGAAGCCCAAATGATGTCTTGTACGAAATGTTTAGGATTGGCCATGTACCCATCGGCATGGCTGTGTTTCTGCAGAAAATAGGCTAATTAGTTTGCTGTTAGTGGCTGTATAGGAGGTTACCAGAACGATAAATTTGTCATCTTGTCTCTGGAGGACAGAAGATGTGGGTCTTGTAAGTGAGTGGGCAGGTGGTGGTCTAAAACCTTGGTTTGAGAAGTGTAGACAAAATGCCATGCATGCATCTGCCCTTTTGAAGAGCTCTTGAGTGGGAGGGGAAGAAATTAGAAGGCGTTGCTGAGTGGTTGTGTGCTGTCTGGTAGAGCTAGGCTGTGTCTGGTCCCCCTCTGCAAAGACCCATCTCTCTGCCTTGTGGAGCTCCTGTCTGCCAACGTGGTGAAGTCACTTCTCACCCCAAAGGGGAAAATACCCCCTCACGGCATGGCTGTGGGGCTGATGCTGTGGGGGAGGAAAAACTACTTGGTATGGTGGTAGAGCAGTTGGGTGCTGTGAACCATCCCTTTCCTCTCTCCAAAACCTGGCAGCTTTCTTCTCCCTCTCTTCCTTTTCCTTGACTACTTCCCTTCCTTCTTCTCGTCTCACTGTCCTCAAAAAAAGGTGTGTGGAAAGAGAGGCCAGGTGCTCCCATCTTAAGAATGGATTTTCCTTTCCAAAGCCTTCTGAAAAAGGTGAATATGTAGAAGTAGGCTATGTCATAGTATAATCTCAAAAATAATATATAAACAAATGTATTACTATTTTTTCGAACCAAACCAACCCCAACCTTGAATGCAGCTAATGATATAATTATCCTACTTGATTATCATTATTTGCCTAGCTGTCCTTATTACAGCAGTTATGCATACATTACAGATGAGAAAATGTATTTTAATTCAGTTTTATTTTTGCTGTGTGCTAAAAGAAAAAAAGAAGCCAACCTAGTTCAGTCTCTTAGCATGTATATTTTTTATGGTAATAGCCTCAAATTAATGCATTAATAACTTGAAATTTTGTTTACAAGACCAGATTGCAAACCCCATTTTATAAAGCTAGTATGTTCTGGAGCAGCTAATCATAAGAAAGAAAAATAAGTATCAGATTACAGATATTTTCTACATGAAGAATATGACCATATGTGCCTTTGAATAATTCCAGATGGAAGGCTGATAGTTTGCAATTTGTTGTTTTGCATTCAGTTTCTTCAGATTTTTTTTTTTTTTTTTTTTTTTTTTTTGTAAACAAGCCAATCCACAGGTGTATTACAAGCAGAAGAAAATAAAGGAATGTATTTGGTTTGCTAGGTTTATAAATCTCACCTGTTTATTCTCCTCTCCCACCCTCCAACATTTTGGTTGCATGGCTGAGCTATCAGAGTTGTGTCAGATTTAGGTTACTTGTACAGACCTTTATGTTATCACTATGTAGTCTGTAAGTGATCACATTTTATAGTATGATAACTTTTTAATATGCGTTTTTAAGAAACATATTCAGATGCTTATCAAGAGCCTTCACAGAGCAAACATGAAACCTTTCAAATAAAAAGGTAAATACTTGAGATAGTTACAAATTTACCTCTATTAGGCAACTGTTTTGCAACCTTGGCTCTGACTGCCAACACTAGTGCTCCCTGCAACTGCTTTTGAAAGAAAATACACGCTGAGAGCTTGACAGCTTATTTTCTTCAGTGATTTTTCCCCCCTCTCTCAGGAAAAAAAAAAGTTACCTTGTTCGTCATGTAATATTAAAGACCATTTTGTTACAAAAGGAACCTTAGCAATAAGCATAAGCTTGTTTCACGTTGTCGAAGGCAGTGTTTAAATATCTCATCTCAGTAGTTGCACCTGCACTTCCCTGGTAAGGTGAGAAAAACACAATTTCAGGTTATAGTTAATGAAGTCTTAATTGTTCCTGTATCTGAGGTTGCTTGGGACTCCCTTGCTTCAGGAGTTCTCTCATCCTCCTGCTCTGGACAGCTTGATCATTCTTGATCCCCACAGGGAATGCCTGAATAATGTTTCATGTCCTTAATAGTGCTTGTTTGCTTGTTCTTTATGATAAGGCACTAAGATATCCCAAGGCACTTCAGGATGACCGTTGTAGTTCTTACTATGCGTGTCTATTTGTGTTTTCCCTGGGTTTTTTATTTACTACTTCCTCACACAGTTTTAACAGTATTTTATAAGTCAGTATTGTAGGAAATAATAACTGTAATAGATTATTTACTTTTAATTTCACTCACAGCATCACATGGGGACCATGTGTAACTTCTTAACGACACAGATGATGAGTGTGGTATCAAAAGTGCCTAAGTTACTTTTTCATCTTCATCCTCCCTTATTTTATTTCTACTGCCACAGTCAAATCTGTGGAGTTTAAGAAAGGCTATGTACTGTATTTGCTTCGTGGCAGAGGAAAGCATAGGATCTAGTCTCGGCCATGACAATTAAAAAGTCAGAATATCTGGAAAACTCATTTTCATGGCTGAGAACTTGATCCTTCTTTTGCTACTTCTTGGGGCTAAAAATGTTGTTTATTGATTATTCAGGAGTCATGTGAAGCATAAAATGGAACTTTCAGAGCCTGTGGCTTTTGAGCCTTTATAAGGTCACCACAATGACTTTCAACTGGTCATTAAGTAAAGAGGTTCTTCGTATGCTTTTGTGACGTATTAGCTGTTTGTGTCTGCAAAATGTAGTTTTTTTAAATTGATGTAAGAAAACAGAGTTTTGTGATATGTCTTTTTTACAATAAATGTAAATGGGAATAAAATATGACCATTTAAAAAAGATCAGATCAGTTTCAACCAATGTTACAAGTATGTGCATTTTAAGAGAGAAATCATCTTGATTTCTCAAGAAGCATCATATTTTATATCATCTTTGTGGAAAAGTGCAACTTGAGTAAAATAGTTTCTGGAGTACAGAACCTACTGTACAGTGCTATTTCTGAAATACTGCTAGGAAAGAGGCCAGGATTAGAAGGAGAGCAAAATTTAGCAGTATGGAGGACTGGGATTGCTAACGGTAAGCATTTTCTCATGCTTGTGACTGTACTGTTTTTACACAGAAGTCTTTTAAAATGTTCAGAGAAGGGATAATGTGATATGCCTCTTTGGAGTCAAGTACTTCTGTGGTCATCTTTGTCAGTGGTTCAAAGTTTTTTTTGGTCTGAATTCCATTGTTTAAAGGATTTTGTCACTCTTCTATGAAACCTTTGCCCTGGCCCTTAAACATCTTAGATGATAACAGTCCTGTACAGCTCAATACTCCTGTTGATTGTCTTGTATTTCACTTCATGTGTAAGTTTAAACATGTTCACAAGCCCTTGCATATAAGGAGGAGGGTATTTCCATGCAGTTGCTTTGAGATGTCAAGGAATGAATGAGCTTTTGCAATATTAGGCTTGCTTGCATAGTTGCTGTTATAAGAACCCCTTCAGAAATGCTGCTTTGCAAATTAAATTGTACCTACTGTTTGCTTTGTTTTAGAATTAAAGATGACTTACTTGGTGAGCAGTTAACCTGGAAAACTTGCCTTGGCATGTAAGGCTGGTTAACGTGTACAGTACAGTGTTTGCATGCATTTTTAAATTTTTAAACACCTGATGCAGCAGCAATGAAGCACTGTCTGGCATTTCTTAAGCTCTGTGATCATTCCTCTGCTCCAGGGTTTCAGGAAGACGCTGTCACCACACCCACCAGCAGCTCTTCTCTGGGGACTCCTTTTCCTTGTATTTCCTACTGTGCCTGTGGGATTCAGCCATTCAGAAGCATTTGTTTGACTCCTTCTACGAGTCAGAAGCCATTGAGCAAACCCATTGCAAGCTGACAAAATCTGCCAGCCTGTTCCCCTGCAAAGGATGGGGGGTTGGTGTGAGTGTGCGTGTGCACCTAAGGTCTTGGAGTAACTTACGATATAGAGGTTGTTTTGAGCAGAAATGCATAGATCGCTCAGTTACGGCAGCACCGATTTTCTGTGCAGAGCAGAAGATGTCCGTGGGGTGGGTGCATAGACAGCTTGAAAAAAGGCTGAACCAGTTACATTCAGTCTTTCTACAGAAATTACCTTTTGAGTAGAAGTCAGGCATGAAGAGCACAGGCCCCTGTGGAATTAGTCTGTTGGAGCTATGAGGAATTAAAATTTGGGAAAAGGAAAGGGAATGCGATAACAGGAGGTGCGATTGCATTCCCAGTGTACCCTTCCACGCAAACAGTGTTCCTTCAGGTGAAATGTGGGCTAGCAGAAGACAAAACACAGCATTCTATCTCTAAGCAAACACACACATTTAACTAATATCCTACATTAATCTATGTAAAACTGAAGATGTGTGGAGGAGAGGATGCATTAGGAGCTATTACAAAGTATTGTTAATGCTTTCCTAAAGGGAGATGCCAGGGGTGACTTTTATTTACTTTAAGAAGTAAAGATTAATTGAGCAAATGCCAAATATTATTACAAATATTAAATCAATGCTCTCCTCTCCAGCAAAATTTGTTGCATAAGTATGGATTTTTAAAATAGGTAGTAGTTTTAATGCTATACAAATAGTGTGTAGTCTCACTTTTTTATAATCAGGGTTGCCACAAACAATTGCAATAACCAATATGTGTTGAAAGACAAGGTGATGAATTGCATAATAATCTAGAGTATTGTTGAATGAAAAAAATTTGTGATACAGTAATTTCCTCATAGAGAAATTTGTGTGGGTTACTCAAAAAACATGCTATGGCTTTTGGCATAGATATTTTTATAAATGGATAATAGCTGGTCTGAAAGGCACCTTTTGATTATTTTACTCTTTCTGTATGAATGTGTTTGAAATTTTTAGTTCAAGACCTTTGAAGAGGAAAATGGTAGGCATGTTCTTGATTCTGCAAAAAGTTGATGCACCTGAGTACAACTAGTAACAAGAGTCATAACTATTTAAAAATTACCTGTAGGCAGGTGTTCTCAAGTTAAGATCCTTAAATATATAGAAATATATAGAAATGTACTGTGAAATGTTTCAGGATTTTATTTCCTTAACTGGATTTAGACAATGGTTTCTCCAACTTTTTTTGGTGGACTAATCCGATTAGTTTAATTGTCCAAATAAGAAACTCTTGAGTGACATAAGGAGACCACTGGGGGACAAAAGAGTGCAATTGTATCACCTCTAATCTGTATCACCTTCCTAGTTTAATGAACCATGACATCAATTAGATGCAACTACATATTTTCTTCTAATGTCCAAGTAGTTATTCAGTTTTTCTCTATTTTCTAAATGGATTAACCAGATGTGTCTATTTAAATCCTGAATTTCTGATGCCACATTGTCTTGAGTCATGAACTGTGTCTCGTTCACTCAGACTGTGTTTTTGTGAATGACACTTGACAACCCAGTAGGCAGGAATTTAGAAACTGGTAAGTGTTAGCATCTTCAGTCACTGATCAAACTCTGCCACACTTGCTCTCTCTAAGGGTTTTAGTGTTCTGAGGATTTTTTTTTCCCCCTCCCCTTACATCTGTTCATGTAGGGCTTATTCTTTGCTTGTTAGCTGATTTGCAGACTTATTGATAGGTTATTTTTGTGTTTATTTCTTTGCAACCAGAGAGCTAACAAAAACTGTTTGAATTAATGTGTATCTGTACATCGCTTACTTTATCGGTGTAGGTGGCTTTACTTTGCATCAGTGTGTAATGCATGCTTAAAGTGTTAATTTGCAACTCAGCAAGAATGGTGAGGCATGTAGCTTTTAATATCTTTCCCATATATTTGACAGTATTCCTGCAGTACCTGTTCAACACATTTGAATGTACTCCTTTCATCAGATGTCTCAGAAGACACAGTGTTATGGCCAGCAAAATGAGGAATCTTTTAATGAGATAATTTTTCCCCTCTTTTCATGTAGTGCTTTTTTTTCTTTCCTCTTCTTATATGTGTGCTCACACAAATTGCACTCAGCTCAGTAACTTTTTGTACAGCTTGTGCAGAAACTCTTACAATAGAGGCTGTTTTCCAAACGTCAGAACTGACATCATTACTAATGGTTGAGTACCCTCTCCCCAACATCTCAACCTTCGTTTTTAATACAGACCTTCAAGTGCATAAATTCTCCAGTATTTTAATTTCTAAAATTACTTTCACTCAAGTTGGGTTACCTCAGTCTCCTTGATTTGATTTTGGGCTTCTTGTTTGCAAATGCCCACAACTTTAAGCAACATGGAGTGAGTGAATATTTTTTTGGCAGTGTAGTGCTGGGCAAGGCTGTTTTCTTTGATCTCCTTTCCTTCTCTCCAGCAGGCTATTGGCATTTCCTGTTCCAGAGACAGGATAAGATTTAGATTCTGCAGTTAACAGCGCCTATTAACCCCCTGAAATTTGCAGTCCCTAAGTGAAAATAAAATTATTCAAAATAGTATAATAGTTTTCAAATGAAAATAGCATTTTCAGTAGAGTACATGAGATGGGTCCTTGTAATTACAGGAAGCAGAAAGATCACTGTGTATGAGAATCAACTTATTACTGTCTCTCATCTTGCCTTCAGGTATTACTGGCACCAAAGTTTTTCATCAGTGTAGGTTCCTGTTACTTGTTTCACCTTGCTAGGAAACCTAAATTATGGACAGATTCCTGTCTTCACAGTAAATTTCGGTAAGACTCCTAAAGCTAACATCAACTTTAAACACACAGTATCTTAATTATATTTATTAGCAAAAAGCAGTAATTACTTCTATATTCTATCTAGACTGGTTTCACATTCTTTGAAAAGGTGGTGTACTTCCATCCACTCCCAGCTTAAGCTATCAGCCATTGCAATAGCCAGTCCCTTATCCTGTTCTCCTTAGCAGACTTTGTTGTGAGGACTGACCACCAACATAAATCAAAGTTATCTCAACAGACTTTACTGAAGTTTTTTAGACATGTGCAACAAAAGCACAGCAGGCCAGATTCACTCTGCTTCATGGGGTTCTGTTGATTAAATCAGTTGAATTTCTGGCCTGTCCAGTGCTCTCAATTCCTGAGTCCGGCTGTACTGTCTCTGTGAGACACCAGGAGGACATTTATATTGGAGGAAAGTTTGTTGTATCAGCTGCGTTACAGAAAATCTTTTCCCTGAGCTGTTTGTTACAGACCTTTTATTTTGACTTTGGCTAGCTATTGGATGCTTGTATTTAAACAAACAAGTTTATTCCCTAAGTTTTTCGCAAGATGTTCTGCTGTGAAGTACCTCTGAGACAAAATGGGTGATACATATATATTTAATAAGTGATGTCAGGATTTATTCAAACGCATTGATAAATCAGTCATTGAATTGAATCGTGACCTCAGAGTAGGATCTAGTGGGAGCAAAACAGCATGGGACATCTTAAAAACAAAATTTCCATTTCTGGACACTTGTCTTTCATCTTAGGTGTTTGTTCCTCTTCGAGTCTGTACTACCAGCATTTCTGCTACCTGTGTTTGTTGCTTGAGGGTGAGACACAAAAAAGTTATTATCTGCTGTATATAAGGTAGCAGTCCTTATGTACAGACGTGTCAGAAAAACTGTGTTTGCATTTCTGGATTTTTTTTTTCTTCCCTGTGCCCTTTCCTCTGAGTTTTGACCCAGCATTTTGGAGCATCTGCTGACGAGGGTGTGTCAAAAGACTGTAGAGTTGATCTTCTATTCTTGCATTTGGCTGGCAGTGTGTTTTGGCTTGCTGGTATATTACGTTTGTAATCCTATACCAAGTATGCCCTCCTAGAATAGTTCATAGAATCACTGAAATATGTTGGTTGGAACCTCTGGAGGTCACCTGGTCCAACACCCCCCAGCCCTGGCAGCGCTGGCTTCAAAGACAGATTGTGTTACTTGGGGTCTTGCTCCAGCTGAGTTTTGAATATGGAAAGGCTGCAATTCTGGGTACAAAGGAAAAAAAAAAATCCTCATTGAGAGTGGTCAAAAGCTAAAACAGGTTTCTGAGTTGGAGTTTCCCTTGTTGCAACTTGTGACGGTTGCCTCCCGCGTGCCTCTTCCCTGTGTGTATTTCAAAAGGGCTTGGAACGCTCTTCTCTAGAGCCCCTGCCCCAGGGTATTGAAGGGTAGAGTTGGATCCCAGTTCTCACAGTCCCTGAACGTACACCATGTGCTGCAGCCTCCTTACTATCTTAATGGCCTTCCACTGGGGTCTCTCCAGTTGGTCCATCTCCACTGTACTAGGGGACTCCAAACTGGACATGTGTCTAGCTGCCACCCAGAAGGCAATAATTGTTTCTGCCAGCCTGTTGCTCATACATGTTTGCTCATACAACCCAGTGTGTGGTCAGCCTGGGTTGGTGCCCGCGTGCCTTTCTGACCCCTGTTCAGTTTGTCCACCAGCATCTCCACCTCCGTTCTGCTGGTCACCCCAAGCTGGCACTGCTGCGTGGGGTTATCCTGGCACTGCTGCAAGACTCTGCATTTGTGTCTGCTCAATTTGTGAGACTTCTGTCAAGCCAGTGTTCTAGTTTGTCCTGGTGTTGAGGAATGGCAGCCCTAGACCGCACCATGCCAGTCCTCCCCCAGTTTGGTGTCATCCACAAATAGGATGAGGATGTGTCCATCCCATTGACCAGATGAAGCAGGATTGATCTTGGTACTGATCCATGATGGACACCACTTGAAATCGAACACCAATTGGACCGTTAGACCAGAACCATTGCCATTTGGACCAGAACTATTAGACCATAACCGCTGCATTTGAAGCCTGATGACCCATTTAGTTTTTCACCCAGTTTCTAAAAATAATCATGTATCTTCTTCTCTCACCCAATCCTTATATTTCAGAAATGCAAATTTAATAAACAGATTAGGGGAAAGCTGAACAGTGGAACAGAAATTGTTTGTATTGTAGACTTCTAAAAATGCAGCATTGCTTTTGAGGAGGAACTGGGAATTGTTTGTGAAAAGAACAGAGTTCAACAGGTGAATGATTTATTTATTTAGTTAGTTATTTTTAAACCAGTTTATACTCATGTTGAAAGTGGTACATTCGAAGTGATTTGAACTGGAAAGAAATTAGAGAGATTTGCAATTGTTTTGAGGTGGTTGTGGGGTTTTTTTTGGTACAAATTTACATTGCTTGAACTTTATTGCACTGGTTGCATGTGGGGAAGCAATTGAGGAAGATTTTTGAAGAAAGATTTTTAGAGACTTTTAAAGGAAATTCGTAACAGTAAAACCATTAAGTATCAAGAGTGTTCAGTGTATTCGAAGTAGTTTTAAATAATTTTTGCTTTAAAATCACTGAAGTTTTGAAGTCATCTTTATGACTTTTTTTCTTTAAGATTTAGGAAACTCCCTTCTGGAGGTGGTGGTAAATTATTGTTAGTCAGAATTTGTTTTGCAAACTATTCTTCGTCAGAAAATGAACTTAGGTTTGGTTTGGATAACCCCAAGGCTTATGAGCTTGGCTGTCCTGAAACACTTGAGCTCATCTGAGAGGTTTGACTGAAGCGTGGTGTGGTTGTTTTAGCCTTACTGGGTGTTAGGAAGTCACAGCTGAGCACCATGGAGCTGTGAACTTGCTACAGAGAATATGGGGGTGGCAGAACATGTTTCCAAGCTCAGGAACAGCTGATGTCTGTGAGCTTTGTGGAGCATTTTCCACCATGTGAATGCGAGGAATGAAGTTGCGAATCGGGAAAGAAGGCTTTCAGGGCAGAGGCAGGGTTTTCAGTGTTGCACAGCAGCTTCATGCTGGAAGACTTTAGTCCAGCAGTCCCATTTTAAGGGAAGACTCTCATGAAAATCTTGTGTTTTGTTGATTGCAGGGATTTTGTACCACTGTTCCTGCTCTCCCTCCTTGACGCTTTCCTCTCCATCCCCTTCCCTCCTCAGCAAACTCACCAGTGCCTGCCACAATCTGCCATGTTGACAGGCACGTGTGTTCAAACGAGGATCTTGTATTTCAAATATATACACATAATTCAGGTAAATCTTGCCATCGTGCCTTAGTACGTTTATTTTGCTAACCTCACTAGATCCATTATTACTTACACATTTTTTCCTTTTTTTTTTTTTTTTTTTTTTTTTNTTTGTTTGTTTGTTTGATTTGATCTTGGAAAAGTTTGCACAACAACAAATGTGTATTTGAATGCCTTTTACCTAAGCCAAGCGGCTTTGATTGTCAAAAGATACAACAGGATGTTGACTTTGCAAGTGGACAAGCATTTGGTAGATGAATTAGATGTATCTATGGAAAAATCTGTTCTGTGAGGCATCTTGATGAATGAACATGCACTTTCATTACATACATACATACATTTCATTTAGTTACATACAACTGACTTCTATTAGCAAATTCAATGGTCAGAACATCACCCGCAACAGAAGATATGGTGGCAGAATCCAGAACTAGTGTTCTGGAAATGAGCAAAATATTGCTATAGAAAATTTGCATATGGTTTGTTTTTTTTTTTTTTGGTCCTAAGTGTTGATACAATTTGTTCGAAGGTTATAGTAAAATGGTGTAGCACTTTCTCTCCAACTAGCTTTAAAAACCAACCAAACAAAACCCCCCAAAAACCCAAACCAAAATGCTAAAAGTCCTTGGAATGAATTTGCAAAAAAATCCATTCCAGGTGTGAATTTATACAGCTATGCATGGTACTTGAGATATTGACTTGTCAAATATAAAGGAGGCTGGAAATGCATTGACCTTTTATTAATATTCTTAAACACTTGAGTTTTCTGAAAGCACAAAATAAAATAATGATATATTGAGTAAGGTGCTAGGTGTATAGATTGATGCCAGCAGGAGTACTTACAATAAAGAGAATGCCTTCAGTTTTGAATAAAACCTGTTTACCATACCTCGAAGAGTAGTAACTGTCCTAAAAATAATCTGCTGTCAAATACAGTGAAAAAGTGAGCACTATCAGTTTGCAGCCTAGTTTATCTGATGGAAGATGTGTGATTTTGTTGTTGTTGTTTTTTTAATTATTTTTCATTGTTGATAGTGGGAAGTGAGTGTGATGTATCTTTTTTTCCCCTTCTCTGTGTGTTGCCTGAAGCTCATCTTGTTGTGGTTAAATGTGAATTGGACAGCAAGCTGTATCTGCTGGAAGGAGCTGTAAGTTCACCTTCAACTGCTGTTGCAGCAAGAGAGGGTTTTAATGTTGGGGAAAACGGGGCAGGGTTTTGAGAGGGAAGAGCAAGTGTACAGTTGGGAATTTCCCTTATGGTGCCGCAGGCAGAAATTGTTTATTCTGTTTTCACTGTATATAATCACTGGCGATCTTGGCCTTTGTAGTGACTGAGTCAGGATCGTGTGCAGTCTTCAAGTTTCTGCCACAAATCAGTAATTGTAGCTTGAAGAAGGCCACTAACTTTTAAGCAGTTTTGTTGATCATCAGGTACGTGTGCCCCTGGGTATAGCCCGTGATTTGCAGTTATAAAGGTGTTTAAAACGTCTTGGTCTGACAAGCTCATTGAAATTTAAAAATCAAGTTCATTTTGCATAATATAATTGCTATTCTAATAATTACTTGTAATCTAGTCATTACTTTGCAGCTGCATCAGTTTGAGGAACACTCGTGTTGAGCTTTTGGTTAATTTGTGCTGTTAGAAATAAGCACAAAAAACTTGTGATAAAAATGTGCCCCCAATCTGTAAGTTTGTTAGATGGAGCTAGTGGGACACAGGAGTTCAACTGAATGAACCAACAGTGGCAATGGGATCCAACACTCAGTTTTTCAGGATGAGGTTTTGTAAGAAAGTCCAGAGAAAGGAATTTTATCAGGTTGCCTGTGGGGTTTTATACATTATTTTTTTAAGACAGAAATATAGTTAAGAAAGCCCTGTTATAATAGCTTGATGGGAGCTTAGTTTTTTACTGATAGCATTCATGCCAAATAGAGGTCTTCATTCAAAAACGTATTTAGATGTGAAAATAGACCTGTAGTTTATGCACGTGATACTATATAGAGCATACTATCAGATAATGATGTAAAAGTTTTCACTTCCACTGATCTTTTCGATCTATTTTTTCCCCTGATGCAGTAAAGAACATGATATAAATATTTTACCCTTTTTGTCAGTTCCATAGGTTTAAATCTCAGTAGCAGTTTTGAGAAATATAACTGCTGGAAGCCTGTGTTGTGGTCCTTCAAAAACGCCCAAGTATCTCACAGGATACCGAGCCTTAAATGCATGGTTCTGATTACGGATGACTATTTTTTCAAGGCTGTGATGTAGCTTTTTGTTTTGTTTTTAGTAGCTGGTGTTCTTCTTGTAGATAAGGTTGGGTTGTTGTTGTTTTGTTGGTTTTTGTTTTGTTGCTCTTTTTGGTAAGTCAAAGCTTTGCATAATTTCAGTGGATTCTGTGGTTTTAGCAGGTATGAGGCAGTGAATTCTAATGAAAACACTTGGGCTCTGAAAACAGCTCATTGTGATACCTTGATGAGAAGAAAGCTGGTGATGAATTTAGTATGAATTTTGAGCTTGTCTTTGTTATGAGCCACTGAAGCAGAAAGGAAAAGTCTGTGTGTTGTTCTGGAAGCGTGATTTTTCTACTTTGCTGTTATGCACTGGTCTTATCCGAGGTTGCCTAAAGACAATTCTGTAATGCAGGAGCTCCTGGGGTTTTCTGGAGCTGGTGTTCAGTCCATAACTGCTTTATGTTTTATATCCAGTGAATATCGTGGCAGAACAGGAAAAAGAACCTTCTTCTCCAGGAGGGCAGAAAGTCTATAATGGAAAAATACTTTTTCTTTGTTTCTGTGGATTACATCAAGGGATGTACAGAAATGGCCTGAAAAAAAAGGAGCGTAGCTGGAGTTAAAATGAAAGAATAAATGGAATTAAGAACAAGTTTAAAGCTAAAATTAAAGGCAATTTAAGAAATCTGTTCACTGACTTCTGCATGATCAGTCCCCAAGATTCGTCTAATTAGACAGTTCAGTTGCTTTTACCACAAAGCAAAAGAAAAATGCAGAAGTTCCACTACCTTCCTGAGTGTTTTTTCCCCTTGCAGATTTAAAGTGCTGGCTGAAGTTTGATCTGCTCTGTGTGTGTATATACATGTGTCTACATATAAATAAAATTCAGCCTGCAGATAATATTTTGTAGCATCAGACCTGAAGAACTGGAAGTCTCCCTTGGTGCTGCACTGGTCTGTTCTTCCCCAGCATCTCTTGCTGTGCTCCATCCCACTGCTCCCCTGGCTTTGCTGCTGCATTTTCTTATTTCCCCCAGGTGCAGGCAGGTGCTTAAAACAACTTGCTGGCAGGGACCAGCAGCTTTTTCCTCTGTGTTGGCGGGATCTGATGAGACCACATGGCTACTTGCTCCAGGAGCTGGGAAATTGTGTTGCAATCTGTTCCACTTAGGTTTTTGTGAGTAATTGCAAGCTTCCCATATCTGTATTGTCTTAAGGTTTTCTATTGTTAATTGATTCAGTTGCTTGAAGCTGTGACAGCTATGAAAAGCCTCAGCATTTTTACTTCCAGTTAAATATTTATAAAATGTGAATTTCACTGTATGCAGCTTGAAAGTCAGATGATGAGTCTCTGAATGTATTTGTTTAACTATCTGTAGCCAAGTACAATTAGCATGTACTGTAAGGGCAGTGGTAATTATCCTGTCTAGTAAGCATGCAGAATTCTTCCTTACTGGAAGATTATTTTAATATTCCCTTGGTGTAGCTTGAGGCAGCAGGGAAGTGGATCCCTGTGCTAAAAATAAGAAAGGAAGATGTGCATTTGTGTGTTGCATCAGTTTTCAGCAAGCTTAAAAGAACTTATTGTGCAAGAACGTGTTGCCTTCAGCTCATTCTCTAAAGACTATTAACAAGTTTAACTGCTTCATACACATCCCCCCCACATATGTGTATGAGAATAGAAATAGTTCATAAGGAGAAAGCTGTGTTCACCATTCAGATTATACAATAACTCCTCTATTTTTTATATTGCTTTAAATTCAGGAGGATCTGCACTCCAGGTGCAGATTAGTTTGCACTAAGGAAAGGAAAGAATCTCTAAATACTACCAAGTAATATTTATGCAAGAGGTGACTTGAAATGTCTCGTGGAAAAACAAGTTTGTTTGCAGTTTCTTGCTGAATGAAAAGGCTAGTGGTTTATGTGGAAAAGAAGAGGTAGCATTAGCTTTAACTAGAATAAAGTATTTTGAATTTTATTGCTCTGCCATGAGCCCTGGTTTAATTAAATAAGTGCTTTCTGGAAAGGTTATTAGGTGTCCATGTACTTTGTTTAGTTTCTTTGATCCTCATGGAAGAGGATTGGAGAATGGATGTGTAATGTGAAAAAGTTTTTGGGGATTGGGTGTGCATGTGATTGTTTTTTGGTTTAGGTGTGTGGGGTTTTTTTGTGGTGTTATGTGTGTGCGTGTGGGGTTTTTTGTGTGTGTATGTTTTACAAGGAAAATCATATATGGGTGTTTTGGCCCTTTTTGAATTCTGGGAGGTCAAGGCTTATCGTATATCCTACTTTGGAAATGACACAGTCTTATTGCCTGTTTACAGGGCACGACAAATAAAGTTAAGGAACTGAGTAGAAGATGGGGGAGATGACACACTAAAGTACTTCTAACCCTCAGCTTGCTGTTTAAGGAAGAGAAAACTTCTAAAAAAGGTGTTACTGTAACTTTTCCAAGTTGAATGGATTGTTGCACTTGTTGATGTTTGAGTCAATACTAAAATACAGCTTCTAATATGTTTTTCTGTCAGCAGTGGAGCAAAATGAACCCATGACATAGAAAGATTCTGAGGGTTTTTTTTTTATTTTAGCATGCTGTAGCAGGACTGATCTGAAATCATGTGTCTCTTTAATTCTGTGTGCTGGAAACAGAATCTTTTGATTGCAGCTCTTGGAGATTTAGCAATAAATGCATCCTTCCTCAAATACCGATTAGGCATTACTGCATGTACTGGCTCATAAGTTGACTAAAGGAAACATAGTATGAAATATCTTGTACAACTTCCACAGAGGTGCTTAAAAATAACTACACATTCCTCTCTTCTGCTTTGCTTTAGTTGTAGAATAATATTTTTGTTCTCTGCTTTGGTGAGTTTTGTGTTTTGCTTCAATATAATTGATATTTTAAAAAGAGCATAAATGGTCGTTCAAGTAGGCTAAGTAGCTATTGACCTAAACTTTTAAAGCTTAGCTTGGAGATGTGAGATTAAAGTATAACTTCTATAAATCAACTGTCAGCTCCAATGTTTGAGACTTTTATTTATTTTCTGCTCTGTTTCTCATTGTGATTTTTTTTTTTTTTTAGGTGTAAAGTAAAAATGATGGCATTGTTAAGGAAAAGCAATGGAAATGTAATTCATATCTGTTAAGACAGTCACCTACACACACACAGATTGGCATAGGCTGTTTCCAAGCAGATATTTTCCATCTGAGGCATCAGTCCCCTCAGCTGGACCTTGCTTAGCATGGGACATCACTGCTCACCCCAGTGCTTCTGATGGCTGTAAACCTTATCTGTAAACTCCCCAGGTCCTTCTGTCTGTCCATTGCTTACTGCTGTGGTCTGTCTGCATTTTGGGACTACAGTTATTGTTCTTGTGGAAATAACTGAGCTTACAAATATCTGAACCCATCTGAGTTGAGTGACCGATCTGTCAGAAATACACTGCAAATACATGTTGCAGTATATGATTACATTTAAAAAGCATCAGTGGATAGTAGTGATAGTGTGTACTGTACGTATAATAACTTTGTTGGGGAGGTACGGAATTGCATAATGTGTGTGCTTGAAAAAGCAGGATTGCATTTAACTTGAAAGAGAAAAACGAAGAAGCTGAACAAAATGTTTGAGGGTACGATTATAATACCACCGAGGAGACATGGTATAGAAAATTGCACTTTTGCCAGGGTAGCTTATTCATAGTCTCAGAACCAAGGAATAGGTGGGCATGAAAGATAAGGTCTTTACGCTCTAAAATGTTAAAAAGAAGCTCATCATGAATGAGGCGAGTTTTTGTTTGTTTGTTTTAAGAAAGATGTGTATGCTTTCAAAAATCACATAAAGAGCTGAGATTTCTATTTGTGTACTCTGGCATGTCTAATAAAGTGACCTGAGACAATAAATAGAGGCTGTTATGTGATAATTATTTTCTCTACTTGAATCAAAATTTGAACTTGAGTGTAATTCACAGAACAAACTTCAAAGTGCAAAATTGGTTTTTGTTTCTAAATAATAAAAGGTTTCTAGATATTACCACATATGGGAGTCTGAAGTTACAGTTAGCACTCTGTTTAACTGTATTAAAATACTGCTGTATCAAAAAAACCCCAAATCTGTGTAAATGTGCAGAGTAGAAATGTTACCATACCTAATTGTCTATTGATATACTGATGAACTTTACTAGTCTACAGTTACAAAGGTATAAATCAACCTTTGCTTTTTTTGTGGCTTGAATTTTACATCAAATTATATTATAAGGGGCTTAATAACAAGCCCACTGCTTTTTACCTCTATTCTTTTTATGTAGAGTGTAAGGTCTTTTAAAAATAAATAAATAACCTGTGTTTACACAATGAATGTTCCTACTCTTAAATAATAACTGATACAGATAGTATCAGAAGTATAATTAGAGTTGTGTACCTTAGGGTGTTGTTGTCTTTCTTTTTTTTTTTTTTTCTTATGGTGAATGGAACATTTTCTCATACTTCATTCTGGTTAGCTGTAAGATTTGTAATATCTTACTTTTTGAATGCTACTTTTCCTTTTTGTGTTTTGTTACTCTGTGTTTCTTATCACTCTAAGTATAAAGGAAGAGGATTTTTTTTGCCAGTATGAGAACTATTTTCTACAGTTCTGCATTAAGAGGTAATTAGTGGATTCTAGTATTACTTACTGATCTGGAAAGATGAACTAAGCTGCACAACGTGCTTTAACAGGTTTCTGCAGTTTTGAATGCCTGCCTCTTGTGTGCAGTAAGTACAGAGGCAGCTGACTGGGTTGGCCAAGTTCTGCTACATCAGTTGTAATTATTTAAACTTGGACATGCCAGCTGGGTTGTTGGAAAAATAAATCAATTTACATTTTCAACAGGTTTTTTTTTTCTTCTGTCTTCCCCCTTTTACTTGTTTAAAGTGAAAGCAGATTAGCTCTGAGTCAAAAATGTTTTGAAAATCTTTATGGTAGATAAAGGAAACTAAGCCATGATATCTTTTTCACATATAAGAGGTTTTTTCTATATATTTTCCTAGATGTAGTATGCAAGAGTACTGCTGAAGTGGTAACCCTGAACGGGTAACTAATGCCATGCTCAAACAAGCCCAGTGAATTTGTGGAGGAAGGATTTAATTCCTGCCCTCCTACCTGTCAATAATTTGACTTGGGAAGCAAAGAAGCTTGAATAATTACATTTAGGTCAGAAAAGTTTAAGTAACATCCGGTATCAAAAAGGATGCATATGCCTGGAGGGAAGAAAAAAAAAATATACAAAAAGGAAGCAGGAAGACAGGGTGGTACACCAAGGCTGAGTCAACAGACGCCCTTCAGAAAAGAGGAATTCAACCCTAGCAAAGCCAATACAGAAAGCCATAAAATATATCAGACAAATGTATGGGAAGGAAATCAGAAGGGTAATAAGTCTATGAAGCAGATGGTCAGCTTTGTAATGTGTCACTTTACAAAAATAGGAAGTGATATAGTTCCTTCTCCAATAGTTAAAGGAAAAAAAAAAAAAAAGGTGAGACTATGGTGGTGAAGTACTCTAGTTCTGTGGGGGTTTTAGTTTTAAGTTTTTTCGTCTTGTTAATGGGAATTAATTAGTGTCAGGCTTTAGGATGTTAAATGAAAAGATGCTCAAGCTGGTGCATTGAAGCACAGCTAACTGTCCTGACCAGCTGGATATGCCAAAGAATTGTGGTAGGATTTAAGGATGATGGGATTGCCCTGTTCCAAACATATACTTTTTACTGTCAGTGTAAGCAATGTGGTAATATGACAAAAAAATGGATAAGAATAGTCAGTGATTTAATTTGGTTAAGACTAGGCAGATTTTTGAGAAAATACAGAATAAATTGATGAAGCAGCACAAGTGAGCAACAAGGAGACAAGGACAACATGTTGGACTAAGAGGATTAACAGAGGCTTAATTACCATTTTAATTTGTGAAGGAAGAGGGCACAAAACCCATGAGTTTACAGATGATGTAAGATGAAGATTCTAAATCTTGATGAAGATTCTGAATTGAGTATTGAGCAACCAGATTTTAAGTATGTGGAAGAGAAAGATTGCTTTACCTTAGTGCTTGTCTCCAAGGGATCAAAAAAAAAAGGGTGGGAGAAGCATACGAGACAATGGAAAGGTAGAACATCTCCTGTGAACAATGAACACTCAGTGAAACTAAATCCGAGGAAAAGGAAATACTCCCACCCACTCTTTTTTCCTTATCCTTGTTCTCACAGAATTGGTGTTTACAGTGAAAAACACGTCTCCTTCAGAGGCTACTGAAGCCGAGAACTCTCCTGAGAATTGAGATGATTTAGACATTTGTATGAGTGGCAAGTAGGAGGTGTTACAGTAAATAATCTGGTTTTAGAGAGGTGTGGAATTCTCATAGTTTTGGGCATAGGCACATTTCAGAGGTGGGGGTTTTGTTTGTTTGTTGTTTTTTTTCTTTTTTCCTCCAGAGACAAGCATCTCTGAATGTGTTATTGACATAAATGGAGAAGCAAATGCTGTCCGTTTTTAGGAACGTGGTGTTGGTTAGATTCACCAGTAGTCTCACCAGATTGAATTTTTTTTTTTTTTTCTGAAGTACAGCTCTACCGCATGGGCAGCTCATGATCTCAGTGTGCGTCAGGTCCTCCTGAGGTGGGAGGAACATTTGTTTACTTCCTTTTTAAAACAAAACAAAAATTCAAATGCTTTGACTTGTATGTTGCTTGACTTTTTCTTGGGAAAATCACCAGGATCAGCTTGTCTTATAAACATATAAGTATCTTCTTCTCTCCCACTTCTAGGAAGTTGCTACGAGGTTGTAGCATCAATGGAGATGTCATGGACCCTTAGCTCTGTGAATGTAAACAGAATTAAACAGGAATTTCTCTGGCTGGAAACTGAACTGCCTGAGCAGTTCAAGTGCTTCCGAGCACCAGTGACTGCTGGAGCCGTGTTGCCTTCATCTGCCCAATTCTGGCTACTTTGCAGCCACTGCTGTCAGCAGGGAAAAGACTTGTGAGGAGCTGAGGTCTGCCCTGTAGCACGTGGATTTCCATCTTGGGTATACAGATAAAAATCTGAGAGCTGAGCAAAGGCTGGAGCAATAGAGTCAGTCTTGAAGCTGTCAAATATAACTCTTGACTTATTTCTTCTCATACTAAAGAGAAATGTAAGTCAGGTTGGGCATTTTGGATCTTATTATCACTCCTTGAGATTTCCGAGATCTGTTGTGCAGTTTCAAAATATGATGTAAAAATTATAGGCTGAATTTGTAGGACTGGGGTGTTTTGGGAAATCGTGATGGAGAAGTATCATATCATATCTATCCTATTGTGGCACAGAGATCTCCATATTTTGTAATTATGAAATAAGCTTTTCCTTTGATCAGGTTAAATTCTAATGAGTTGCCTATTGTAAACATCAAATGTCATTAAAGCCCCCGCCCCCCGCAAAAAAAATTTAAACTTTATAATGCACTTAACAAGTATTCTCTCATTCACTATGTGTTACAGAGCACATCTGCAGAGCAATTTACATGCCTACTGCAATAGTACGGGATTTGTTACATTTTTTTACCCAGGTATGTGTGTGTAAATCCTTGACATGTGAATTGCTTGTGCAGATGTGTTCAAGTAGAAACCTTACACTTCCAAGTCTCTACGTTATGGACACAAAGTACTTCCCTGGGCATGAGGAGGCCTCATGTCAAAGTGTTATCTCAATACATGTTTCTGAGGCTTGCGAAAGGAAGGTGCTTAAGTTTAACTCAGCAGAAACAAAACCATGTTTTATTACTGTTTGCATTGAGTTACAGGAGTTAATCATTGCTTGCGTGTGCATGCAGGTTGAGAGAGAATGTGTTCACTGAAGGCGGAACATACTATCAATTCAAGTTGTTTTCTTCATCTCTGCAGCTTCAGTGAATCTTCAAGTATGATTTTCCTGTGTCAGGTGCTTTGAAAGCATTTTTAAATCCACTAATCACTGGTGAGCATTGTCTTACCAAAGCTGCTCTGGTAATGTTTGGTTAGCGTTGTATATTCTGAACGATGGTAAAGCTGAAGTGTAGCTGTTCATCATGAATTACAGTTAAATGTACTGAAGTGTACATGACAACTCATACGTTTGTCAAAGGCAAAAAAAATACCACAATCACATTGTTTTCTTGCTTATCACTCAATATTCAGTTTGCAGTATTCAGTTCACAATAACTGAAGGAGGAACACACAGGTGAATTAAAATTAATTGCTGTTTTTAACAATTGTGTAGGAAAACCCATAGTAATAGTTCCCACACACCTGATGACCTTCAGTATGAGAACATACGGTGGTCTGTCTAGTGCCATATCTTGTATTTAACTTCAGGAATCATCAGCTGATGTCAAGAAGGTGTAAAGCCTCTCTGCCAGATAAATGTGCCGTGATCTTCCTCCTTATTCTGAATAGAAGTTGTTTCAAATCCTTAAGGGTGCTTTGTATCTCTTCTAAAGCCCTTGTGTTGGTGATTTGTTTGTTTGTTTAAATACTCTTGCCTATCATGTATGTTTTTAATTATTTTTTCATGTCTGTTTTTGTCGATACTAATCTGAATGTATTTATTGTACTCTTGAAAAGAATAAGTGGCTTTTCTAGGAACAGTTGCAGCTTTTGACTTCACATTTGTTAAATGCAAATGTTTTTATTAATATCAATACAATACTTTAATTTGAATGCTGTCCTATTTTTAAGGAGAATGTTGATATAGGTCACATAGCCTGACATTAACAAATACAAAAATGCTTCTTTTCCAAATACGCTTTTACATTAGAGTTCCTAATATAAAGGAGAACAGATTCCTTGGTTAATATTTTTTCTTCTCTTCTTAAAATTGTTTCAAAGGCAACATTTTCTTCTACCAAAATAATTAAAATGAGACATTTAGTTTTGTTTTACTATGCCGAAGTAAGACAAAAATTATTTTGGTTGTAAAGAATGTTAAGAATAAGGTGTAATAGAGAAGAATATGAACCTCTGAAATATTTATTGCTTTTTTATGGATCTTCTTGTTCATGTTTATTTGTGGTCATTTGGAAGGAAGGAAGCACTTTGCATCCTGCTAAGCGTGGAAGGCTTTAAATATGTATTGCTTGGTGTTAACTTTTTTAAAACATTAGTTATGACTGACACATCCTGGTGTAGTTTACTCTTCCCGCTAGTGACCTTGAAAGCACGTCTGTGCAATAATTGCCTATTGCTGGAACAAAAGATAGTTCTGTCTAAGATTTGTTTGAATTCAGGAAGCCGTGTTTGCCAAAGTAAAATCTTGGTGACGCAACTATGTCAGGTTTCAGCAGCCACACCTCTGCTAGGCAGTTTCAAGTTTTCAGTTTTAACCTTTGTTCATAGATATATTCCTTTTCCAGCAAAACATCTGAGGCGGCATTCTTTCTTCTTCTTGCAATGGAGCTGTGCTAAAGAAATGCAGAGTTTCAGGAGAAAAAGCAGCAGCAAGTACTCTTGAGGTTTGCACTAGTTTTGTGTTAAGGTAGCTGGATGGCAGAAGGATAAATGGATTCTCTTCCCAATCATTGTGGTAAGGATAATGCTCAATATTCCTAAGTGTTGACTGGTATAGATGGTGTGGGTTTTGTAGAATAGGATTTCATAATGAGCTGTGCTTGATCTCTGGAAAATAATGCAAAACGCCATTGCTGGGCTCTGATGGCCTTCCATTGCACAGAGAGACTGGATCAAGTTCAGTGGGTACCACTTCACTACCACAGTACGGTTTTCAGCGTGGCTCTGGGGTGTTGCATTAGCATTTGTCTTTGGTATTGGTGTTTAGTGCAAGAATACCTTTCTAATGAGCCATGCTGCTGAAAGTGCTCCCTCTGGGACTGTGTGAATATAGTGTTCACTGCTTTATGACAGGATTCCCTTTTCTGTAATTATGGATTTGTAAGAATCCCTTGAAAATTAATAGGTTTTGAACAGCAATTACAGTTCTGAAGCATGTTGCACTATTACCTCGCTGAGCTGCCGAGTTTGTCCCTTTGCCCGTGCTGTACCTGCGTATCTTGACCTCTGTTCCCATGCTGTGTGCGCTCTGCTGGGTGCTGGACTGGGTCTTTGATTAGTGTAACTTATCACCAGTATCAAATTGAAAGTGAGCATGTAATTACAAATTAGATTTTCTCTAATGTTGGGGGAAAACCAGTTATTTTCTAAGTTTTTAAATCAAGTCCTGAAGGATCAGCACTTCAAAAGCAAATCCAGCCATTTCTGCCTGGAGCCATCCATATTTACATGCATGCATATGCAAGCAGCTTTTAATTATCAAATACTGAAGTTTTGTACTGAGACTTCTGAAATTCACCCTGCAGGTGCAAATGTTATTTTTTTTCCAAGCCCATAAATGCTTTAAGTATCCTATTTGAATTTTTGCTGAAGGTAGAGGGGTGAAATCAAGTGCCGTGGTCATGGAGAGTGTTCAGTGTGTTGTTAATACTCCTCTCCAGCCAGATGCTCTGCTGGGGGTGAAGCCCTTGATTACAGTAGATCAAGAAAGCAGTCTTTTTACAATTGCCCTGTGTAAAACCAATAGCAGTACTGTGTGGAGCCGCTGTAGTTTGTCACTGTGTTCAGCTGTGCCCCACCATGGTACTGCCCTGATTTACTGCCAGATGTGGGACAGCTGCCAGAGACCCTTGTGGAAGATGGTTAGTGATCTTGTTCTGTGGTGAGTTACCTGTAAGTATGTCACCACACTCAGTACAGTGTGATGTTCATAAGCACAGTCCACTGTTGATGAGTCAAAATGGGCATTCAAAATTTGTCATTTACAAAAATAGGCATTTTTTTCTCCAATTTGCCAAGAATGTCACTTTTCTTTCTCTTACGTTCCTGTTTTCTGACTCAAAACTACTCTTTTCGTAAGTCTCTTAGAGGAGCTGGTCAAGGATACAAGCATATTCTGTACCTTGAGGGACTAATTTTAGTTTCTGCTAGGTGTGAGCTAGGAAAATGAATTTACAAATCCACAGTTTTTACATGTGCAGCACTGTCTGACTAACTCAGTGATTACTAAATTCAGAAACTTTTTTTTTTTTTTTTGAGATTTTTAATGTGGTTACAAATTATTTAGTGTGGTTTTCCATTAGGAAAAAAAAAGTCAATTTCCTTACTGAATGCATTGCCAGTCACTGATAGATGTGGACTTTCCTGCTGCAATGCAAATAGGGATCTGCTGTGCTCAGTGTGGTCAGAGCTTCCATCTGTCCAAGGAGACAGTGAATATCAGCAGAGAGAGTAGCTCCAGCTTTGCTTCAAGTCAATCTGTTATGTGATAGATACATGACACCTGGAATGAGATCCAGATGCTCACGAGTTAAACAAAAGAAAATTCCATGCTTAAAGTTGTTTAGGGAATGTACTTCCACCAGGAACCAGCATAGTTGCTCAAGTGTTTGATGTTTATTGAAAGTTTCCTTGAAAAAAATGATATTTTTTCTTTCCCTGTCTGTATAGTAGTCAGAAATTGGAGGTCTCAAATTAAAATTAAATAAGAACTGCTGCTGGAAAAGGCAGTGAGAAAGAGGAGATATACAACAGCTGTTACAGATGTAAAAACTCTCAGCTTCCAGGAGGTTCTGTAACCTTCCCCTTGGGCCACAAGCAAGTGCTGAATGCTAAGGTGATGTGAAAATGGGATGGTCAAAGACTTGGAAAAAGCATGAAATAATGTAATGTAAGAATGTTTTAATTGAGCATTTGTTTTCTGGCTGTGGTTAGGTATAACTAATACCTGTTTACCTGGTGTGTGACAACTTCTGAGAAGGGCTAAGGTATGCAGTGGGGTTTTTTGCTTAGTTAGGAAATATGTAATTGAGTACTTTGGTAATTGAGTACTTAAACGTGTTCTGTGCAGAGATGATCCTTTTACTTGAAGACAGATTTACGTGATATTCGCAGCCCATAAATCGTTCCTGCGTTGCCTCCCTGCAAGACTATTGGCAGTAGTGTGTGTTACTCAAAATGTGCCTGTTTTCAATTAGCTCAAGGAAAATTCTCTAGTCACGGAAAGAACATCCATCGCTATTACCTGCCCCAAGAATTAAACACCCAAATACATTTGCATGAAGATTACTGAAGTTTACTCTGCGTAAGTAGTGATAAGAGCCGATTTTTAAAGAGGAGAGGATAGTGAGATTTAACAGAACTGCCTTTGAAATGTTTCTAATCCCAAGACTCAGAGTTGTGATCAGTTGCGGGGTAGCTCCTAAGAGACTGAGAAGTGCAACAAAAAGTGTTTTCGGTGTTGGAAGCAGGCAGGATTTTTGGAGAGCCATCTGTGGCCAGGTCGGCCGTGGCTGTGTGGTGCCAGGATGCTCAGGCGTGGTGGCAAGGCAAGGTGCCACCTCGCTCCTCCAAACCTGCTCTTCTCTTCTGGACAGAAGAATAATACTCGTATTGTTGCTTTTCCTCTTCAGCAGCAGTTTTCTGTACGCTCCATATACAACCTTCCCCATTTTTATCTCTGGGGTGGGAGATTTGGAACCCTTTAAGCTTTGTTTTGTATTGCCTTCCCCATACAACACTTAGACACCCTTGCTTTTTGTTTGTGGCTTTGCCTGTTCCATTGTGCTTTGGTTAAAAAAAGGTTGTTTGGTCCTTGCAATTACAGGTTACATCACAGGTCATTCTGTGCTCTCTCAGTGTTTCTTGTATAGCTAGTTCCACCTCTCCTGCATCAACTTTGTTCTCCTAATTGGAGAAAAGGCAAAGGACATTGCCAACTTTCACAAAAAGCTTCTTTTCTTCCAAGCGGAATTGAAAGAGTTTTGTCTGTGACTTGACTTTTTCTATTGAAAACCAAGTTTGCGTGAATTGGCACACTTAAAAATGAACAATGACCCATTAACATGGTCAATCCTAAATCCCTTTTTGAAGGCAGAATGGGTGATCATGATTTGTGTGAGGTTGCCAAAGTAAATGTCAGTTGAGGTCTTGTGGCTTGCATTTAGCTGGAACAATATACCTGGCCTTTAAATAAAGCTTTTTTTCACTGCCTGATCCAGGATGAAGAGCTAATTTTATTCTGTTTTGCTATTAGTGAAGAAATTTCTAAGGGTGCCAAATTATTTAGCACAACTGTTTTCTATTTTTCCAATAAAAGAGGAATGTACCTTTTGATGTGTAGAACTTATGATGAAGATAAGACTTTTTTAGGAGCATCTTGTCAGGCTGTTCCAGTGGGGAGCACAGGCTGCCCAAGAGCATGTGTATGTATATAAATTAGGAGGAGTCTGGTGAATGTATGTCTGCTGCTTCTAGAATGTGAACATTTCCATAAAGTAGTATCACCGCATGTGTTTAGATTAAAGGGATGGTGTTGTTTGGGCTGCTAGGGAAATGCTAGACATCTAATAATTTTAGTAGTCACCTTTTTATGGTGGTCAGAAGAAGTGGGTTATTTTGCAATGTGTGTAAAACAGAGAGAAATATGCTCTGTGGTAGGATACATTGAGGCTTGTTGCTCAGGCATGCAAAAGACTTAATGCTAAAGAAATACCTTATATACAGATATATATGCTATACTTTGAATGATTGACATTTTTGTTAATAGCACGTAAGTCTGCAATTATTAGGCTTTAAAAATGCTTCAGAGATCATCACTCTAGTTATGGCTGTTCAAGACCCTGAGAATATAGCCGTGTCAGTAGGGGTGTCAGCAGAAAACTGGCCTTTTATTAAAGCTTTAATAGACAGTTCTGAAGGGCTGTATTTTAACACGGCCTGAAGTGCCCAACAGGAAAAGATCTGTTGTGGCAGATACCTGCTGAGGGACCTTTGTCTGCTCGCATCACGCTTCTCAAGATGCAAAATATTCCTTACTAAACTTAAAAACCTGGCTGTGGGTTAAATGTTATTTTTGGATGAACAGAATCTTTTAATCATATTTTTAGCTGGAAGGTGAGGATGGGAGGAGGAAGACCCTGACCATGATAAGCTAATTTATATAGGTCATGAGTCAAGGGGTAGCAAGTGTCACTTTATAATATCGAATCTGTTTATTTGTTTGTTTGTTTGTTTATTTATTATGGTCTCAGGCTTTTGAAGGCTCAAGCAGAATAAAGCCTGGTTCTTATGAATTCAGGTTCTAGATGAGTAGCTCTCTACTGTAGGGTTTCTGGAAAACGTCATTTGTCATTTACTTGAACAATTTAAAAAAGCAGACTTGGGAACAGATTATTTATTAGTTAACTATAGGTTGTGTGCTTTAATAACAATTGTATGCTTCCCTTTTACTAGTGCTTTTACCATCTTGGCTATTGCATCCCATGTAAACACTTTCCACTTGAGGAAAATCTTGAACTTTAAAAAAAAACCTACAAGTTTGTGGCAGGAATGGAAAATCAATATTTTAATAATAACAACTTTAATATTTTAAAGACCCTATATTTTTTATTTACATATACACAAATAAAAACCATATATGTGTGTATATATGTATTTTGTCAGTTGGCTTCAGTAACATTAGCTAGATGGCTGGTTACTGGAGTTAAACCATTTTGGAAAAAAAACGAAAGAGAAGGAGCATTGGGGTTGGCTCTGTGCCTCTGAGGAAGCAACCATGGGGAGCTTGGGTGCTCTGGCTGGGCAGTGCAGAGGGAAGAGGGTAACACCACCGTCAAACACAAACACATGATGGATGCCAGGTGGTGCGCCAGGTTGTTGCAGTGCCAGTGGTTAAGGCTACTTCGATTTGCTGATAATCATGTTACAGAGTTGAGTCGAACCACTGAGAGAGGTCCTGCTCCGTCTGGAGTTAGGGGGAGCTTTGTGTTTGACGTCTGGGAGGAGAACAGGTGAACTCCCAGAATAAACTGAAATGTGTGTACAGCTAGAATTATGTGTATCTTGGAGGTCTTAATATTTCATTGCTGTCAGAAGTGTTTTCTAGAAGAACTTTTCCGAATATTTTTAATCACTGAGCCCTAAATTAAAACTGCTTAGGATGGGGGTTATACTGAAATGTTACGCCGGGCCATGAAAGGTAGGCAGGGATAGCACAATGCTTTGGGCTGCTTTTCAGGAACAGATGACATTCTTTAAAAAGCTCCTTTTTATGCCTTCCAGGGAGCAATTTTTGAATTTAAACATCCTGTCTCTTCAGGTTGTTTTGATAGAGCTCACACAAGCGCAAGGAGGAGAGAATAGATGCTTTATGTGTGAGGAAGTGCTCTGTTTAGCATAGTCAAAGGCTGATATGTGCCAAATGTATAAAAGCAAGAAAACTGCTTTTTATTACTGGGGAGTTATGTATTGGGTTGGGGAGGGAGAAAGGAAAGAAAAATTATGATGTGCTTCTTCCAGCCCCAACTGATAGGATCTGTGTTACTTACACAATTTGTGAAAAGGAAATAGTCCTAATGGTTTTTCATGGATGATTGGTTTATGGGCTTGGCTCCGGAAAACCTCCTTGCAGAGAGTAATTTAGTTAAAACGTTGATGCTGATCAGGTGAAATTGAGAGGGTAGATGTTCAGCAAGTTCAATAATAGGATTTTGATTCTCCTGTTAATGCTGTCTCCCAAGTCAAGTAATGGTGGGCTTGTGGACATTACTTGACTTTCCTGGGTGGTAACGAGAGCTGCATCTGAAACATTATATATATATAGTTTGTTTGGTGTGACTACCTTTGCTGGCAGGAGCCGAGGACCTGTGTATCCCCCAGGATCCGAGCTGGAAGGCAGAGGATCCTCAGTGAGGCTTCTGGATTTGAGCTGGTGCTTTTTGAAACTGATTTTCCTGTACTGTATGTCTGAGCCACCTTTGGCTCTAGCAGTGACAGTGTTTTCTAGAGGACTGAGTGTGCTGACAGCAGGTCCTGCTGGCTGCCCCAGAGCTAGGAGCAGCAGCAGGCAGTGCCCAGATACAACAGAGGGGTCTTTGCTCCTAATCCCGTGTGTTAATGGGTCTTTCCACCACCCTTGGTGTTCTTCCCCTAGCATCCCTAGTGTCTTTCTTTTGTTGCTTGGCAACAAATACAGTTCAGGAGAGGATCAGGTCAAGAATGCCCTCAGTTGTGGAACATCTGAGGTTCCCAGAATTATCAAATTCTTGTTGCCTAAAAGATTTTTTTTTTCCTAAACAGTATCATAGTCTCCCAAATGAGTTCCATTTTACAGGTAACTCCAGTACACTTCCACGAGCAGGTTTATTTTCATCAAGTTGCTAGCTTGAGCTAGAAATGGAGATGTTTTTCCTTCCCCCTGATGTCAAACTCCCTGACAGGTCTCTAGTGCAGAAGCGGGTGGTACCACCAGCTGGTATGAACTTGTGCACAGGAGATGTTAGGGCTAGCAACACAGGGGGGTGGCCATAGCTCCTGGAGCTAATATTACTGCTGATTGCAATGACACGACATGGAAAAGGTGATAGCTGGGTGTTTCATATGTGTTTTAAAAGCGTGCTGTGCACAAGTTTAATGTGGGAGGTTGAATACCTGTACCAGTTTGAAACCTCCTCTGAACTGTGCGTTGACCAGTTCTTTTAGCAGCATGAAGGTTTGACAGTGGCAGGGGAGTTTCCCGTAGGGATGACAAAACCGTGGTGCACCAGGCTGGTCCTGACACACGGCACCGATGCTTCCTTGTGCTTCTCCCTGCAAAACCCATAGGTTGTCCTTCAGCCTCTTTCCAAAAGTCAAACCCAGATCCATGTTAAGCCTGGCAATGAAATGAAAACCTACAGTTGCTCTGAATGGTAGTTTCCTGTATTATCAAAAGGCTGAGGATATGAATGGTTTCTTACACATGAGATGTATGTGCCATTCATACGGGCGCCAGGTCAGTATCAATTGAAGGATATTCCATTATGTTGGTGGAAGACATGGTGGGAATGCTTGCTTAGACTGAATTTTAGATGGTACCAATATTTAACTACTGGTGGTAATAAACCCCACATTTATTGCATTTAAATTGCATTTTAAAAAACCCCAAATATATATCATTTTTCTATGAACATTTTCATAGATATCAGTATCTATGAAAATTTTCAGCGCATCAAGTAAATTTTTCTTCTCTTCCTACTGCTATGTGACACCAACGTTCAGGAAGAATTTTTTGCTTTTTGGTGTGTGTGTGTTTGCTTTTGCCTGCATATAATCCCCAAAGAAAACTGACTTGCTGAGGTATATTCTCAAAATCGATTTATATCTGACAGAATGTGTTAACGCGCTGACAAAAATAACCACATGTTTCTGTGGAGGAAGGAGGGAAAGGGAAGGACAGAGTTCTTGTAAGTGGGACTAACTACATTCTCACAAGGCAGAGAAAGCTGGTAAGAAATATTGAATACCCTGAACAGTTTTGAATAGGTTGTGTACTGTCCTTATTTATGCTTTTCTTTAATTAAAAATGGCAAAATAATCACTGCTTCTCTGTGAAGAAAGTTTTGTGAAACATTTCTAGTGGTTTGACTAAAAGCAAAGAAAAAAGTAATTCCCCTGCAGCTGGAAAGTCGTCTTTTTTTTTTTTTTTTTAAGCTACTTGTCGTACCCAACTGCTTTTCTTGTCTACTTGCTTAGTTTATCAGAGTTTGAAGAGCAGAAACGTGGCATACAGCTTGATGACCTGCAAACACCAACGCTTCAACATAAACTGAAATAAACCAGGATGTTAACTCTAGAACTGTAGTTTCAGGTCCTTATATGCATTTGATATTTTTTTTTTCTTATATGAAAGTCTTACCAAGGCTTTTCAGTGGGGTTCGGATCTCATCATTTACACATGGAAAAGAATGAGAAAATTTTTAAAAATGCTGAAGTAGGCTTAATATAAATTTTGCCCTTTTTTCTTCCCTTCGGTTATCTTATTTCTTTTTCTTTTTTTTTTTTTTCTTAACTGTGAAATCACCATCAAGCAGGGATAAAATGATGAGTTACGCAAATCAAGTGCATTTTTCTCCTTTCGTACTTTTATCTTACTGCTTTGGATTTGATAGTAGCTTGCTGCTTTTGGTCAACTACAGACCATTTTCCACAGCTCACTGTTACATTAAGAGAATCCAAACAGCAAAACACAACAAAAACAACCAACAATAATAACAAAACCCACAAAACAAACAAAAAAAAGAAACCCACAACATCAAAAAAAAACCCCAAACCAACCAACCAAAAACCAAACAAGGGAATGGAAAACAGATCTCATATCCAAAAAAAAAAAAAAGGGGGGGGGGGCAAACAAAAAGACTAGAGGCATAATACATGCACAGTAATATGTAAATTTGCTGAAAACCTGTCATTTTTGGCCATGCATATGATATCTATTGAAGTATCACAGAAATATCCTTCTTAGGCCTCACACCGTATTTACAAAGCGTATGAAAACAAATAACATGTATGTATGTACATCTTTACAATGTAATGATTAAAGATTAATTTTAGATGCTGCTGTATTTTGTGCATTATACCCAGTGCAGGTAGTCCCGTTTGTGGGATGCAATGCGAACTCGAGAAGAGAACAAAAGTTACCATGAGGCATTTCTAACCAAATGAATCCAAAAGGTTTCCTTGGTAGTCCAGGGCAGTTAAGCAAACTAAAAGTGTTCCCCGCAAAATGGGATTCAAATTCACTTTGCAACATCTAGAGTTTATGTCTCTGAGCTGCTAGACAGTGTCAGCCTGCCGTGTGGTGGAGTAAGTTGGGGGAATTCCAGTTTAATTTTGAAAACTTATTTCTGTTTGAAACCAAAACCTAAATAAATATTTCCTTTTTTTTTTAGCACTGAGATTTTTAGCAGTGGGGAACTTCTTGTCAAAGTGCTAAGTGCATACCTTGTAATGGAAATTGTGGGAGAATGTGAATAGAACAGAAATAGACCCAGCGTTTATCTGATAGTTCAACAAAAAGTAAATATTGAGATTTGTTTCTCTTCTTGTAATGGACTATTAAAGTACAGCTGACTTGGGAATGGAGGGCTGAAGGGGACAATTTCCCCAAAGAGCCATGTAAAAAAGAAAAGTTTAAATCTAGATCGGCCCGTTGCTCTAACTAACTTAAAACCTTATTAAAAAGACTGAAAGAGTGAATAAAGTGTAGTATTGCTCTAGGGAGGCAGCGAAAAAAGATCAGAGACATTTTTTTCTACATCCCTGTTATAGCAGGGAATGTACTAAATGTAAATGTCTAGCTGAGGGGAGAACAGACCATACCTAAACTCCAGAAGTCTGACCCAGGAAAGATGCCCTCAGTAGTAAAAATACGAACAAGGTGCCATGCAGACCCTGCAAGTTTGTTTTCGTGTTGCAGCACAGCTGTGTTATACCTCCTGCTTTGGGGCAGTGGGAGCCCTTCCACTCCTCAGATAGGCAGCGGGTTCTCAGATAATTTTTTTTTTTCCTGTCTCGCAGATATCAGCAGAAGGTATCAGTACAGCATTTAATTACTATAATATAGCATATGGTGAATTAATGAGCCTTCTTTGAACAGCCTCTTAGGAAATTGGTCAGATTGAACACCTGAAGCAGCAAACTGGGAGCACCTGGGTTGACTTTGCTCCTCATGTATTTGAGATTTCATCTGAAACCAGTTTTTGCTCCGGATCTGCCCCATCCAGTTTGGCAGGTGCTTCCACCCTCTGGGTTTGGACCAGCTTCTGCTTTTCCGTCTTAAAACCCCTGTTCCTTTTCCTGTGAGATTAACCTGCCATACACAAGACACCCACAGAGCTGTGTTGCTTTCAGCACTTAATTGCTAGGCTGAGTAGGCTGAGGCATCTCAAGTACTTTAGCTCCTCTTATAAAATAGATTTTCTCTATCCTGTATCTTCTGAGTAGTCTTCTCTGTACCAGTTTCAATTAAATTGGTTTTGGGGGAAGGCATGTGTTTTTGTTTTGCTTTGGACTAGGTAGCCACAACTATATATATAAAATTACAAATAGTGGTATACCAATGCTTTATATAATAGATCAGCCCTATTTTTCTACTAAAAATACCTTTTTTTTGTTTTGTTTTGTTTTGAGGGAGGAGTGTGCCTGTGTGTAAAACTACTGCAAAGCATCAGGATCAAACAGCTGTTAGAAGGGCTAATAGGATCCTGTGATCTTTTGATGCTCTGACAGCTCCCTTCTCCTCTTCATCTCCTGTTAATTGGTCCCAGATCACAGCAGAAGTTGTTATTCATAATTGTCTTTCACTTTGTACACTTAAATTTCATTGCATTTGTGTTGCTCTAGCTAGCCCAAAAGACAGTCCAATTTCTGTGAGATGCTTTTTGGAACAGAGAATTCTCCAAACTTTGGTCTCCCATAAGTCATTGTGGATACCTGCTTTTTTATACAGTCACTAAATTAACTTATTTAATAACCCTGATCTCACAGAACCTGAGGAACACAGTACCTTCGCTTTGTCTTGATATTGTGTCTTTTTATTTTATCTGAGCCAGTGCTTTTTTAATCTTTAAAACATTATAGGTCTGTATCCTAAATATTATTCTGTGGGGTATCACATCAGTTCTTGCTTTGACTCTGGATTGTTTGCTGTATTATCCTTTTCTGAGGAATAAATAACACAGGCAAAGTCAAATTTGCCTTGTCTTCATTTCACTGTTCAATTACATTTCCTTTATTTCTTTTGTTTAGATCTTGCATAATCAAGGTCATATTTAAGCTTTTGTAACACCAAGATTGCTTTTCCTTCTCTCACAAACTACTTCCTTTCTCCTCCCTCTTGTAATTATTTTTGGTCTTTCTGCCACTGTTGGGTGTGCCAATTATTTCAGTGCTGTGGGATGGAGATTATCCAGATACTCTTATTTCTTTATTGTAAATGGTCTAATTTTGTTTTCACCCCGTATGTGGTAATAACTATTATCCTATCCTCATTTTCAGTGTATCATTTTATTATCTTCCTTGAAACAGAAGGCAAAGTATTTGCTTCGGTGTTTGTTCCTGCCTAGTTTTGCCGAAACATCCTCTTAAATCTCAGTGTGTGCGTACCTGCCTTTCTCTCCCTCTTTTGAAGCTGTGGTGCATAGTAACAGTGATGACCCCATTATTTGCTTTGCATGGTTCAGCTCAGGCAGGCTCCTAGTTGATTCTAATCTTCTGGTTTTAACCTCTGAAACGTGCTTTTCTTTCTTAATTATTTTTCCAGTATGTGGGAAAAAAGGTTTCCTGCTTATTTTTAGCATTACGGGTCAGCTTTTTTATGCATCCAGGTAGTCTGGAGTCCTCCTCACCGAATTTGTTCTTTACCTTGGAAAACAAACCCAACGAGTAAAACATGTTTCAGCTAGAGTGCAAATACTCTCTGAAATCTGTCCAACTCATCAGCCCAATTAACGAATTCCAGTCATTTCTTGAGCTTTGCTATTCCCAAATTCCAGCCTGTTTGACAGAATCTTGGCCAGTGATCGGAAATAGACAGAGGCAGCTTCCGATTGCTTGAGCTACTGGTCATCTCTCTGTCTGACAGCATGAACCGCTCTGAGACTGCATCCCTGTTGACCTGTGACTGATGATGACTCGTGACCAAAGGACTCCTTCAGCTGTCATGTCCATGCTCTGCTAGCATTCATGTATTTTAAAATAAATTTTAAAACCTCAAAAATATATATATATATGTTTTCTAGGAGTTTACACTTTTCATGGGCAGTGTATGTGGGGTTATCTATGGACCGCAGTCTGTGTTCAGGTGTAAATCTCTGTAGAATCCCAGTTGCTCTACAAAGCGACAATTGCCAAAAGTCAATTATGTTTCAACTGTTATTTCTTAATAATTTCATTGGTATGTAGTGCTTCCTCGTTCTTACATATATAGACAGAGATATATATGTCCATCTTGACTATCTTGCAGCCCTGGGTGCCTGCGTTGAGGTTGCTGTTGGTGTGTAGAGGATCGATGTTGCCCATGTGCTGCACAGCAGCCGGCTCTGCGTTCTGCACTCAGCCTGATCCTCCTTGGCAGTCAAACATCACAAGGCGAGCTCTCAAACTCGCCGATACGGTCGATTGCTCAGTCTTTCTGCACTAGTCAGTTTTGACAGATGGATGAATCCAGTGATGAAGATTGTGTGTGTTATTACTTCTCTTTTCTCCTCCCCTGTTGACTATCCTACCCTGCAATTTTAGCCTTTGTGTAACTATTGGCTACCTCTCAAAGGTTATGTTTCTCTTAATCTACATCTTGTATTTCATAATGTGGCAATGGCTCGTCTTTTGCAAGACTAATGCTTTTTCTTTTGAATCTTTAATTGCCTGCCATGGCAGGACACTCCAGTGCTAGTGTTGTCATCTTAATGTGGAAAACGATTCATCATGCGAGAGAAACGTGTGGCTGAATTATTTTTTGTGTGCGTATAAAAAACTTTTCTGCAGGAGACTATTACTTTAGGACCAAAGACTGCGTGGGAGAGCTGAAATTGCTGGAAACAGGTTTATAGGGGAAATTCTGGTAGTTTTTTAACTGCCATATAAGAAATGTGGCTGTCTAAAACCAAGAATGATTCTTTTTCCAGACATGATCCCTTTACCTTTAATTGCAATTTTAGGATATGAGAAGGTTTAGGAGCAGAAGGGCTCATATAAAATGTCTGATCACACCAATAATTGACTCAGATTTTTTTCTAATTACATGTGCACAGTAATGCATCCGCTTGAAGGTGCATGTACTGTATATGAAATTGTTCATGTCTCTCTCTCCAAAAGTGGAGTGATAGACGTTAATCGTGCTGTGAAATTGCGTAAGCTTTGGAATTCACTTGTATGTGTGGATCTGCTATATATGTTGATATACTGTTTCTGAGTACTGCCTTCATTCAGTTGCCCAGACCCTCTTCTGGGTTTTTGTGGCTTTGTTCTCTGTGGGGATGTTTTCTTTTTCGCTCTTGTTGTTGTTGTTTATTTAGCTTTACTTAGAAGGGGAAGACATCATGACGTCTGTTGGTTGTGTGTCTGTGCATCTAAGTGTGCAGAGTGTGAGATTTTTTTGTTTGCTTTGTTTTTCTGAGTTAATGATGAGGAGTGATGGGCAGAGGGAAAGCATTAGCAAGTCGGGATGCCTTGTAGGGTTTGATTACATTTGAAATAACTAGTTGTGATTTATGTTGTTTAGTTCTCGATGAGGAGGAAGAGGAAGTGGGACACATCCTGCCTGACAACCCCTTTTAATGCTCTATGATTTATCTTTGTGTCACGTGCAATAATATTGTTCAGATTATTTTCTATGTGAATAATATTCAGTATTGTCAACTGTTGAGGCTTCTGCCTAATATTGTCTGTGCTGGGAGACAATTACAGTTTTAATTCTTCTCTGTAGACCTTTTCTAGTCAAGTATCCCCAGGCAAATTGTTGTTTTTAATATTAATGCCATCAGATACAGGGAAGGATGCTGAAGGATTCAGAAGGGGCAGGGCAAGACAAGGTCTCTGTTACTCTTTCCAGAGATCTACAGTTAGTGTAATTACCCCTTGACCAGTGGCTCATACCAGAAAAAAGATCTCTACACTTCTGAAGCCAGAAACAACTCATTTATAAATATCATTTTGTCGTCTTACTTAACGCAGTACTTCCTTCCTCTCCTTTATGGTCACTGAGCAGTTGCAGCACCTGTTAAAACTCAGTTGCATTTTACAGTCAGCGTGTTCTGCCTTGGTGCCAGGCTTGTTCTTTATGCACCCTGAGTGAGCTGCTCTGAAGGGCCAGCCAGGTATGTATGTGGCTCTGTAGGTCACAGATGCATCCATCCATATATATGCAAATTGGACTTGCAAGCTGTTTTAAACTAGACCTGTGGTTAAGCTACTTCAGAGCTGTGGTGGTTTAGGTGCTCCTGAGCTGGCAGGGCACATTGCTCAGTGTTGGTGTTGGTCATTGTCCATCCAGCCAGGTGCCCCAGGGAGGGCTCCCTCGTGTGCCGCAGCACGAGGCTGGTCGTGCAGTGAACCTCTTTAAGACATCAGCAGGTTATTTTTAAGACAAGTTCATGGAGATCTAGGAACTATTCTAGCCAAGTCTTTGTCAAGGAAGGGAGCCTTTAGTCTTTATTTGGGGAAGTGCAAATGTTATTGAGTGCTGAGGTCTGTTATTTGCCACGTGACAAAAGAAGGGTCAGTGCCAGGTCTTTCAAGTCTCTGCATTTGAGCTAGGGAGAAGGACAAAACCCAAGAAATAGACATTCAGAATAAATCTTGTTAATGTTTGCTAATCCAGGTGTAAGTTTCATTTTTATCAAAGCCCTTTTGGGAGTGTAGTGTAAATGTTAACTCTTTTCTATGCCTGTCCTCGTGATGCTTGACGGAGCTGGAATTGTGTATGTTATGAGAAACGCTGGACTAAAGCAGTATGTTTCTAAGCCAGAAATACTAAGACACTTTTATTAGATTGAGAAGTAAAAAGTATCCTCTCAAAAGACGTGTAAGCACCCCTTTCAGTGTAACAGGAGTTTCAGAACAGTTCCCATTATCAATAATTTATGCTTTAAGTAGTCAAGAAAAAAAGGGCTAAAAGGAAATATTTAAAGGAAATAAAACTATTTTACTGGCTGTGTGTTCTCCCCTCATGGCCACTGTCCCCCATAGATTATTTTTTGCTTGGTGCTTCATGTCAAACATGCCCATTTTAACAGTTCTGCTCCCAGAGCTGTGGAGTTACAACCTTTGTGCATGTTGACAAAGAGGAGCAAGTGTTTTTAATGTCCCGGTTTTAAAGCAGTTTGGAGGAATTTGGAAATGGAGAACAGACCGTTCGTGTGAGCGCTGCTGGGACTTCATGGTGTCTGGGTCAGTGTTGCTCGCAGGGAGCCATTATTGCTCGGGAGAGGCTGTGGGGCTGGTGTGCGTCACGTCTGTCACCAAGCTGGAAGCAGCTCCTGTCTTGCATTCGCTAGAAAAGCAGCACAGCCAGGAGCTCACCTTAGGAAGGGCCTTGTTCAGCGCAAGGTTTGGGCAACAAGATACTGTCTGAAGTAGGAAAATCCATCTTATCGCTAGGAGAGTACAGGAGGGTTTGTGGCATGATCGGTGTATGTGTGGCTTGAGTTTGGGTTTTTACTTTGTGTACCTGGAACGTTGTTGCATACTTCTGAATTGCTGGGCATGGCTAATAAATTGCTACTTTGCTGGATTTTATAGTGGATCAGAAATTTGATTGTTTCTTTAATATGCAAAAATCAAGAGTTTGTTTTCATCTATATGCTTTACTGCTTTGTTTTCACGATCTACAAAGGCATTATAAAACCCTAAGGGACATGAAATTGTGGCATGCCTCTAGAAGAATGAATAGAAGCAAAAAATATACAGTCTTGCCTGATTTAAACTGAAACTTGAGGAATTTTGCACTGATAATTCAGACGTGTGGATTTGCTGTTAATATACAGCCCCTCTTGAATGCGCTGGGAGTAATCCAGCAATGTCAGAAATGCCTGCAGTGGGATATGTGGTTATTATTTTAGGAACCTGAAATTGTGTTAATCTGTGGGAAGGTTAGAAAAGCAAACTCATAACTCTTCCTTAACAGTTATGTGTTTTGAAATTACTTTGGGAATGTACCTACCCATATATAAGACCACGGGTTATTGTGCAGAATGGCACACACTTCAGTCCTTTCTGATACAGCAATTCAGATTGGTTAAACAGAAAAGACTTTTAAAGGCTCTCTGCTTAATGCTCCAATGCAATTAAATCCTGGCTTTGTTTGCAGAAGATACGATCAGCCTGCATTGGAACAATTGATGTGACCCGTAAAAATAAGAGGCTTTGTTCATTTTTGTTGTGAATGTTCAAGTAAGCCACACTGCAGTGAGCTTTGCCAAGAGCTGTGTATTCAGAGGCTGAACTCCAGCAATCCTCCTGGTAGAGGTGGCCTTGTATAGCTCCTGGTGTGGGCTTTTTCACATCATTAGCTCTATTGCTAACGTGTCTGGTTTTGTTGTGAATGTTTCAGAAGTTTGGTTTTCTTTAAAGCCACTCTTGATGAAGCTATGAAGTATGAGGAAGAGGATTTCTGTGTTTATTTAATAAAGATGGGAAGTTAGCAGTCCTCAAAGTTGCAAAAGGAAAAAGCATGAAAATCAGACATCTCGGGCATGCAGTGTTAAAGATAATAAAAGTACCCTGAATTAACAAACACAAGATCACCAAAAAACATTGCCTCCCTCCAAATAATTGAGCGTTCTGAGGCTGGCCTTGTATTTAAGATCTGTTTCATAAATTATAAAAACTTGGATGTGGCAGATACCTGTTGTATAACATATGGTTTAAACAAACATATTTAATTTCAGCTGACACTGTTTATAGCTGCTCTGTTAAAGCTGCTATCTCACTGAACAGATCCTGCTATCTAGTGGCTATGCCCAGCAGCCAGCCTCACCCACCTATGGGGGCTTCACTCTGCTCCAGCCACCCCATATACCGAAAAATACTTCTGCAATTGTAGAAGAAATTCCCATCCCTCCCCCCAGCCAGGAGGCTGATATTCCTCCCCTCCCCGTTCTCTGGAAGCATCAGGTAATTTCAAAAGCAAACCCAGAGTACTCGACGTGTCAGTGTTTTATCTCAGCTGTGTTCAGGCGAACTTGAAATACTGATTCTCCTCTGCACCTCTTGAATGTTTTGTGAAGCCAGCAGTACGCTCCGAGTTAGTTAGTGTTTTGTGCAGGATAGTGCACTGTCTTGCTTATGCTGCTTAGGTTACATTGTAAAGAAACCCAAAGCAATGGAACATTTGAAAAAAAAAGAAAAGCAATGCCTTGGTTGGGGGGTTAGTTTATATTATGCCATAACATGAGGGGTGGTATCTACAACAGTACTAGGGCAGCAACCTATAGATGGAAAAGATGGCTTTCTATTATTAACTACAAATATATTTATTTTTTGGACTCCAATTATACCATCTTACTTGTTCTAGTTAAGATAGAGCTAAAACATAAATGGCAAATCAGTGACGTTTTCTCTCTAAGGAAAATGTCTCTGGTATTATAACTAGTGTTTCAAATTTTAATAACGAATTAATTATGTGGGCCAATTTACAGGTTTACAGTCTCCTGGAAGGCAAAACTGTCCTTAACATATTACTATATAACATAAAATAATTTTAGCATGCAGACTCACCTAGCATTCTCATATACATTAGTAGAATCCATCAGGTGAAGAAGCAAGCGAGTAAAACTGTGCTGGTTATACTTCATGGAGTATTGTAAAGCAGTTTTTTCTATGGAATTCTATCAAGTCAGCATTTTTTCCATCATTATTAATTGGTTAAACATTTTTATTTTCCAGCAAAACGAGTATGAGAAATCGAAGTATGTGAATAAATTGCAAGAGCAATATTTTAGCTGATGAAGTAATAATATTAATAGCCATTCTTTTTACAAAACTAGCTCTGATAATTAATTGGAATGTGATGCTATAAAAGAAGGAATCCCAATGTCATACAATATTTACTATAGCCCAAGTTGTCCAAACACTTTTTAGGTATAGTTTTATTAAAATGTTGTTTTTCAGAAGACTTTTGTATTTATGAGTATGCCTTGTTTTAGTAACTTGTTGGAGTTGCCATGTTATGTTAAGTTGTACAGAGTAAGGGGTATCATCATCTTGAGGTGAGTCCCTGCTCCCTTTTCAGTCAGCTGGAGTTTCTCACGGATTTTTGGCCTGCCCAGCACCTCACTGAGAGCACGGTCTGTGTTCAGAGCTGCTTCCCCCTTCACCCAGTGCCAGGGCTGCCGGGCAAACTCCTTCCTGCAAAATTGTGCAGCAGGATCTAAACATTTCTTACTAAATCAAATCTTCCAACGGTGAATCTCGTTTAAACCGCTAATTTACTACTGATCTAAACCAAACTCCTGACTCAAGAGGTTTGTGCCAAGTATGGGTTATTTCCACTCTTAATTCTTCTGCTGGAAAGTGCTACCTTGAAAGCAGTTCTCTGCAAGTGTTTTCTGGTGTGTTTTCAGGGATGTCTGGCTTCATTCCTGTGGCTGGTACATGGCTCCATCCTGTCTGTAGGAGACTGGGCCTGTGCTGAAAAGCCACCAAACCTTCCCCACCTGCATCAAGGTGTTCCATGCCATGTATATATGTATGTCTGTGATACAGACAGCCCAATGTGTTGCTTTGAGTTTGAAAATCAGTAACATGCTCTTGTAGAGTGGAGGACACACAAAAATTATTACCACTACGTATTCAGGCAGCTTTTATTTTTAAAGAAAATAAACATCCAAGTTTTCTGGAGATCAGATTCTCATCACACGTTGATGTTGACATGTGATGCCCGTGCTGGGGGTCCCAGCTGCAATCTGCTTCCAGATCTTTTTGTGTGGCTCTTGGGGTGGGCAGTTAAGATCTGTTTGCAAATTCAGTTTAGTTTTGCTAGTTTGTTCCTACCAATGTATATCCTGCCTAAGGATGGCAATCGATTTTTAAATGAGAAAAGGAAGGGGACAATACAAATAAGCCACGTTCTCTCACGTCGGTTTTAATGCCACAGACCTGATTTCATCAGTGGAGACAGAAAACAGCAAGATGCTTCCTCCAAATTGTTTAATTTAATCCTTTCCACTTCTCTCCAGCTCCCTCCAATGCACATATCCTTCATAGGTTTTGAGGATAGTGCAAGAACAATCTGATTTCCTCTGATTGCAGGTATGCTTTAAAACCTGCAATTTGCCTTCATGGAAGGTTATGCTGACTGCTTGATAGCAATGAAGCAGATAAAATCGGTTGCCTGATTATCCATCAAATGAGTTAATCATTAAATCAAATACTCCTCCTTGGGTGAAGCAAAATGAGTGATTCAAATTCTGCCAGGAGACTAACAAAGGAAAATAGTGAGGTATTTTCTCTGTTAAGAAAATCTTGGAATGTATGGAGTATACTCATTTGCAACCCACAACTGTCCTCTCTTGACTTTGTTTTAAAGGGGTTCGTGGGAGAGCTGCTCCTTGTGAGCAACCTTTGTAGGGTGGTAGACACTTTTCAACAAGGAGGTGTGTAGTGTTAGGGAAAAAATGCAAAGCAGTTATTTTGAGGATTCCTTTCGAAATACAAATGTGTTCACGTTATAACGTAAATGTCCTAGCTATTTAAGTGTAGGAAAGCTGCACAAGTGACTCACAACAATGTATTAATTCCTGATTGCTGTAGTATAATTTTACACTTTATTTTCCTATGGGGTGGCAGAACATAGAGCAATTTGACAGAAAAGCGAAAACCTGCATTTTTGGTTGGATGATGCCTCTAAGGTTGCTTAACATCTGTTACCCTGCCAACTAAATGCATCCTCAAGCGATGCTTAAAGGAACACACAACATTCAGTGAAGACTTCAAAAAAAAAAGGGACAGGAATTTTATTTTCTTCGATATTTTAGCCTGTCTTCTCATCGCTACCCAATACTGTTCCTTTAATTCTGGTGTTCTGCAATATAATTTGGTAGTGTGTGCTTTCCTGTAGAAGGATTTTCCTTTATGTTGAAAATATTAAAAACACGTTCATGCTGTAAATACAGCCAATGGAGAAATATAATAAAATGTCCAGCATTACAGGTTTGTTACTTGCAAGTAGATGTTGCTGCAGGCTCTGTTAGGGTAGTAAGTCTCTAGCACTTGGCTGAAGGAAATAGCTGAGTCTTCCTGTTTATAGAGATAGCAAAACATTTCTACTAAATAAAACTTACACTGAAAATGTAATTTTGTCAGTTGCTCAGTGTCCTGTAAGCTCCTGTGTTGACTATAAACTTATTGATATATAAATCACCATTACAATTTGTCTTTGTCAAAACAAAGCTTCAAAAAACTTTTAAAAAACAATGAAATTCTTTTGGCTTGTGGATAGTAAAAGGAAGAATGTGGGGGCTTGGGGGACTTGTATACTGGACTGAGTATTTCAGTGGTCAGATGTGACCTATGGTATACATGATTAAAAAAAAAAATCTTTTATTAACTATTTTAGAGTACATCTAAATCTTTTTGGACATCTTTTATATCTCACTTTAAAAATTTGGAATACAAAAGAAAAACAGTGTGTAAACATAATGACGCTTTATTACGTCCATGACTTAAAAGCTGTGTAGCCATATGCAGTTACAATTCTGTAATCCACCATTTGGCTTTGCAGAGTGCTTTAAACATCATACAATCTGATATGAGAAAAAGTGTTTACAGTCCATTTCATGGAGAAGACAGAATTCAAATTGAAGTTGTATGTTGAAGGCGTCTGTAGGTTAGAACTTCATGTTAAAAAATAAACACTCACAAAACAGTCTCAAAAACTTGGATTAAAAAAAAAAATCTATGTGTAAAGTCTTTTGTCAAGTTTCTGTCTAAAAATCCTGTGGTAGAATTGTGCTTGTATCAGTCTTGATTGTGTAAACTTGCACATAAGCAGCTAGTTACATGAAGCCTACTGACTTCATGGATTTGGAGATACCCTCTTGTATTAACAAAAATACAAATGCTGCCATAGTCTGTATTTCAAAAAACAGCTGGGGAGGAGGGAATAGTTTTTATTCTTTTAGTTTACTTCCTGTGCAAATATATACAGATGATTGCTTATCCTACACCCTTGGGAACTTAGAGCAGTCAGTACTGTTGACTCTTCTGCCAGTGAAGAAGTTGCTTTTAATTGTAGTCCTGTCACTCCTGGTATTTATTCACTTAGATCATGGACTTGCATCCTTCTCAAAGAACAGATAGGTAAACTCTTCATTTGAGGCTTGATTAAATTAATGTTGAAGTCGCGGTTTCAGTATGTTTTGAATATTTCTCGTTTGTTAGCTCTTATTACTTGAAGATGAAGATTACGTGGTAGATCTGGAGTATAGAAGCTTCTTGTGATGAAGTAAGGCCATAGTGAGCTTGATCATGTATTGCCATAACTATCCCCACCTCCTGGGGCCGGAGGTTTTGCAGTGTATGAAAATGTGTCTTATGTAATACAATACCATCGAATTCCTGCCACTTCTGACCTTTAGTGGGTCTCTGAAGCTTTGGTAAGCTGCATTCTTAGAAAATACAACTGCATTTCTTAAAGCCAGCAAGGACCTTCTTCACTTTTCTTGTGTGGTTGTTTTTCCCCCACAGAATGGTGTGTCCTTGTCTATGCCACACCTGTTTAATTTGTCAATTCAGTCAGACCTACCGCTGCACACCAAAGTTTCCCTTCTCTCTAATTAGCCTGTCTGTTCTTTGCTTTGACCTTTAGCTGTCGTAACAGGATTGATGATCCAGAGGAAGAAATTATTTTTCTTGACCTATAGAGGTTTTTTTTTCTGGCAAAATAAACACACGTTTCTGTAGTCAAAAGTTGACCTCGGTTTTGACTTGTGAAAGAGCTACCAGTTAAAATGGTGGGTTACTTGTTGTCAGCTACTGTCCTTTATTTTTTCTCCAGAGAGTCTGGCAAAGGTATCAGTTGTGTCAGTTTTTTGTAACATTACTATTCCTACAGGAGGAATAAATCGTACATCAATGCCTAATTTTGTGTCAATAATGTTACTCAGAGTTTCAGGGAAGTGTGACTTCTAGTCTGGCAGATTTCATTTGTTGACTTAGTTGAAAGGCCTCTTTTAACCTCTGTCTGTGAACCAAACTGGTTCCTTCTAATGACAATTTTTTTATCAAACAATTCATGGAAATAGAATGGCTTGTTTTCCCTATTTTATATTCACCAAGTTTTAAAGTAAAGCTGAAATATAATACTGAGAATGCTACTGAAAAAGAAGAGACATAAACAGGAGTTTCCATATCTGTCTTTTTTTAAAAACAATATACCTATATCTTCTATGTTCTTCTAACAGCATAGGTCATCGGCCCCGCTTGAGAACTTCACAACAGTTCAATCCTATATTTGTAAATAAACCATGATGTTTATTATTGTGACCCATTTTACTGGGAGTACAAAATATGCTGTCAACTAAATTTAAAGGAACAGCACAGAGATAAAACTGTCTCTACGGATTCTCTTTAAACCACTTTGTTTAGTAATCTGTGCCATCAGAAGGGTAATGAATTTATGGACTGTACAGCTGTTATACATAATATGTCAAAACTGCGTGGCTATAAATGATCTTTTGATAAGGTCAAACTCTGAAGTGTTGTAACAGTTTAAGGTCTGACACCTACATCACATTTGCGTGTACTAGATAATACTTTAATCACAGATATTGTGTTTATGCTACGTGGTCACAAATGGATACGATCACCCCACCCCTCAGGTGGAAGATCTGGGTTCTGCTGGCGTACGGGAAAGCCCAGAAGCTGAAAGGTGTTCCTAGCCATCTAGATTAAGCCAGACTAGCATCTGTGGTTTTTCTGCCTCGTTTACGTGCCGTACCAAGACGCGTGGTTACGTCTGAGCCACCCTCTGGGATGCATTTCCCGTCCCTATCTGCTGCCCACAGAGCAGCTTTCTGTGCACAGCAAGGATTGCGTCCCCCCAGCGCGGTGCTGAGCCGGTCACCCGCTGTGCCAGCCCTCTGTGCACCCACAAATCTCCTGCTGGACATCCTTGGTACCGACTTGTTTCGGGTGAAGGATGTGTGAAGGGTGGCGTCTTTGTAAAGGCTTTTCCACTTCCTCCACGTCTCAGAGTGGTTAGTAAAGGAGAAACTCTCTCGTCTCTGTTGTAACTGGTGGACTCTCCAATTTGGTTGGGTTTTTTACACTTCATTTAGTTTGTTTTTACTGCTTTTAACAGTGGTAAAAACAGTCAACATTGCAGCGATATCTTAGTGGAAACAGCCATTGGGAGAACATGGGGAGATGTTTTAATATGCATGAGCGACTTAATTTTTTTTAAAGAATACATAACTCTTAAGCAGTGTTAATATTTCTAGAAGTACATACTTTTTGAAAGTGCTTTGTTAGAAAACACTTTTGCAGTTGGCCTCACCCCCGCTGTTTTCCCACTTCTGTATGGCAAAAACAAAATTTTTCTTTCTGTCAGAATGAACTAAATGATTAGACAGCAGTCACTTAACTAAAGCTAGTTCATAACCATAGCTTTGGTATGATGTAAGACTACCAGTTAGTCATCTTCGTTAAGAATCAAACTTTGCTGATGGCTTTCAGAAAATGGAAATGTTTCTTATTTAACAACCTTGTATAATTTACCTGTAGATTTAAAAATATCTCTTATGCAAAACGTGTGTGTTTGAAGCTGCGTAGGTTCTTGACCAGAAATGAAACTGTGATGTGTTGTTGTTTTTTGTTTGTGTTTTTTTTTTTCTCCACAAAAATACAGACTGCACCTGACAGGGATGCTGCTGTTTAGACTCTGAGTTTTCTCAGGGGGAGGGTTGCATGTTTTCACGGGCCACCATGTAGGACGCATGGTCTGAGTGGCAGTCTGGAACACATGCCCAAATTAAAATTTGCAGGAGAAACCTTTTTGTGGCTGTGTTTTATATATGATACCTTTTCATCTTGTTTGCTAGGTGTTTCCGTATTGCATTTGATGGGTAGGCAGGAAAGCAGCTGCAAGCAGTCTGCTGTGCAAGTGCTCCAAGCAGGCAGCGGAAGGCATGCTACAGCTGTGGTTTGATGTTGTGCTCATTGAAATACCAGCTTTAAACATTGCCACCCTTCCTACTCTCCACATCAGCCTGCTGCCACCTCTGTCATGTCTGTGCAGCTGCCTCTGCAAACAAGAGCAAGCTGCTGATGCAGCAGAAAACCCACCTGACAAAAATAGACATTTTGGGAGTTATTCTTAAAATATACATGTGCATTTGTATGGCTTTGTATTGGTTGTGGGTTTTCTTCTTCAACTTGCGTAATGTTCAGATCTTTTTCCTTGGATGACTGCACAGACATGGGTATGGTTTGGTTCTGGAGGACAGCCTCAGGACAGGTTTTAAGATCCGATGTACACCCATTGTTTCTCATGTTTTCTGCATGCTAGGTCTGTTCAAGAAAAATGCCCGTGGGACGAAGCAGCTCAGTTTAGAGTCTGGGAGGGGTGATAAGGGAATGGCTTCCACACTGCTGTGTGCTCTCTGCCACGTACTGCCCTGGCACTGCTCAATCAGGGACTTCACTCTCATATCTATCAGTTCTTGTTTCACTCAGTTTTCTGGCAATGAAAGGTGATTTACAAGTGGAGCTGTTTCACAATCACCCGAAGTCATCCATGGGCAGAACTGCTGTTGACAGGCACAGTTCCCGATGCTCTTTCCAGTGGGTGCTGCCACCTCCCTGCTGCAGCAACGTGGTTCATTGTGCCGTACACCACACGACTGGCCCGGTGAGCTTTCCCGTTTTGGCGTTGATGGGTTAGTTTTCATGTTGTTCAGTCTCCTGGTGTGCTGTCCTATGCAGCCCTGTGGGTGGTTGTGCCCATGGCAAGAGCAGGCTGAGGGTGGGAAGGATGCAGGAGAAGGGCAGAGATGCTTATTTTAGCAGTAGTGCTGCCATGTGCCAACTGTAAGTGACCTTAATCATAGCCAAAGGTCCTGCCTTCCGTCACTCTTGGTATTCATACTTCAGAGAATGGGACTTTAATAGGTTTTATTCCAGTGCCAGCACCTGTAGTGAAGAGGAGGAGCGAGCAGAGGCTGCTGCATCCCGCAGGCGTTAATGACAGCGCTGGATCCTGTGAGGCTGTTCTTGTCCTTCATCGCTTACTAACCTCCATACACCTCACAAGTCCAGCTGGAAACAGGCCTGATGTAATGAGCGTCCTTAACTGAAGTGTGCGTTTTAAAACTGTGCTTAATTATTTTTATCTCATTCAATGAGACACTTTTGATCTGTTGTGCTATTTAGGTGACTGCAGATAAAACATGGTTTTAAAACCAGTCTGTTGAATTTAGAAAGGATTATTTTATGGTTTTTTTTCCTGTGGAAAAAGGAATAAAAGGCTCCAAGTCTTTAGGAATTGGGTAGTTATTAAAGAAATAATTGTTATTCTCTCTTTTCCACGGAGTAAAGGTAATACTGGAACAGAGATGTATGCAGCTGCTGAAAGGCGATACTGTTTGGCCATGAGGTTAATTGCCAACTGAAACATTGCTGCAGTTTCTTTTCAGAAAGAACAAAGCAAAATAATTGAAAGACTATTTGCCAGTGGAAACATAATTAGTTTTATACATATGAAGAAACAGAATTGTGCTGAAAAGTGCTGCCCTCTTGCAGGTCAACAGCAAGAGAGTCATTAAATTAGTTTCAGTACAGTTATCACCTTATATTGTGTAGGTACAGTTATAGCTACAGGTTTTCTGAAGCAAAGGTAGGTAGGGAGTTTCAAGTAATCCTTTGAAAAGAAGATAAGGTAATTACCTCATGCAGCAGTTCTTCAATCTATGGTCTCTTACATTTGAAGACTAGGAAGAGATCCTCATTCTGTGAAAACAGACTTAGACCTTTTCCACTTTCCATGTAATTGCAGATATTTTCTTGGCAGCAGGATCACTTGCCAAGGAAACTCAATAATCGTCCTCTTTATTTTTTAATGACTAAATTTGTCCTGGAGAGAAGGTGTCTGTTCTGCAGTCTCTGCAGCTAGGGATGTGTTGGCTTTGGCAGGGGCACCCCCAGTTCCCTTGTCTGTGTCTGGGTCATCAGAAGGCAATGGTTGGGGTGTGGGGCAGGGGCACCTGATTCTTCCTCCTCTTCATGTGAAAGTGATGACTCCAAGGAGTTCATGCCTGCCTTTGGCTCTCTTCAAAAGCTGGAGGAACCCTTTGTTCCCACCTCTGAAGAAAATGTGCGTTGGGATGTTTTTTGGTGCGTGAAAACTTGAGGTATGCCTAAAATGACTCCTTTCATAGGTTCATAATCTGATGCGGCTGTGGTCTTTGAGCCATCTTCTGTTCTTACAGATGTGTAACGTTCCGAAGTATCTGTATGCTGGGGACAAACAAGCAAAAAAATGAATCCATACTTGTGCAATGTGCAGGGCTCTATTCCTGATCTTTAACCGGCTTTATTATGTTAGATTGAAGAGGGTTGTTTTTCTCATGGTGTAACACTGTACTTTACACCACTAACATTCTGAGATTTTTTTATCTAGGCAAAGGTTAGTTTGGCTACATTGTATGTGTTTTGGTTTGGTCTGTGCCCTATTTTAAGTACTTGTTTCATCATTTGTGTTTACCTAAAATAGTTAAGAGTAGTACTTCCTCATCCCCCACCATTCATGTTAAATAACAGCAGGGAAGAAGAGCCTGAAGTGGTATTTAAACCTGAAAAGGTTAGAGGTAGAAAGCTGCTGAAGATAGTGACATTGCTTAGAAGGACAGGCACGGAACAGATCTCGGAGGGTGAAAAATCCTAATGAGGAGTTAAGGGTTTCATGAGAGTTTTAAAGGCAAATCAAGGAATTTTGATCCAAGTTCTCAGCCCAGCAGGGAACAGGCTGCTTCTGCCATTTTCAGGGTGAGCTGTATACAGTGGGTCAACTGAAATCTAATTTCAAATGCTAGCATTCAGAGAATCATTCTGAAGGTGCTCTAACATTTGCTTCGGTTCCTTTTGCCTCAGCCTGCATGCTCTTGATTCAGCAAGCATTAAGCTCTGTTAAAAATACTGCCTAAATGCAATTTCTTTTTTTCTATGGTGAGGTTATCCATTCTTTTTAGAGCTTAATCGGAGTCAGAGATCTCAGGAAATATCAGTATTTCATATCCTTTTATTACAGTAGGAGATCCTAGCTTTTTTAATGCAAAGTGGTTTACTTACTCTAAAAATGATACATTCTAAAAAATTTTATTAGTTTGAACTACACTGGATGCTTCCTGCCAGTTATATGTAATTTGTCATCATTTGGAGCACTAGTGGCCACCAGAAACTTCAAATCAAGCCTCTTTCTGATCTCTGTGCTAGTCTTCACCAGCACATACTATGTCCGTTTGACTCCATGGTGGATTTTTGCCCACGATGTCTTTCAAGGCTTCCAAGTTGCATTGAGAAGGATGTTGAGTTCGAACGGATACCAAAGTGCATGTCTGTGTGTGTTGAATAATTCTGTGTGTCCAGCCCACCCAAGATAAAGACTTAGTGTTTTGTCTTGCAATGAAGATTGTTTAATCTGGTGATATGATGCAACATAGTGGTTGGGACAAGTTGGGCACACGAGTTCTTGGTCAATCCGGGTGTGTGTTTGAAGCCCATGGCTTTAATTAGAGCTGTTACGTGAGTTGTGTGCCCTTGACTTTTACCCTTTATCATCTTCCACCATTCACTTTCTTCGTCCCTTCCTTCTATTAATCAGGGTAGTTGGCTGGCTGGCTCCACACTGCAGAGCTGTGCTCAGCTGACTGCCTTTCTCTTTTTTTAAATCACTGCAGAGGTCGGTTACTCCAATGTTTAGGGATCTCCTGGAAAATGAAGGTACTGCTCAAAATATGTAGATTGGTAGTTCTGGGGAAAACATACAAAACCCATTGTGTGCTGTCTTAATTATATGTGTTATTATAAACCTTCTTATTAACTATTTGTAAGGGTGGAAAAAAAGTGCTTCCCCTCCTTCTTTTTGAATGGAGACATGCACTTCCTCTGTGTATTTTTTTTTTATACTATCCTACTGTTGTCTGGAAATCAAAACTTCAATCCAGAGTTATTTAATATGCTTGCAAAGCTTGAAAATAATAAACTATTTGAAGTATGCTAGAGAGAAGAGGCAAAATATATGCAGTACATAGTCATAAATAGTTTTGTTTTGACATTTATCTTGCTGTAGTCGTTCTGCCAATTGGCTTCAGGCACGGCTACCAAAAGTATGAACACATGTTGCATTCATTAGTTCTCATCTGGCTGTGCTTCATCTTGCAAGACAAACGAAATCATGATCGTGCTAAATGGATTGTAATGCGTTTGTAATACAAGTTCCCTTCTGCTGACTTAGAACGATAGCTTTGCAAAGCTGCTGCTTTTAAGCCACGATATTTTGCTTCGTTTTAATATAATGGATACGAGTACATTGCCAGTGATGTCATTGCTTTTTCCTCTTGAAAGATGTCATATGAAAAATATTCAAATATAATACTAAACAAACAACCACCCCCATCTTCTCCCCTCCGTGCGAGCTTACTATGTCACGTTGTGCTTTGACTGACAGTAGATCTTTGGTGTTTCTGACACACAAACATGCTTTGCATCGATAAGGTTTTATGTGAGTCGACCGAGCATAAAAGTCCCTTTCATTAGTCATTTGTGGTGGTTTTTTATGCTCAGCCCGAGTGCAAATGGCTTGCTGTTGGCTTTTTATGGTTAATGTCACCATTTTAAAACGGGCCGTAAGTACCTTCAGGCGGTGCAGTGCGATGCCACGGGGTGGGGGGCGGAGCTGACGGGTTGCCAGTGCCGACAGCCCCGATCCCTGCGATTTCGGGTGCCGCGGTGTTTGTGTAGGGTCGCAGCGCCCAGCGCGTGCCTGTGCGGGGGCGTGGCTGACGTCGGAGCTTTAGCCCCGCCCTGCCGCCGAGTGCGCTCCCTCTCGCACCCCCCCTCCCCAACACCCACCCACCCACCGCTTCTCGTTTTGGCCGGGGCCGCGGGCAGAAGGGGCCGCCTCGGGCAGCGCGGTGTGTCCCGGGAGCGTCGTCTCGGAGCCCGCGGCATGGCGGCCGCACCGGGGCGCGGGGGCTCGCTCTGAGCCCCGCCGGGAAGCGCCGGCCCGGCCCGGTGTCGGTGGGAGGAATGGAAGACAGCCTGTCCTGCCTGGCCGCAGCCTGCGACCCCTCGGCGCTCGTCGGCTTCTCTACGGGTGAGTAGCGCCCGCCCGCTCCGCGCCGCGGGGCTCGGGGGGCGCTCCCGAAAAATGACCGCCGGCTCTTTTCGTTCAGCAGTTCCCTTCCCCGGAGGGGAAATCTGTAGAGTAAATAGCGGGGTAAATATTGATCTGTGCGATTAAGTTAACTCCGCGCACTCCTGAGCAGCCGGCAAGGTGTGCTTACTCAGAGTCTGAAGTGTCTCGGTACCGTGCAGCATCCTAACCTTGAGAAGATTAAAAAAATAAAATTTTGATGTGTGCGTGTAGCGGGGAAAATGACGGGGAGATAGTGACAAAGTTACTACTCGCCGTGCAGAAGGCTCCTGCGAGGGTCGCACCGGGCGTCCCAGCGTGGCCCGTCGGCCGGGGCGGCGAGAAACCCTGTGCAGCCCTCGGGAAAGAGCCGCTTCTGGGTGTCCGGTCTTCCCAGCGCCCGGTTTAACGCTTTACAAAGGAAAAGTAAGAGGCAGGAACCCGGCCGGGACCCCTCAGGCAGGAGGCAGCAGAGGCTCGTTCACTGCAGGTAGTTCCTGACTCTGCTGCAGTTGCAACTCTCTGCCTTGCTGGGCTGGCTGGCTGTGTGTAAAACATGCATTTGCCTTTCAGAACTGAATTTTTTCTCTCTTTTTTTTCACTTTATCTTTACTAGTGTCATAGTAAAAATGCAATATTCCAACACACATTTCCTTTCTTTAAATAGCTGCTATCAAGCCAGCCTCTCTTGAGTGTAAATCGAGTAATTAATTGCAGCATTCTAGCTGGATCAACCCAAAAGTATGTGCGTTAGGTCTTAAAAATACTAAACAAAAAAATACCCCCCAGCAACCAAGAGGTAAAACGTATCGCTCCTATATACGGTGGAGAAGTGTGTTACTGCAAATGAAACAAACGTCACTGAGCAGCTCTTCTTTGTTTGCTGATTCATGCTGTGCGGGTTTGCTACAAATACGGAATTTGCATAGAAAAAACTACATTTCTGGCATAAAATATGATGCTTAACAGGAAAGTTTGTTCTAAAAAAAAAAAAAGGGGGCAAATATTTAATGCGTAGATTTCTATGTGTATTTAGTGGGAGAAAGGAATGACCTTGCTACATTGTGCTTAAAGTGAGCAGTGGGCTGTACTTTATCTGCCTCAGAATTCAAAGCATTCGGTTTAGAATTCAAGATGTTGCAACTTGCGGGAAAGAGGGAGGATGAATTGGAAATTTTAAAATTACAGTGCTTAATATATTTTATTTTGCAGGCTTGCAAGGACTTTTACGGTAGAAAAGAAAGGCTAATGTTTAACTGTTTATCTTCAGAACAAAATCCAAAAGAACAGCAATTTTTATGGCTGTAACTTGCAACTTTGTTACTGATGAGAAGAGGTTTATCTTAAGACATCGCAATTGACTTTAATGGCTTTTAGCAATAGTTTCTGTGGCTGTAAAAAATACAGCAGCGTCTCACACTTGAGCTTGGGGCATATCTTGAATTGCAGGAGTGAGTGTTGCATGATGGACTTACCTTTGAGATTTGTCTGGAAATCCAGCAGAATAAGCTGCAAGAAATACATTCTTTTCTCAATGCATGTGTTCTACTTTAATTTTTTTCTGCATCTTAGAAAATTATTTTGACTAAAATCTTAATACAGGACTGGGAATTTTGCTGTATAAGAGTTAAATACAGCATTCGCAATTGAAAAAAATGTGGCTTTGAATGCTTTTAGCAGTATAATATATTCTGCTGATTTAAAACTTGATTCCTACTTCTGTCATTAAACCTAAAGTTTTCTGAGGGATGTGTGCTGGCTGGCAAGTAAACTTACAGCGATAAGAAACTGGTACAGTGGAGAATCAACAAGTGCTTTGTTCATATGAAATTTCTAACCTCATCCTTGAGAACTCCTTGCCTTGAGGGCTTTTAGCAACTTTGCAGTTGTAACAAGTAGGAAGAAGTCTGAGATTAAGCTGTAAAAATAATTAATTTTTTTTTTTTTTTTTTTTTTTTTTTTTTTTTTTTTTTTTTTTTTTTTTTTTTTTTTTTTTTTTTTTTTTTTTTTTTTTTTTTTTTTTTTTTTTTTTTTTTTTTNNNAGTTTTGGGGTATTTTTTTTTTTTAATAAGTATACTATAGTGATGTGTTTTTCTATAGGAACTTCTCTACTTTAGCTGTAATTGTGATTTGTTTTGTGCACAGGTATCACTATACATAAATCCAATTGCTCATTTCTTGCCAAAGTTAAAAATAAATTCCTAATTCAGCAGTGAAGAACTAGCAATCCCTTTTAACGTAAGGGATATCAGTGCTGACGGGCAGCTTAATCGGATTTTTTTAAAAGCTTGTTCGATATCGGTAGAGATTACTTCTTTTTTCTACTTGTATTTAACTAGCCTTTTATAACTGAAGCTAGGGCAAGGGCTTATGCCATAACATGTCCTTTCAGGAAGATCTTAGCTATGAAATGAGATCTGGGCTAGAATTTAGTTTAGGTGACATGGATCAGGGTATAAATTTTCAGTTTGACCAAGGAAAACAGTTACATGCAAACAAAACTTTACTTTTGCATGCTTCTTGATTAAATATTTGCCTCCAATGACACTTGGCATTGTAAACAGTATTTATAACCAGGGAAAAAAAGAAAAACCACTAACGTCTCCGAATTTGTAAACCTCATTGCTTTCAGACTCTTAAATGTATTTGGATACATTTATCTTTAGCGCTAAGACTAGCAGAGAGTTTGTTTAGGTGTTGTTTTGCAGTGCGGTTTTGCAGTTGCTGGTGAAGGTGATGGTGTTGGTGGCCCTGCAGGATTTCTGCGGGGGTGAGACTGAGTCCCCCGTGGGCTTGTGCTGCTCACCAGAGAGGTGTCCCTGTGCCTTGGAGGGCACCTTGGCTGGCAGAGGCTTTGCCCCCCGCCTCGCTGATGCGGTGGGGGGGACAGTGCTGCTCTTGCTGCCTTGCCCGGGTGCTTGTGGAGAAGTAGTACTTACTTTGAATTAGTATCTAATATAAGTGACTTTGCTTGATGTATTTAGATGTTGCAAGGGCTTTTGTTCTTTCTAGTCCCTGTTATGTGGGCAAAAGTAGACAAATTTGATGTAGAAGTCCTACTTTCAGCTTGGTGTTTTNTTTTTTTTTTTTTTTTTTTTTTTTTGCCATACACGCTCATTCTTGTTTCATTTGAAGGAGATTAAGGCTTTGTGCTAGCAGTATGCTATTTCAGGTGAGTTTTGGGGGATTTTTTTTTTTTAATAAGTATACTATAGTGATGTGTTTTTCTATAGGAACTTCTCTACTTTAGCTGTAATTGTGATTTGTTTTGTGCACAGGTATCACTATACATAAATCCAATTGCTCATTTCTTGCCAAAGTTAAAAATAAATTCCTAATTCAGCAGTGAAGAACTAGCAATCCCTTTTAACGTAAGGGATATCAGTGCTGACGGGCAGCTTAATCGGATTTTTTTAAAAGCTTGTTCGATATCGGTAGAGATTACTTCTTTTTTCTACTTGTATTTAACTAGCCTTTTATAACTGAAGCTAGGGCAAGGGCTTATGCCATAACATGTCCTTTCAGGAAGATCTTAGCTATGAAATGAGATCTGGGCTAGAATTTAGTTTAGGTGACATGGATCAGGGTATAAATTTTCAGTTTGACCAAGGAAAACAGTTACATGCAAACAAAACTTTACTTTTGCATGCTTCTTGATTAAATATTTGCCTCCAATGACACTTGGCATTGTAAACAGTATTTATAACCAGGGAAAAAAAGAAAAACCACTAACGTCTCCGAATTTGTAAACCTCATTGCTTTCAGACTCTTAAATGTATTTGGATACATTTATCTTTAGCGCTAAGACTAGCAGAGAGTTTGTTTAGGTGTTGTTTTGCAGTGCGGTTTTGCAGTTGCTGGTGAAGGTGATGGTGTTGGTGGCCCTGCAGGATTTCTGCGGGGGTGAGACTGAGTCCCCCGTGGGCTTGTGCTGCTCACCAGAGAGGTGTCCCTGTGCCTTGGAGGGCACCTTGGCTGGCAGAGGCTTTGCCCCCCGCCTCGCTGATGCGGTGGGGGGGACAGTGCTGCTCTTGCTGCCTTGCCCGGGTGCTTGTGGAGAAGTAGTACTTACTTTGAATTAGTATCTAATATAAGTGACTTTGCTTGATGTATTTAGATGTTGCAAGGGCTTTTGTTCTTTCTAGTCCCTGTTATGTGGGCAAAAGTAGACAAATTTGATGTAGAAGTCCTACTTTCAGCTTGGTGTTTTACCTAAAAATGGTTAGGTACTGCATGAAGACCAGTTAAATAAAGCAAGTATCAGCCTATTTCAGGGGATTACATCTCCCTAAATAGTGACTTTTTATTATTATTTTATTTTGTTTTTTAATCATCTTGGATTACTGCAACTACGATGTTTGTGTTGATAGAGTGAAGCCTTTTAAAATGAGACAAATTTTGGTGTAATTGCATTGCAAACTTTTGAGCTAGCCTTACTCTGCCAATAATAATGGTGGTAAACGTAGAACTCCCTATCTTAATCCTGTAAAAAAAAAAAAAAAAAAAAGTAAAATTAAAGAAACAGTCTGAAAGTCTTTATCCTCTTAGTTGATTCACCTGAAGTGTTACAGTATTCAGTGTTTGATTAAAAATTTAACTTGCTGTAGGTTTCAGTGTATTTGACATGGGGTTTGACTATGTCAGAGTCAGTACTGTCATAGCTAGTTTTAAAACTACTTTAGATTATTTGCTCTGAGTAATTGTTAAGTAATCAATCCCCATTATCATTTCTATCTCCCAGAAGTATCAGACTTGGATCAAACACTCCTCCTTTTGGTTGATATATTTTTTTGTGAACAAGGGGAGAATTCCCACCAGCCTGCCTGATAAATCTATGCTGGCTCATGGAGTACAAGAGTTCCAGCTGGTGAGACCTAGGGAGGTTTTTGGTCGGGCTTAATGAGCAGCCTGAGGCTCATTTAAGCGTTTTTGCTATCAGGAAGTTATATTAGTGAGGAAGTTTAAAGAATTAAAAGCAGTATTAGAGTAGTATTGTCCACAGTCCTGGGCTAGAAATGTGTTAATAGTTTATCTGAACATGCTTTCCTGTTTTCCAGAAAAAAACTATTTGATAGTAGCACACTTAGAGTTCTTTTAAGTTTCCTGAGTGAAGATGGCTGAGCATTTTATTTTCTAGATGTAATGAAATGCATCACAGGTATTCTACAACAGCTGGGGCATCTTCTCCCCAGGGTTACAGTAGTCCAAATGCTTTAGGCTGTATTTTGGGAAATTTCTCTGCTTCCTGTTGATCCCCTGACAGAAGGCAAACTGGTCCATACCAGGAGGAATAGTAGATATTGAGAAATGAATGCAAAGGACTGCATTTTTTTAGACAGGGCCATTCATGCTCATAATTGGAGGGTTTAAATGCTTGGAAATGGGGCTTTCTGAACATAGGGACAGATGGGGTATTACTTTCCTTTTGTATGCTTCTTTGCTTATAATACCATACTGTATAGAAAGACATTATGACAGCCGTCACTCTTTACTAGCATAATTTTCCACATCAGTTCAACATCATCTTCTTGAGATCCTTACCCTCTGTCTAGAGGTGAAATCCCATCTTGTTATAGTTTGTGAAAATACTATTGCTGCCTCTTACACAGTCATAAGTCCACTAGAATTTGCAGGATAACATATACTTGTTTTATCAGGTTAGTCTAGTTTTACTTACCACCTTCTACTAATTTGGCAGAGTTAAATGAAGCTTTTATTGAGTGGTTATATTGAGTAGTTATAAGCACAGTGTAAGTATAAACAGTATTTACTCGCTTTATGAGTTAGCTGAGCCTATACTTAGTGAAGTGAGCTGTAAGCTGGATGGGGTAGCTGTTTCCAGGCTTAATTACATTAAATTTGTCAAAGTGCCATTTCTTCTTCAGACACTACCCGCTTTCCAGGTAACCAAGAGAAGGGACATGCCTGATGTGACCCAGATGTGCATAGGATGGGCTGGTATGGTGGCATCGCACAGAGCGTGGGGATCCATCCCTCTCAGGTCCAGCATGGTGCTTGACTCTGCATGTCACTGACTGCAGATATGCTGTAGCTGTTTGCATGTACACAGCTCACTACAAACCTTCTAATGTATGTCTCAACTGAGAAACAGCAAAAAAAAGTATACTGGTACATACTTTAATAAATATCTGCATCATTACACTATATATAGCATGTGATTAAATATCTGCAATATTGCACTGTAACAGCAGTGCTATGTAGATATGACATAAAATTACAAATATTGTAAAGGTCCATAGGGATTTTCATCTGATACCGTGTAAAGGTTAATACTTACCCTGACTCAATGGAAAAGTCTCATTTCTTTAACTTGATAGTTAACTTTCAAAAATGTGGTTACATTTTTTGGTCATATTTCTTCTGCTTTGCCTGTTTGGGTGTCTATTTCACTTCTAGCAGTTCTAGGAATATGTATTAGTCATCAATAGGGGGTTGAGAAGATAGTGATTACTTGTGCCGGGTAACGGTTAGCATTTTCTTAGCAGTTGCAGAAAGTAATTGCAAGCCACACTCAAAGTTGCTCAAGTGTCAAAATTGGTGAAATATCAGAAGTGCTGCTGATGCAGCAAACTTGTCATTAAGGGTCAGGTTCAGACTGCACACACTTTCTTAGCACTGAGCCTTAGCTCTCAGATTTTGAGTAATGCCCAGATTAAGAAATGTAAGAAAGTATCTTTATGAACACAACATCACACCCCTGCTTCACACAGACAAATTGTAAATTAATCAGGAAAGCAGCAGTGTTGGAAACCTCCCTTTTGCAGCATGCAAACCTAAAGTGCTTTTTCAACCTGCTCATTCTGCAGTGGCACAGAGTGGCTCTGAGAGCAGGGAAGAAGGAATGACCAAATGTGATAGTCATTAGTCACAGTTTATTGTGTGATGAGAAGGTGCTCTGATATGTCATAACAACAGATAGAATTTAGGTGCCATGTCTTCTGCCTTTGTTTTTCTCTGCCAGCACCCTTTTTGTTCTTCCTATGCTCTAAAAATGCGTGAATTTAGGTTTTGGCCTTGTTTGCCTTTGATGCTTTTCAGAAGCATTCAAAACCATGAAAATACCCACAGTTAGATTTCTGATACTTACGAAATACATCGAAGGGAGCGTGCCCTTCCATGAGAAGCTAATTGAGTTGGTCCATCAGGTTTTCACACGCTGCCATTGCTTTTACCCATTTGCTCAATGGCTTGAGTGACACAGTGTCTTGAGCAATAAGGTTTTTTGGAGGGTTGTTTGTTTGCTTTTTTAATTATAAAGGGGCAAAAATTTGAGCTGGGAAGTGGCTTTTGATTCCTGAGTGGTTTGCACTGATCACACACAGCTTCTGTGTTGGGGTTGCATTACATGGCTGGCGGTGAAGTGGCCCTGGGGGCAGGAGTTTGGGGGGGACAAAGCCGTGCTCCTGGCCCTGCTCCCTCCGCGGTAGAGCAGTGACACCGCTGGGGCAGGGTCACTTGTCCTCTCTGCCTGTGGGTTGACTCAGGGGTGTCCGGGCTGCGTTTTGTGGAGTGCTGTCGTATGGGAATGTTTTGCAATGCAAGCTGCAGGTTGCAAAGGATGGTCACACCTAGTTAGAATGTGGGCTTGGACAAGAGCTGCAGAGGGCTACGCGAAGGCGGAAATTTACAGCGTGTTGTTGACACAGCAGGTTAGTAAATGGGGATTAGTAGGTTAAACAACCTGGTGTTTGCTCTTGAGTAAGAGCATGTGCTTGAGTAGTTGCTACATGGAAGTTGCAATGCTGTTAACTGTCTCTTGGGATCGCTCCCTGGTAGTTTATGTGGCTGTACCACAGGTTGTAGCCCAAAGAACATGCTCATACTAGCTGTTTTAATTCTTTCCTGCTAACACTAAAAATACAAAAATTGTATAATAAGATTTTGTGAAAGGTTAGAAGATACTGAAAATGTATAAAACAATTTTGTTCTTATTGATGTATTCTGTTGAGGGAGGGGAATCCTTTTCATGCATGAAGGATCCTATTATTTTGATTGGCAATATTGTGCAGAGTAGTGGATGATTCTTTTATACGTATAAATAGCTGAATTAGTATATCTAATGCTTAGTAAGTGTTATGTGGAATTAATCAATCTTAAAGCATAAGCATTAAAGGAACAAACTACATAATTCTGTGGTTTAAAACAATAGCCACTTTCAGAATAACTATTATTTTTTGGCACTAGATTGTTCCCCCCACTGATATTAAAAAAAAATTATAGAAATCTCCAAGATTTTGAAAAGGAAGAAGAACTGAGTGGCAGACACTGGAGGCCTACAATATATAGCTTTTTCCAATACATTTTTCACTTCATTAGTCTGGAGTGTATTGGTATGAAACTGCAGACTTCCTTTCAGTGGGTTGCAAGCAGGTGTTGTCTGGCATTGCTGTTTTCTGGTGTGTTACTGGAAGCTGGAAACGATACCCTGTGCAGCAGGGTCTGTGCGGGAGCGATGGTCGATGCGGCAGCAGCAGTGGAAACGCTGTCTGCCGGTGTCAGTGCCGCTATATGTCTGCAGGAGACATCCCTGCTTTTTTTTAAACAGGTGTACATCAGCACATAGAGGTTCCCATTTCTGAGGAGACTTTGGTTGGTGTTGGTTCTCGGTTAATTAATCCCTTGATTTTGGAGGAAAATGGGTGAAAATGCAGCTTATTCCTGGTTCACGGCACTCCTGTTAGCTAGTCACAACCAGATTTAACTCGTTTCCCTATCAAGCATTTGTAGTATTTGATCATTTCTCATACCAGACACATCCATCATCAGTCCCATATCCCTTGCTATTTGTAGGGATGTCTTCTTTACCTAGAAACTGTTACTTTGTAGCAAATAGTGGGAAAAGAAACGCAAATATTGTTTCCACTTCAGAGGCTTTGAAAGAACACATTATAGGTAATCTGTTTGTTTATGATACATAATGTGCTTTATTTAAGCAACTTTGATAGAAATACGGTCCCTTTGATATTTACGAGATTGGGCAAATATGCCAAGTAAGAAATGTATGTATTTTCCTAAAGGAACCTTTGAAAAGTAAGGAAAAGGTATCCCTGTAAAAATGTGATCTTTCTTCCATGCAGGCAAATTCCATGCATGCATTCATGATGGTTCTGTATGATTTATTGATAGCGATTATGATACTTCAATTTTGTGTAGGACTTCTACATGGAATATGTTCAGGGTGAAATTTTAGAAGGTCTTAGCCTGCCTATGTTGTCCAAAATGCTCTGTTCACTGATTGATATTTCTCTGAGAAGCTGTAGTATCACATAACACTGTTTCCATGTGTTTTGTGTTTGCTTGCAGGTGAATCAATTCTGAAACGTGCCTTGTGGTTTAGCCTAAATAGAGATGAGACCTAATTCCTCCCTTTCCAGTGGAATTTTCCATTTTAGGCACAATACTGCCAGGATTAGCAACTGAAATTATCATGGAATCTGGCTTCATTTTTATGCATTCATTTCTGTGGAAGCAGCCCAACTTCACCTTTTTAAAATATATGTGTAGTCACACATACAGAAGTCTGTCATCGTGTTCAAGAGTTCTTCCTCTTCATAAATTAAATGAGTTTGATTTCACAATTACCTTGGCTGTAGAGCATTTGTGGAAACTTATTGTTCGTAAGGTCCTTACTAAGAAAAACATGGCAACACTTGATGGTAGACCTGCAGTTTGAATTGTTTAAGAGTATCTTTCTTTGTAAAATAATAAATGTTAACATTAAATATTTCTACAGCTGTTCAAATGTCGCATGTTGCTGAATGGCAGGATCGATAACTGAGCTGTCATCCCTTGTCAGGCCACAGCAGCAGGAAAGGTGTGAGCGGTGCTTTCCACCCACACCTTGTTTATAGGTGTTAACTTCAAAGCTTCTCTGGGACTGTTTAATTTCTAACACAGTAAAACAAAGGGAACTTAACTAAAGAATTAGTCATTTTTAAACCTGTATTTATGCTTGGTTCTCCTTTTTGAGGGTGGCTGTTGACTTACATCAGTATGGATATTTCTGCCTGCTGTCTGGTCTGAAATGTTTTCTATGACACACAGTGTGCAAATATTCCCTTTATTTCTCAATATTTGCTCCTCTGTAGTAACTGAAATGGAGATTGTGACTAATGCATGATGACTTTTTTTTGCAGATACCACCTTACAGGTTGGCTGTGTGGGAGTTTTACAGCTTGCATTTTATTCTTGAAACTAAGCAGATAGCTTAGCAGTGTCTATGCTATGACTAATCTTTACAGAGAAGTTCTTTTCGATGCAAAAAAAAGCCACTGTTGGTTTGGTTTCACCTGGAGTAAGCATTAGCTGTTGTAGAGGTGTTCCTCTAAGTACCAAAGCTGCAAGCACTTGAGAAAGCTGAGGAAGTGCCTTGGAGGAGGTAAACAAAAGTGAGATTTTGACCGCTACTGTTGGAAGCGTCGTGCTGGATCTAGCTTGTTATTTAGTCTTGCAGTCGCGAGAAACAGTGAACTTCTGAAAATATCAAAAGCAAACTTTACACCTGTTCTTGCCCACAAGATACAGGAGAGGTTTTACAACTGCGAGATGGTATCCCCTGCAGCAACAGCGGGTGCAAGGTTTCCAGCACAGAGCTGGGGTAAGGACTGCTTCTGCAGGAGACGCTGCCACCCTGGTGGGTGGTCACGGGAGAAAATTTGACACTGGAATTAATGCTCCCCTCTAGAAGGCTTGTCTCTTAGTAGAGCTTATTTTTCTACAAGGGAAGGAGGGTATTGTCGTCCTTAGCTTTTGGATAAGAAATTGCAAAGAAGGACAATAACTTTTCAAGGACGCTTTGGCTTGTCAGGGAGAAAGTTGGTGTTTTACTGCATGGGCTCTGGTATTAAGAGGTAGCAAAGTGGTGGCTGTGTAGGGCTGTGAATAAGTAGAAGGAATTCCTATACCTGAAATACCAGAAAACTAAGATAAAGCACTGAGTTGCTGAGTCTCTTTCCAAACAGATTTTACCTTTATCTGAAATCCCTGTGTCCTGTGAGTTAGAGAGATAAGAGCTGTCAAATTCCCCTCTGCGTGTACCAGCCCTGGTCCCTCTCCCCTCTTCTGCTGTAAATGCATTTCTGCTGAGCACAGAATCCTGCCAGAGCTGGAAGGGAAGGCTTTCCCTGGGCGGGGAGAGGGAGCTCTGAGCACCCAGGGCAATGCCAGCACCACCAAACCAACTTGCAGTGGGTTGGTGGCCCATGGGGAGGTGACACAGGCCATCTGGGAGGGGACAGAGGGCTCTGTCCTGCCGAGGAGTGTGGCGTCTAGGCACCCACGTCAGGTTTGCTCTGAATTTGGGGGAGTGCTGATGAACAGGGGTGTCTGCTCTTGAGGCTGAATTTTGAATGTGAAATGATGTTGCTATGGACAGGCTTGAGCAGCTTTCCCTTAAGCGTGAAGGAAGATGACGATAAGTGGGAACACCATGCACTATGCTCCGTGCTTAGTGTCAGCATCAAGAAGTGAATCTCTTTAACATGGCAATACCCTAGTACTGGTATTTTTATATGCATGACTATCATTCCAATGGGAGACTATTCTTATTGTGTGAACATAATACTAAATCTACAAGATAACATCTATTGCCTGTGAAACACAAACAACTGCTGACAGCTGCACAACCTGTACAGCCCAGAGACGTAAGTGGAGACTACTGACAATTTTTTTTTTTTTTTAATTTTTTTTTTTTAAGGCTAATTAATGAAATAGACCAGGACTCTGTATTTTTCCTGACTGGATGGGGGTTTGTATAGCAGCATTTGTGATAGAGTGGCTTAGAGTAGCATAGAATGAGATCAAAGAAACTTAGTTTGTACAGTGATATTTTTAATATTACAACTTAGATACTTGTTTGTGAGTTCTGAGGGAAGGAGAAAAGAGCAACATGATAAAGCAACCAGTACAACTAATTTCAGACACACTTTTTCAACACTTTTGTTCCAACACTTTTTTACAGAGATTATGTCTATCTTGATGCCTAGATAACAGAAGCTGGAGACTATTCATTTGTGTTTCAGGATTTGAGATGAGTAAAATTTTGCAAATAAACATTGCATGGTACAATAATAAATTGTATTCATGAAAGAGGTTGTGTTGCTTTGCCCGATGTTATCACAATTATTTCAGTGCTTTTGTGTTTTGCTGCTGGAATTGATCCCTGGAATTGATAAGAGTATAGCAAGATTAAACAGTAGAAACAGCTTTCCTCTGGGGCAAAAATGTATTTGTTAAAAGCACACCAAGAACAAAAACTCAGATTAGTTTGTTGCCCAAATAAGCAATAAATATTTAAGAGTTTCCGTAAGTTTCAGACTAAAACTATGTACTACTGAATTAATGTATTTTACAAAGGCAGAGATGTACTGCAGTGATGGGGAATGTTGAACTTCTTCTGTGTTGTTGCAATCTAAAGATTGAGTATTTTGCAAACTGGACTTTATTTGCACGTTACTGGAAAAAATATTCTGGCAACATATTTTGGAAATACAGCATGGAAAATTAGTGGTAAGCTGTGTGAATTTGGGCTTAAATTCTGGAAAACAAAACAAAAACAAACCAAAAGCAACCAAACAAAACCACCCCAAAACCCACAAACAAACAAAAAAACCCACAAAAAACATTACTGACACTTCTCTGAGCAGGAATTAGCATCATCGCTTTGACAAGAGCAGTTAAAAGATAAGTGGCCCCAGGGGGAGGGGGCGGGTGCAGAAAGCTGGAGAACGGGATTACTGTGAGTGCTCTTTCTTTTCCTCCTTTTTTCCCCCTCTGCTCTTATTTTTTTCCTGTCTGATTTTCTTTGCTCTACTCCTTTCTCTTTTTTTTTTCCCCTCTGCCTGCCCCTTTTTCCATTTACAAGACTTCACACCAACTTCCTTGCCAGCCAGATAAGTGGTGGGTACCTTTCTGTGTAAATGGTTTTGCACAATACTCCAGGAAAACCAGAGTCTTTGAGATGATCCTTTGTTTCTTAGTGAACTCTACAATATTTGCTAGACGTTGTAATGTTTTTGGATCCTGGTACTTTTCATCTGAGCCTGAATATGGTTAATTAATATAATCCATTGTGTTGAGCGGATCAGTGACAATGCTGCTGTCTTTTGTAGACCTATTTAGTAATGAAATATGGTTAAAGAAAAGCATTGAGAGCAGGAAGTCAAACACTGAACGTAAAAGCCAGAATTGGAACAGTCTTTCAAGACTATATTTAATCTTCTGGATCATATAGGTATTAAGACACAGCCTTTAATTACTTGATCATAGTCTTCCCCAAGTCAGTACTCAGAAAAGGTGATTCTACCTTCAAAGCAGTTGCTCAGTATTTTGAGTTGCCTTCATTTTCTTTGCATAGCTTCCTATGTAGTTTTTATGGCAAAGCTTTTAGTCTTGCTTGTCAAAGAAATACGTGAATTTCAACATTGACTTTGCTACAGCACTTATGGTCGTGCCTCAGTAGCCCACAAGTGTTAATTAACCTTTATGTGGTATGGGATGATGCTTGCATTTAGCAGATGAAGAGTGAAGTTAAAAAGAGATTAAGGTCAAAAGGATCTACTAATTACCCAATTTTCTAATTAAGTAATTGCATAATTTGAAGCTCTTTGATTGTCGAAGTGCATGGGTGGGACAGCTCTGTCCATGTCAAAAGCCTGATTGCTGCTGGTGTGCTCTACCCATGAGAGCTCAGCACTTTTCTGCCCCCATGTCCAGTGTGTCAGGTTCGGCAGAACGTGCAGGTTTTGCCTCGGTGCGGCCTTGGGAGCCTGGGAGAGGTGCTGTCCTGCTCGTGGTGTCCTGCTCTGGCAGCCCCAGCGTCTGGCTTCGCAAAGCTGGAGCCAGCTGAGGTTCCCTGTGGGGTGGCTGGGATGCTGTCTGCTCGTGGTGTGGGGAGACGAGAAGTGGCACAGCCCCGGGTGAAGAGGGGAGACTTCAGGGATCTTGTTCCGTCTTCAGCATGTGAAAAGCTGTTTTCTTAGAAAATTTTAACTAGATCAGTTTGGGCTTGGGGATGGATAGGGCAGAGGAACTCCAGGCGCTGAAATTTTTAGCCCACACAGTTTCATGCCAGGCAAAGTTGTTAATTTTAAACTTTTAAATTAGCATTTTATCGTGGAAATGTTCTGACACTTCTAGCACAATGTGAAATACTTCAGCAAAGGGATACTAATATACGTGTGCTGAAGTGTTGTTTTTAATGCATGCGTAAGTAAGGGTAGAGCAGTTCATTGCAGGTGTTACTAAGTGAACTTCCAAGCATACGTGTTAGAAAAGGTGCTCTCTGCTCCTCTCTTTCTCTCACTGTGACATGAAAATAAGGTGGTGTCAGATATTAAAACCAGCTTGGGGTGACTGGGATTGCTGCAGAGTGGGTTATGTGGGGGAGCGCAATTGGGTGCCTGTAGCCACTGTGAGTTCTGTGGAGCATAGAGGTTGCTCATCAGAAACATCATTTGGGAAGATAAGGGCTTGTTCTTGCTGGTTGAAGGCCAAGCATTGGAGTGTCCTGAGCTTCAGAAGAGTATCAGGAGCATCAACAGCTGAGCAATGCTAGGGGAAGAAAAAGACTTTAAAACCACAAGGCTTTTTAAGTAGTGGGTGGTCAAAATCCCGTAAATGGCTTTGCTGTTGATATGTGTCTTGATGGAGGTGGAGCTGATTTGAGGTATGCAGTTGGGGAAAGACACCTGAGAGAGACAGTGTAATTACCTGCTTCTCCAAGTAATTATATGGATAGCAATGTCAAATATGAGAAGTGTGTGTAAGTGCTGGCTTTGTTTTGTTTTCTCAGTCTGCGTATCAAAACTAGTATTGGCAAGTCTGATCTGTTTCTTCTTGAAACTTGTGTGCGCAGTAGATAATACAGTTACTGGAAAGTTAGGCAACCTGAACACTCATGTTGGCCGAATACAGCATGGGCGGAGTTGTACCCATGAATCTCGTGCTGATACATTTCTAGATTATCTGTATGAAAAATAATATGAGGGTTTACAATAGCAGAAGCACGGGATTATTACAAAAATATTTTTGTCATAACACCTGTAATTTATGGTTATTACGAAGTTACTTTTTCAGGATGTTTTTGTATCATCTTTTAATCTTTCTCTTTCCCTTGCTTTTTCATGTCAGTAAAAATAAAAAAAATAAAAATATATGAAAGCCTATGTGCACAAATCTGCTTAGCATATACAACTAGAACTACTAATTATTAGGGATGAAGTGGTAGGTCAGACCAACCCTTTAAAATGAGATTGCTGGAAAACACAGGTGATATTCTCTATAATGTAATGGTGCAGTAGTAGGCTCACAGACGTGAACTCGCGTCAAATAAACCATAAAGCAGTCCACAAATAGCAAAGCTCAGTAGTGACTATTGTATTGCAAAATATTCGTGTGCTAGGGTAAAATCTTCTTCTGGATCATCTACAGACAAACACTGCTGTTACATAATGAATATTTGTTGGGCTGAATTGAAAAGTCCTAAGGAAACTTTGTCCAGTGTAGTTCTGTATCTTTCTTCTTCTTTTAAAATTTAATGCAATGCTTTAATGATATACATTTATAGTTTATGGCCTGGGTTCTTTGCTTTGCTTATTTATTTGCTTTGTGGTTTGTTTGGTTTGTGTGCTTTTTGTTTTTTTTTTTTTTTGTTTTGTTTTAAATTGACTTCTGGGATGTATGATTATACCTACGCAGATCTGTATAGATCTTTTCCAGATGGGCCACTTTACATTTATTCAAGTCATGCATAAATTCTTAACAACATAAATTATATTCCTTTCAGGGTTTTGACTGAGGTTTTTAGGTATAGTCTAGATTTTCAGACTTGAGTGAGGGTTGGGGTTTTTTGTTGTTGGTTTGTTGGGTTTTTTTTGTGGCCAAGTTCTGTATCCGTCATTTAACGTGGTGGATTGCATTGCTAAATTTTAAAGTGAATAAGAAGCCATCTTTTTGCACAGTTTATGATTAAAAATGCAGATTAGTCATTGGGATGATCACTTCTGATGTTTAAGGCACTAGACATTGCACTCTGGTCTGATTCTGCAGTAGGAGCTGTGCAAAGAAACTTCCTGCTTGTTGTGGACTTTAAAGTACCTCATGAAAGGCTAGTAGAAGGTAGTACTTTTTTTTGGTTTTTTTTCATTAACTAGCATGTGGGGGACTAAAATAATATTGTACTGTGCAACATTAAACAATCTAATGAGCTGCACAAGGAAGACAGCTTTTTCAACATGATGGTTCTGGTGCAGCAACAACCCTGAGCAAATGAGTGGTGTGGGACAACATGCATTCCTCCTGAAAACCTGGAGATGTGCCTGTGGAAGAGAGAAATAAAAGGTTTAGTTAATGTTGGAAATACTAACGTGCTGCATATTTGAGAGCTATGAGCTGGGGAGCAGTGTCCACAATCAATGTTTTGTCTGTAACCATCTCAAAACATCTGCTTTGTTGTTCTACAAAAGAGTACAGAAAGAGATTTTACTTTTGTCTTCAGTAATATCAAGTAGTGCATTGTTTTTAATTCTGAATTTAAAAAATCAGGAAATTAGGGAAAAGGGAAAAAAAGTAGGAAAGAAAGTCAAAGGTACATGGCGTACTTTGGAGTGTTAAAGGCTTCAGTCTTGCATTTGCAGGAAGGAAGAACTTCCCACTCTGCTTCCATTCCACCAGGTCTAGCTACTAGGGACACATTAGAACTTAATACAGCGTTGTTTGTGGGGGTAAGCTTTTTTAACCTTCGATGTTAGCGTTGTATGGTTTAATTCCCGTTCTTATGTTCTTCCCATGACTCACGTCCTTTACAAAACCAAGATAATTTGTGTGTGCTGGCATTTGGAGGAAGTGCAGGAGATACTGTGGGTAAAAGAGTGTAAAGTCTAATTCTACCTTTTAAAAAAATTATTTTTAGATATAATTATGTATAAGGTAGTCTTAGGAAAAGTGAGCTGCAGAAAACTGTAAATAATTTTCTTGTATTTACCGGGGTAGGAAAAACAGCTATGTCAGTTATCTCTCTGGAAATATAACCCTAATCCAAAGTCAAATTATTCACTGCTCTTCAGAAGAAAAATTGCAAGTCGTGCAAATACGTACCTTCCTGCATACAGAGACAGACCACAGTCCTAGTGAGAAGGGGTTCTTTTGGGCCAATTATCTCCTGAAATTGTCAGCCAGATCTTTATACCAGTCCAAGTAATTTCTGTTGTGTTTCTGTAATATAAAACTCGTAACACTCTGGGGAAAACATAGAAAATGGTATGGGTGCCTTGGCAGAAAGGAGTTTAAAAATATCTGTGGTTTTTGTGGCTTTATTGGATAAAATGAAGGATTTTCCACCCCGTGGCTTAAATTTCCATGTGCTAGAGTTTGTAGAACTTGTTTTTCTGAAATGTTGCTTATGTCTAAAATTGGGGGCTGGCAGGAATTGACTCAGAGAAGTGATAATGGAGGCTCTGGAATTGTTGAGGGGCCCCAGAATAGACGGTTCAGTAGTAAGATATATTTTTTTTCAAATGTAGCCAGCTCAGATTTCTCCTAGGCAGTGAGTGGTGAAGGGTGACGCTTTTCGAAGGCTGTTATCCTCACGTGCCTGGTTGGTGACACGCAGGGAGTGATAAGTGGGTTGGGAGGTTTGTTAAGTACCATCACTAGGTACTGGGTACCCCTTTCAAAGCTCCCAGCCAAAGTGTCAGGGGTGTTTTGAGCTGCTGCTTTGTTTAATCTGCTGGGAGTGGTTTGACGCATGTGACTGCGAGGAGTCCCAAGCAGCATAAAGCATCTGTTTAATGCCTTTTATTTGCTATGAAAAATGAACCCTAATTTTTAGGGTCATTGACATGTCTCATGAGTACTAAATACAAGCATCCCATATATCATCCCTGCTTACTTCAAAAGCAGAGGAAGAACTAATGTTTTAATGGCTAAAAAAACCAAACAAACAACAATCAAACAAACCAAAAAAACCAACCACACAACCCAAAAAAACCAAAACCAACAACAACAACAAAAAAAACAAACTAGTGAACTATGATAAAATAACAAGGCATCTTGTTTTGAAAGTTACGGTACTGTATGTTTAGACCTTGCATGTTTTTGCTGTCATTTGGGTACCAATATTCTTACCTTAAACCACTTTTTAAAACTGAAGGACCTTAGATCCACATCTGTGTGTGTGTCTCCTCGCTGCGACCAGTGAGCACTGCAGATGGTGCTTTTTTGTAATGGATCTTGTTCCCAGTGGTTACTTAGAATGCTTAGGTCATTGGCAGCTTGGGAAATGTGACCAGCACATCAGAAAGGATGCTATTTTGTTGTAATAACCATAACCATAAACATAATAAAGAGGTCTTTTTAAAAAAAAACAACTAAGTGAACAAATCAATAGTCAGTTGCACTTACAAATTTCTTGCTATGTTTCCTAATCTGGTTTCCCTTTTTAAATAAATAATCTACTCAACCAGAAGGAGATTTGAGAGTGGCTCAAAGAAGGCCTGGATGGATGTCTGAAACAGCATGAGGGAAAGGCCCAGATGTTCAGGAGTGGGAGAAGAGGAAGGAAGGAGATGGACTTCAACTTCTCAAGTAACTGACTGTGTACTTGCGTACAAGCTCTTTCACTTCTGAAGGGGGAAGGGTATGTCCTTGAAGGAAGCTTTTTGTTTAAACTTCCTTTGATGTTATTTAGATTATTAGAATAAATTTTTAATGGAAGAAGAAATCTGAAAGAGATTTTGGAAACTTATATGACAAAAAAAACCAGTATAGTTTTGCATAGTGCAGATTTGTCAAAATGATCTCAAGGACTGCAGTTGTGTTTACTTTCAAGGCATCTTCTTTTAAGCTAATCCCTAGCTGACTTACTTTTTAGACACTGCCAAGAAGGGCATGTTTGAGTTCAGTTGAGTATTTGCTGTCATGGGTGAGGTATTTTGGTTTTACTGCTCTAGTATTTGTCAGTGTAATATGATTGTCATCACTTGAAACAGATGCTGCTCCTGTAGAGTGATAAAGAACAATAAAATGTCTTCCCAGTGTGCTACTGAGTTCTTTGATCAACGAAAATATTCTTGATTTCTAAGTGATCTTCTTGCTGTCCAACTTCTCCTTTCAGTCGCTGTGTCTCATGTGCCCTCTCTGCAGTGCAAAGTGGCCGCTGGTGGTTTGAAACCTCTTTTCTCCAGTTCTATGCACATAGCCCGTTGCTTTGCCCATTTTTGAATGAGCTAAGTGGGTTAACCTTCTTGCTTTCCTACTCATGTCCCATTTATACAGCTCTGACCTCTGACAAGCTGTTGTGAAAAGGCTGAGTTTGAGAGGCCTTCTGCCCCTCCATGCCATGTCTAGGGTTAAGCCTCCATAGCGCAGGTCACAGAGGTCAACGTTGGCCAATCCCTCTACCATCTCACTTGATAGGTTGAGGAGGTAAAAGCATTGCAGCCTTTACAGGGCAGAAAGATTTGCTGTCCTGTTCCCCTTTGGAGTTAGGGACACAACGGTGCCTACGGGAGCTGCAGGAGCCATCTAATATGGTCCTTTTTGGGGGTGCTGGGGTTCAGCAGAAGATGTCTAGTCAATGTAGGTAGTTGGTGGGGAAAAAAAGCTTCCTGTGTCAGGCAGCCACCACTCTGGCAGGGTGCTTCCATCTGAGCTCATCAGAGAGACCGACCAGCAGTGGAGCTTCTCCTGCTTTGTTAATTACTGTTATTTGGACTCTACACAGGGAACACAGTGATGTCTGGCTTCTAAAATGATGATTTGACATAGTTACTTAACTCCTTTTACAAATGTTTTATAGTAATCTGTGTATTTATACAGCCTGGGAATTTATCCATAATTTATCCATTATAAGAGCTTTTAATGGTTCATTAATTGAAGGCTCTGGCAGACAAAAAGGGAAAAAAATAAGCTTTTTTTTTTTTTAAGGAAATGTCAAACTTCTCTCTTCTGTTTGGACTACTGCTTCACTGTGAGATGAGATATAAAGATCATAATACTTTGAAAATAATTGTCACTGTTTTCTGCAGCGTTCATTTTGACTGATTCGCTGCATGTATTTAAAGGCTGATATTGTAAAGACAGCAAAAGTATGGATTACATGGTACTTCTTTCAGTCCATTTACTTCCCTAAAATAAAATATTTTCTTCATGAATTAATTTATGTAAATTTACCTTAGTTCCTTTCTATATGCTGCGTAGGTGTATGTGCTTACAGGAACTTCTACTAGCTCCGTAAAACAGATGGGGTTTTGTGTTTTGAAAATGTGAGGTTTAATTAAGAGAATCTTACACAGTCCTTCCCAACCTTGGACAGGTATCACTGCTCTGGATTTGTAAAGTACTATTGAGAGAGCATTGGATATGCTGGGCTATAGAGTCATTAAAATATCTTTTCTGCATGTGGGAGGTACAGTTATGGCTGGTGATATCAAAGACATTTAGTTCAGAGTTGTTCTAATCTGTTGTCTGCAGATCTCAGTGGGATTGCCTGCTTTATTAATTCCCCTGCAGTTCTTTTTATTTATTAGCCTGAATGAATATAGTATTAACTATGAAGTGAAACATTTCTGCTTTTGGATTAACCAAATAGTGCATTAAATCAATACACAAAACTGTCTTCTTGTTCGAGTTGTTTTATTGAAGTAATCTTAAGTGTTCATTTCAATTTAACAATAATTGTGAATACATTTAGCTACTTATATTAGTTTGTTTTACTAATTCCTTGTAGGAGTTTTGTTAGTGTTGTGACAGTATTACTGTGATTATTTTGGTTGGTTCAATTTTTGCTTCTTTAGTAGTGAGCTTCATGTTTTAATTGAATGGAAGTTGGCATTAACCTCATTAATCTCTTTCATATTTAATTTATTTGGGGGGTTTGGCTCAGTGTTTCTTTTGCTTACATTTATTTTAAAAGTGCCCTTATGCAAGTGTTTCCAAGATGAACGCTTTTTTTTTTTTTAAGTGAAAAATAATTTTAGGATTGTGGCTTATATCAACTTTTTTTTCCATGGTATGTCTTCGTAAGATTAGTGAACTAAAGTTTAGATTGTATGTAGTCACAGTATTAATACCAGCTATTTACCCTTATCTGTAAATTCACTGTTTGTATGTATTTCATAGAATATGGACTTATACTGCCTGTATAATACAGGTAAATTTTGTAAACCTGTATTAGAAATTCCTCCCTGAGTTTTTAGTAAGCCTAAAACACGATGGATAAGGAATTCAGTACCATGTGATTGAGCAACGTATTCTTTTATGGGTCATTTTTAGTGGCCTGTGATTTATTGGAACAGCCAAATACAAAAATCTGTTATGTGTTATTTTGGATTGGCAGAAATAATGCAAAGAACTGTCAAAGGCAAAGAGTATGCAGAAGCTGTAATTTCCTTTTTACCACTGAAGAATAGATTTGGCTGGATTATGCCTTCAATGCTAATCTATCTCTGTGTGGCCAAACAGATTTTTGGAACCTTTTTGTAGCATATTTATTTTCTGTTCACTTCAGGCCAACTGTTATAATGTCATATATTTTTTTGGCATATGCAGGGTGGTGATGTAAAAAAAAAAAAAAAAAAATTTAAAGAGAAGGAACTGGAGTTAAAAACTCTGATCTAGAGCATTTAAATTGAAATTGCCACTTCATGCAATCATTTATGTTCAACTGCAGATTTTTTTTAACTTTATATCTTGCTTTAAAATTACAGATCACATTTAAAAATCTGCAACAGTTCCAAAAGAATATATTGCAAAATTTGACCACGATTTTATACCTTTTTAGTTAATTTAGTTAGCTATTTAAATAAGCTTAATTTCAGTCTTCCTACTGCTGGTAAACATGTTTTTCTTTCTACACTATTTTAACAGAAAACACATTTTCTCCTCTGATTGTAATAGGGCCAGACTCCTTAAGCCTTCAGTCTAAGTTAATGATTAGTAACATTTCTGTCTTAAAGCATTAATATCCATTCCTTCTTTGCCTGAACATGTTTGAACACCTTCAGTATTTCGAAGTGATGGGTTAGATATGCTGTACATGCTTGTTTCCGTGCCTTGTAGTTTAGAACGAAACATTTAAATGCCTCTTTCTGCTCTCTTTTCCCACTGTACAGATGACAGCATCTCAGCCGCGAGTACGTCTGATGTCCAGGACCGTCTGTCAGCCCTGGAGCTGAGAGTCCAGCAACAAGAGGATGAAATCACTGTGCTCAAAGCAGCATTGGCTGATGTGCTCAGGCGTCTTGCTATCTCTGAAGACCATGTAGCTTCCGTGAGAAAATCAGCACCAAGTAAAGGTATGCTTATGTTTGGCAAATTCTTTCTAGAGTCAGTGTTATCATTTAGAATGTATCTCCATTGATCTCTTCTTTTTTCCCTTTTCTGTCTCATTTGGAAAGGCAGGTATATTTCGAGCTGGAGGGGTTAGTTTTGGAAGAGTGGCTTTATAGTATATGGCAAATAGATATCTGAAATATGCTTATTAATTTTCCTGCTTGATAACATTTTTATTTACTCAACCCCCTGAAAATTTACCTTACTTTCTGTTTAAAGGTTTCTATTTTAATTTAAATGGTGAAAAGCTTTACAGCTGTGGTATTTAACCTATCATTGGGGCTTCTGGGGTCTTGTGGGCAGCTCTGAATCTCAGCTTTGACTTCACCTAGAAGTTACTTAACTGAAGGGACATACTAGAATTTCCCTCTGCTCCTAAATTGAAGCAAAACAAAAATCCCAAAACTCATTGCCACCAAATAAGGAAGTTTTCTGAATATAGTTGATTTTTGTTAATCTAAAGGGAGAACTCGCCACCAGTAGGTTTCTGGTAAGAAGTAGCCATGTAGCCACTCAGCAATATCCCTTCTGGCCAGAGTCTAATAACTTTTGCAACTTTGAAATACATAGGATTGTTTAAAAGCAAAGAAGCTAGTTGCCGTTTGCACTAATTTTTACTTTTTGGGAGGGGGGGGCATTTCCTTTTCTGTTGTGAACAACTGTTTGAGTTATTTGCATTTACTCCAACTTAAAACTATTCAGAGAGAACTATGGCTATCTATGTTTGTGGTATATATCTTAGGCCTCTGATTAAATAAAAGATTAGGTTCTCTGGGTTCAATCCCTGTATTTCAGCCTTGAAGTCCACCCACTACACCAGCACTAGTATAACACTGGTGCCACATCATTGTGTATGTTCATTTGGATGGCCGCATTATACAGGCTGAAAATGCTGAAAGTTTGAATTATTTTAGATGTGGCAGAGCGATCACATTGCTTAATTAAGTGTTTTTGCAGTCTGTTTGCCGGATGAGAGGAAGTGATGATGCTTAATTGGCTTGGGCTCTGAATCCTGCCATTCTCTCTTGCTTACTAAATGGCAGACTGTTGTCATCCCTGCTTATAAATGCAGCTTTTATCTACCCAATATGCATCTCTGGTCTCATCAAGATTGAGACTTCCTTCTGTAACTCTCTGCAAATAGACCTCTAGCAAGTATTTTGACTGAACCAGTCTTTGCTGTATGCTGCCCATCATGACAAAACCAAAATGACCAAGTGGAAAACTGTGGGTAAAACGTGTGCAAAATAGGACCTTATTCTTCCCATTTAAATGCAGATGAGCTGGGATATGCATAAACACGGCTAAAGACCTTTGACTTGGAGCTGTCTCATACCCAGCAAACTACGTGCACAGGCAGGGCAAACGTGCTGTGTGCTGCAAAATGCCTCGGGGCCATCTCCTTACTGGGACTCTGGGGGTCCTGGAGCCATACCGAGTTCTCCAGGTACATTTGTTCAGTGAAAAAATAAACTAATTATTTCTTGTGCAAGAGGGAGGTGGAATATCCAAGTATCTTCAGCCTTCTGCTATTACATCTCTAATAACAGCATGTAACTGTGGAGGAAGAGATGGGGGTGGAGGCAGAGATGTACACATATGAGCTAATACATGGAATTTAAATGGGTTATGACTAACTGGCCCTGTATTTAATTTGTGGTGGATGTGTCCCCGTTGTGTTCAGTTACCTAATACCACCAGGCAACACGTTAACTTCACTGTTTATCATGAAATCAGCTGGAATTTTGTGCTAATCTAAATACAGACTTGAAGAATGAGCTTGAGATTAACGTTGGTTTAAACTTAAACATCAATATTTTAATATTTCAAAACAAGTTCATACATAGCTTTTTGCAAACTTTGGGTTCCACTTCTGATTTCTGTTTTTTAAGTTCATTCAATAGATAAAGAACTCTTGAAATATTTTAACAAAGATAAATGTATTGGTTTTGTGGATTAGTAGGATTTACAGAAGGTCTGAATTGACATACAAAAATAATACTCAGGGAAGTAATTGTTAATTTTTCTTTGAAGTATTTTATGGGTACATAACAGGCTCTTACTAGTCAAGTCATGGTTGCTGCAAAGGTAATTGTATTCCTTCAGAATTCCTTTTGGTGTTTGTGATCCTGTCAAGAATCTGGATTTCTGCATTACGACAATTTCATGGTAAATATTATAGGCAGGTTTTATTTTTAAAAAATGCTGAGGCTTTGATTCACAGAAGAATTTTTCTCCACAGCAGCTCTTAAATACATGCTGACGTAAATAATGAGCAAATAGAATGAAGTGTGTGTATTTCTGAATACATTGAGAGAAATGTATTTAATTTGAAGCATGGCAGCACAGTGAGATAGTTTAAAAATAAACTGAAGTTACAAGAATCATAGTACTGGAAAAAAGCCAACTTGAATCTTTACATCAAACAAGAGTTTTAATCTGAGTAAGAGACAATATTTAAACTAGTTTGAAGGAATCTTTCCTACTTGTTGCTGAAATGAATTTTTTAAAACCTCAGGTTTTTTTCTTGTTGACACCTCAGCAGTGTCTGTGAAGACAGGTTTTTCACAAGCTAAAAACAAGTGGTGTGAACAGACTGTGAATTGTGCTGAAAGAGACAAATTTCAACCACTTTTTCACTGATCTTTCTCATTCTGAAGTTGATGGCCCAACCTAGTGCAAAAAGAGATCTCTTCATCCTCTGTGTTAGTTTGTCTGCATTGCATATCTGGTGAGCTAGTTCTGTTATTAGTTTTCTTATCCTTTTATTTCAGATTGATAGATTGAATCAACCATAGCTGAACCTAATTTTTTGCATTGCTCTTGTAGTCTTTGTTTTTCTTTTTCCTACTTTTTTTTTGTATGCTTATTTCAAGCTTAATCCAGTCTTCAGTGAAAAAACTCATATTGGCATGCATAGATTTTTATTTCTAACCCGTGGGCTATGAGTCGGGAGGTCACTACTTATGATTTTGTCTGTCTAGCCCTGCCTGAGAAGCAAACTGCTCTTCCTACAGGGATAGATGATTTGCAAACTCTGTGAGATAAGCTGAAGGTGAGAATTTTTAGCCACCTCAGTGCCTCCTAGTAAAGCATGAAGTGGACATGCTGTATGAGGGGAAATACCTCTAGTAGGGATTGTAACAGAATTAGCACTTGTCTGTTATTGCGCAGTGAAAAGCAGACTAGGAGTGTTTGCATGTGGCTCATATTGCTCTTTAGTATTTCTCAATGTAAAGTCATTCTAAATAGAGAAAATCTGTTCAAAATGAAAAGGCTACGGTAGTACTTCTCCATCTCTGCACACAGCTAAGGATAACTACACAAAGGAGAAATTACCAGGTCCAAAAATAGCATTCAGGATTTGAAATGTGAAAAAGCAAGATTAGGGAACAGGTCCCCAGCAGCTACAGGGTTTGGGAGGATTGTAGTCTGTGAGTGCACTTGTGGGTTTGTTTTGTTGGTTTTTCTTTTTTTCGTTTTTTAATAGATGGCTTGCTAAGAATTTCTTAGTGAGAAGTTCTTTGCTTTTGGCAGCTCTGCGCTCTTGTTGCCACATGTCTCTGCTGTTGATGCATGATTGGTGCTGTTAACATTCACAAAAAGTTCCAAAAACAGAGATTACCTGGACACCAAAGAAAAGGAAAGCATAAAGCAGTCTGGTACTTGTGGCTGCCAGCAAGATAGATTGGCTCACAGCTGGTGACTGCTAAAACTATTAAAGTCTTCCAGGGTGTCAAAATGTGTGTAACAGGAGAATTCATCCCTCCGGCTCTGGGTGTGGAGACAAGTTTGTGGCACACAGTGGCACCAGTAAAATATCTCAGACTAATCATACCACTGGGGTATGAGCTCTTGCCTGAAAAAGTGTCCATCCACCAGAAAGTACATATGTTGTCTGAGCATAGAGAAACAAAAGAGTTCATACCCTTTTTCTGGACTTGGAAGCAATGAGGAGGCTTGTCACAGGTTAAAACCTTGGGAGGAACATTTCCTATTGCTTGGACAAGAATCCATATTAAATAACTTATATGCAAATTCAACTCGCAAAGCAAAGTTGAAGCAGTGGAGGATGGCAGTTTGCAGAAGAGGTCTCACATGATAATACAGGCTGGCAGACCACAAGGCATTTGTTTTACTTGCAGCAGTAATCTTAGGGACCTGCAAAAGCAGCTGCATACTAGAAATGTTTCTCTTTTTTTTTTTTTTTTTTTTTAATTTTTTCCTTTGTGCAGTGGATTTGTATAACAGGAATGCAGAGAGTTTTCATTGCTTTTCTGCTCCCTTCTCTCATGTGAAATAGTGTGTCTCTTCAATAGGAAAAATCCTAAGTAGGTCTTGCTTCAAATTCCATCTCATTGTACTAATGTAAGCAAAGCACTTCAGATGTAATTTTTACCTTATCTCAACAATGGCTTCATTTCAATAACATTAAGTCATTTTGTTTAATATAAAACAAAAATCGACTTCAGGTGTTCAGCAAGCTTTATTACTAAAAGCATAAGATAGATTTGCATTTGTGATTTTAGTTTTAACACATTTTAACGTGTTTCAAGTGTTTTAATAACTGGGTACATGTTTATGTTGTCTAACCAGTAAGCATTAAAGGAACAGAAAATAAAAGTGTAGCTAGGAAAATGCTTATGGTAGAGGTAGGATATAGACTTTTATCCGTGATATTAAAGCTAACCTGGCAAGCTTGTATGTGTGTCATTTTACTCATGGGAATAGTCCAATTGAAGTCTGCAGGCTGTATGCTCACATAAGAAATAATGATACTCTTGAGGTCTTAATGGATTTGCCAGGTATTCATTTTAGTACCATCTGTTCTTTCTGCATTAAAATTATTTCTTTCTGCATTTCTTCCCCATTTTTTCCTATCTTCCCCTCTGTCTTTAATATTTTCTTTTTCTTCTGTTATACTTACTAGTCTTGATGTTCATATATTTTCCTTTATTCAAAGAATTTGGATCTAGAGGGCATTAATGAACTAAGGGTCACTAACCAGCTAAACCAAGTTTATGGAGAGAAAAGTGAAGAAGTTTTTCTTCATGGTTTTTGTTTTGTGTTTGTTGGTTTTTAAACTTCTGTAACCTAATAATCTTGTTCATTGGAGAAGATATTCAGAGCATTTTAGAGAAGTATTTTTCAGTTGTGGTGATAAGCATCTTATTCTTTTTCCATGTGCATCTTACAGTTTTGGATATGTTTTGTGCATTTGTGTGCTTTTTTTAGAACAGTGTAGGCAAATTCTCCTGAGCAGTACTCTGGTGTTCTCCATGATGCTTCTCAAACTAAGAATTGCAGTGTTGGAAGAGCTAAATGGTGCCACTAACTTTTTTGGATGAAACCTGCTTGTAGTTTATAACACTTGAGAAGCTCTTCCATCACTGTTTGCCCGAGTATATAAAATTGTTTCAGATTACCATGGTTAAAATTTTATTTCCTTTGCTTTGACATAGCTCGTTGGGTGGTTGGTTGAGGAAATAAACGGTGCCTCTGGGAAAGTATACCAGAATAATGAAGTGATAGGGAGGGAGGAGAGAAAGGACTGTGTGGTTTGAATAAGCTGTTGGCTGTCCCACGACAATGAAATCTTCCGTTTCCCTGAGGTAGTAGGTTTTAAAAGGTCTGCCCAAATTGCCAAGCACTGGAGTGGGGGCACGGCTCTCCTAGACTCTTAAGAGCATAACATCTGAAAAACTAGTTTTATGTCTGTGGGAGGATCAGTTATTGTTAGAAATGCATGCATTGACAGTAAGTCAGTAGCTATAAAATTTTTGTAGGAAATCTCTAAATGAATGTTTAATTATTCTTAATATTGTAGTTAATTTATCTGCTTACAGGGAGAGGTTCACTTGCATCTCAAAATGTTTATGCATTAGCTATACATTCTTAAACTGTTGAATATTAACATGCCTCTATTCAGATAGTTCTTTCCCTTTTAATAGGAAATGACAAATGTATGTTTAATAGCCAGTTGTCGGTTAAGATTTGTGAAATTTGGCTTCAGTTAAAAAAGAGTATAAAAAGCATCTGCATTTTTTCAGCTAGATGTAATTGTTTTAAGAATAATAAAGTTTCTTGTAACTTAATTTTGTCTTAAAATTGGATTATTAAACAAGATGAAGTATATCCCATAGGTAGTGAACTGAATTATTTTGTCCTGATTTATATTGGTCATGTAGTCTCTTACCCGGACCTGTAGCACGTGGTTGTGTGATAGAAGAAGGTAACATTTGTTCGACTTTAAGAAGTCGCCATCAGAATTTGACTCTTACTGTGTAAGTGAAGTAGTTGAATAGAACACCATGCTGAAGAAAATTTTCCCCTACCCTTCAGAACCCAGTACTCTTTTCAAAAAGAATTTTAGTGCTCCCAAGTTATTTCTCTGCCAGCATCTTCCATGAGCTGAAGGACTTGACATCCTTTGAAACTTCGGAAGCAAAGTGGTGACTACAGTTACTTGCCTTGGTACAATTTATTGTAACACCTTGAAGTAAGTGTAGGATTTGTCGTAGTTTCTAGTTATTTTTTAGATGCCTCTATTTTAGGAAGGAAATGCAGATAAAATCTTACTTCTGCTACACTTAGAACTATTTTGGTCTGTTTTTCTGCGGCTCACCTGTGTGGGCTCTCTGGTGACTAATAGTGTGGTTGAACATAAACGGTATATTTCTTTAGTAAGACTACTAAATTGGCTTTCTGTCCTTCAAGCCATCAGATTTGTTTGCATAAAACCCCTAGGCATGTAATACATTTGAAATATAGACATATTCATCAAATTTTGCTGAGAATGAAGTATTCTAAGGTTGTTGAAGGATTCGGATATTGTATGCCTTAAGGCAAGCTTAAGGAAAAACAGTGTAAGTAAATACTTCTTTTTTTTTTTTTTCTTGTAACATGTAATTTGCATTTGAACTTTTTACTTTAAATCCACTTGAATGAAGAGTCCAGAGAAGTTATTCTAATGAAGATGCAGCTACTTACTTTAAATTTAAATTACCTGATGAAGAGGAAGGAGGGTTTAGTTTTCCCTTGGAAGCCAGCTTACCTGTCAAGATAGCAGCAAATACAAAGATGTTAAGCAAATCATTGTTCCAGTTTACACAAGTAAAAACATGATAAACTATATTTTAAAATACCGAACTGTAACTTTTGGAGTTGGGGAAAATAAGTGAATTCCTAATTGATCCTCAGCTCTAGTACCTTATATGTATGTTTGGAAAGAAAAGCTATCATGTTATCACAGGACACACGTTTTCAAAACTTATCACTGTCTTTTACAGCTAGGCTTCAGTTTTTCCCCAGTTAACTAATCAAGACTGATAAAGAGTTGGAAATAGATTCTTGGTTTATTGTGGTCTGTTTTTTCTAATCCTACTTATCTTTCATTCACACACTTGTATACTTGACAGATGTTAATGAAATGCTTCTTTTGAACTCAACAGATACTATTCTATGAAAATTATCAGAACAGAGATGAATTCAGTATCCATAAAAGACATTTTTTACCACTTTGATCTCTGACAATTTGGCTTTAATCCTGGTCACCATACACTGACTTTCATTTTATGTTCAGTTTATGTCTGGCTTTTGTTCCAAACTAACAGATAAAGCTTAGTGCTATTCAGTCTGAAAAATTTCAGACTGCTTATGCCAGCAGGTGACGTATGACTTGATACTGGCAGAGACGTGCAATCCAAGCACTGAGAGAACTCAGTTGTTTTAGTCTATTGATCAGGAGATTGTGTTCTGCTGTGCCGCTTAGATATTTCCCAGGTCCCTGAAGAAAAGTTGCCTGGTATGGAGGACTATCTCTGCAGTGAGAAAGGTTATAGCCTTGTTAATTTTTGACATCTCTTGACTGTAGAGATGCTCTGGTTAAAAGTCATGAAGAGGTCTGTGTGTTTTGGGACTGGTGTGCAGCTTCCCTGGGCTTCTGACCCAGCTGGGACGATCCTGGCTGTGTGTCTCTGAGCCCCTGGGCAGCCAGACTTCACAGCTCCACGGCCTGGGACGTGCACTGGGCTTCAATTTGCCTTTCCTTCTCATGGCTTAAAACCTAAATGCATTTTCTTTACATATAATTGCAGATTAATTTAGTTGTGGGTTTTTTTTCCCTTTAAAAATAAGTAATACCAAAGGTCATTTTTCAATATCTAGTTAAGTATTGGGGTGTATTAGAAGGGGGGTGGTCAGTAGGTGAAGAGAGGTTCTCCTTCCCCTCTACTCCGCCCTGGTGAGACCGCATCTGGAATATCGTGTCCAGTTCTGGGCCCCTCAGTTCAAGGAGGACAGGGAACTGCTGGAGAGAGTCCAGTGCAGGGCAACAAAGATGATGAATGGAGTGGAGCATCTCCTTTATGAGGAAAGGCTGAGGGAGCTGGGGCTCTTTAGCTTGGAGGAGACTGAGGGGTGACCTCATTCACGTTTATAAATATGTAAAGGGTGAGTGTCACGAGGATGGAGCCAGGCTCTTCTCAGTGACAGCCAATGGTAGGACAACGGGCAATGGGTGCAAACTGGAACACAAGAGGTTCCACTTAAACTTTAGAAGAAACTTCTTCACAGTGAGGATCACAGAGCACTGGAACAGGCTGCCCAGGGAGGTTGTGGAGTCTCCTTCTCTGGAGACATTCAAAACCCGCCTGGACACCTTCCTGTGTAACCTCATCTGGGTGTTCCTGCTCCAGCAGGGGGATTGGATTGGATGATCTTTTGAGGTCCCTTCCAATCCCCAACATTCTGTGATTCTGTGAAAATGGAATATATAGAGAGCCTGGAAGGGAACTTGTTTCTTAGGTGTACTGGGTTTGGGGTTTAGGTTTTTGTTAGTTTCAGTGTTTTTGCTGGGTTTTTTTACATTTTATTGCACATTTAGTGTGGTGCACTCAACTATGACTGACCAAGGTTTTGTTCTGAAGTGTAAGAAAGCCTGGTGTGTTTTTGACACTTGGAAAAAATCCATCAATGCAGTTTTTCCTAGATCTTGATGTTTTGGTCTGTGTCCAAATGTTTCTGTGACTTTTTCAAGAAACCTGTGATTCAAGAGATTGGGGTTATTTGTAATTTTTAGTGATTTTACAAAAATTGCTTTTATTTTGGTTCAAAATTCTTCCTCTCAGACTTAATTTTGCATGCCACTTATTGAAATTAGAAAGTGCACTGCAGATCTACCATCAACATCCACTTCACTGAAAAACAAATAATCCCAAAAATGCCGTATGATGCCTTTTTTTAACCATTATTGCATTAATCATTGTGTGGAGCAGAGTGCGTTCCTCTTGTCAGTATACATTGATGCACAGTTTTATTCATAATCAGTTTTGTCCTTGGATATAAGTAGGAACTAACACTTTTTATGCCTATTAGGGGAAATTACTCTAGATGCTGTCAGTGAACAAAATAATGGTGTGCTCCTTGCTGGAGAAAACTGAGCATTGTTTCTTTTTGTTCGACTTAGTAAGTTCCTTTAGCCTGTATGTAGCACCTCTGTTCTTTACGCTTTCCACACTGTACTGAGAATTACCACTATTATGCCTCCTGGTTCATGTTTCTGGAAAGCCATGCTAGCGCTGGTTGGAGAGGCATTGATCTATTTGTGATGAGCAGACAGAGATGTTAAGGTCAAATGCAGTTCAAGAGTGAATCATAGGCCTTGATATTATGCATCTCCACAAAGAAGATGGTTTATTTTGTCACTGAAAATAAAGGAAGCAAATTTATAGGCTTCTAATACTAAAAGTGCTTTTTAAGCTCTTGCACTTTTGTCCTGGAATCTAAGTTACACAGGGAGTAAAAATCTCTTGAGCTTTAGATGTTTCATACAGTATATCAACTTTTAAAATAAAGTCTGTGTGTTGCAAGTAAAACGGTCTCTAAGAAGTACTGGTTGCAAGGAATCACACTAAGTTGATTTATGCAGAATTTAGGAAGAACAACAATGATCTTTCCAGTGTTTCTGTATTTGTGTCTTTCTTCAGATTTTCTTTATTCTCATTTCTGCTGGGGATAATCTGCATGCTCCTTTTGGCTTTCCTGATCTGAATTTCAGATGTGGCCACATGCTGCTTGGTGCTTTTGAAGCAGTATATGGCTAGCACAGGTCAGTCCATTTCTGCCTTCATCCAAATAGTTCTGAAGTCTAGTATTCCCTTGATGGGTAAATCTCGTATGTAAATCACTTGTTTAAAATAAGAAGTAATTTGCCTCTCAGTCTGCCTGATAGAGCTATAATGTGACAAATGGACCAAAGGCTGGTATTTTTCAAGTGATGCATCTGTGCGAGTTTGCCCTCAGTCAGCAGAGTGGTCAATTCTCCCTGCCTGCTTTTTTTACTCTTCACTTTTATGTACAATATATGGCCTCATGCCTTATCTATTTCACACTATTCCAAGCCTGCCATGAACACAGACCTGTTATTTTCCTGTCAATCGTGTCCTTCATGCTTTTGGCTGAAGTCAGAGCGGCTGAACAGCACGACCCCATGAGATGCAGTAATAACTTGCTGTTTGTGAAATGGGGATGTATTATAGCACAGAGATGGGGTCAAAAGTGACCACTCAGTTTTGGATGCTTTAATGTGAGATTAGCCCAGGGATTTTTTCAGGGCATGTAATGCTTCAGAGGGGAAAAGCACAAGTTTAGCAGTTGTGAGGAGCAGGGGGCAAAGCTCTTTTCTGAATAAGACAGGCACACGAAAAAGGAAAGACAGACAATTAGTGGGAAAGGGTGAAATGTCAGGTTCGAGGAAAATGCCTGTTTTTTACTGACGGCCTGTGGCAGAGGAAGGTCTGGAAGCCCATTGCCAGGCTAGTGTTCAGCTCTTTAAATAGAAGAGCCTTCGCTCCCCATGTCTTCCTTGCAGTCCCCTCCCACATTCACAGCATAGTTTCAAACTTCTGCAATGAGTGAAGTGGGCATCTGACAGACAACAGCCTTCTTCACATACACAGTCTTGATTCATCCCTGCAGGGAGCCTGTCATGTTCACTGGATGTGGCAGATGTTCTGCAGAGTAAACTGTGTCAGAAACTTCATAACTATACCATAGTGCGTATACTCAAAGGTCCATAGCTTTTAAAGATGGAAGGGGCAGCTGAAAACAACCCAAAAAACTTTGGTTTTGAATCCTTAGAATCGTAACCCTTAAATAACTTAATAATTATTTCAGTGTAGTGAGGGCTTCTGTCTGCAATTTCTTTGGACTTTAGTAAAAAACAAGCAAATTGAAAGAAACAAACCTTATGTGGTATTATCTGAGCTGTGATGGTTTTGAACAACAGAGTTGAGATAATCAGATCTGTCCCACAAGTGTTGGAGCTTCCGAAGGCTAGCTGTAAGCTGTAATACTCCCTGTGCATCACAACTGGAAAAAGATGTTGCGTGTCACTGAATTGAAGTATATGATGGCAGCACAGCAGTAAAGAAGCTGATCCCTATCCGAGCATATTCTTGCCTTAATGTCCCAGGTCTCCTGTCTCCAGCTGCCAAGGTCAAGGCTTTCATTAATATGTTGCCCTGAATGCTGGGACTGCTGCTTTGTGATACCAAGTCCACATCCGAGAGCTTTTGGTTTTTCAGATGGATCTTTGGATACAGCAGTAATACCTTGTGTTCTTCAATTTATTTTTTTTTTCCTAGGTCAGCCGAGCCTCTCAATGTCCTGTATAACTAATGGGAGTACAGGAAACAGGAAAACAAGCCACAGTTCCTCTGTTTCTGTTGCCAGAAAAGAAACTCTTTCATCTGCTGCAAAAAGGTACTGACTTGTTATTAATTTTTTTTTTTTCTTTTTTTGGGAGTGGGGCAGTGGGGAACACAAAAAAAAAATAGAGCAAGAGTTTGATTTTTGCCTCTGCATGATCCTCAGCAGAGATTCCTGAAGTCTAGTAAGGCACGAATAAACTTTGGAGATGTGCCGTGTTGTTGGGCTGCTTACAGCAGGGTTCTAAAAGGATTCATAAATGGAGAGTATTTCTATAATGTATAGTTTCTAAAATGCATTCTCACTGAGGGACAGAAAGAGCAAATGTATTTCTAATACAAATGGAAAATTTCTTCTTTCTGGTATTCATCTGCATCTTTATTTTTTCCCAAGGAAATTTAAGGACAAAACTGACTTCATTGTTTGGAGTGTAAATAGGAGGCGATAGCAAAATAGCTGTGAAACAATAGTGAATTGTGTAAGATAAAAGTTTACATTTTTGTGTAGAAAATCTTAACCCAAAATATGGCTACTTAGTCTTTATGAAGAGTGTGTATCAGCTCTCAATTGTGTAGAAATAGCACTGCTTGAGTATATGTAAGTTAAATGAGCTAAGCGCCAAACAATAGCTTTTTTCCTCCATGTAATGTTTCCAGCTGCATACAGTAAACAAAGCATGTGTATAACTACTTTATTCTGTGAGTCTGTTAGATAGTGATTGCATGGCTGCTTTAATCAGTAGGTTTTGCACCTATTCCTATTTGTTGGGAAGAACAGGCTGCCACGTATAGCCACAGGGCAGAGAATAATGTGTAACCGTGGTAAATAATGTGAACAAATTCTTGGCCTCTGTAGAGTTCTCTGGCAACTCCTGTGGCTGGTTTATCTTCTAGTGTGGATGTAAATAACTGTCCTATACAACAAGACAGTGAAATGATATACTTAAGGGAGTTGCTTTATGCAAATATAGACTGTACGAGAACAAACCAGAAGAAACTTTAGTGCCCTTTGGAATTTGGAAAGCAAGGGTTGTGCCCTGCTTTTCACTCTCCTCCATTGTGTAGCATTGCATATCTTTTTATTGAATCCTTATGTTTGCTTCTTAGCAATAAATCAGATAGTGATCACTCTGTCTCGTATCTGCTAGTGTGACAGGCACCAGGACAAAAGACATGCCTGCAGGAAGGCATTTCTTAGTTAGCACTCTTCCATTAATCTTAACCTTGTGGCTCTTGGCACTTTGATGAGAGCCAGTCCAGTTCTTGTGATATTTGGCTTGCGTTTGCCCTGAATCACCTTCTTGATTCATTGACTGCTCAACACTTAACTACAGAAGAAGAGCAGAGTGGAGTGGCCGGCAACCCTTTCATCTAAGTTAAGGTCTTTAAAAGGAGAGCTGGATAGGTCAGAAGAGGAAAGCCTTTGAATATGCTGAGGGTGGCTCTCCCTGGACCCTCAAATAACTGTCCAGGGGAGGGTTTGGTTCTTCCAATGCACCTGAAGATATGGGACTCCCTTTTGTAAAATTACCAGCTCAAGAAATGTGAAAGAAAATGTCCAGTATCAGACTTTGTGGTTGGGGTTTTTTGACAACAGCGAAACTGTTCAGCACCAAATAAGTCAATGTGTGTAGAAGTCCCATTTCCTTGAAGTTAGGCTAAATGTTTCTATTTCTAATGTTCTGTCAGTACGACAAGGAGGGAAGCTGAAGGAGAATATCAGCTGCTAATGGTATAGTTCACCCCAAGTTGTCGAGGCTGGAGGTTGAACTGGTGCAGCAGGTGGACATGGTCGTCTGCTGATGCAAAATTACACTTCAGTTAGCAAACAGCCTCCATAGCCTGACTATAGCTTTTCGTGTTCTAAGTACATGTAGCTGTACATCTAGTCACAAATAACAGGAAGTCTACCTGTGTCCAAACTGTTATTGTTGTTGAAGTTCAGTGTCTGTATTTTGTGCAGTCTTGATATTGTACATTTCTGGGGCTCTGGCCCCGTAGACTTGCCATTTCTGAGAATTTCTTCTGTTTTGTTTCCTGAACTGTTTAATCCTTGTTTTACCAACTTGAATACTGAGATCATGGAGATGGTCTGATGGCTCAGTAGCTGCGCAGCAGTAGCACATCTCATTTCAACAAAGGTATGCTAAAATATTAGCTGTCACTAAAACCAGAGCCCAGGATGGTACCAGGAACAACTGATAGATGATGTCCCATAGACAGAGATGAAGTCATGTACATGTGAAAATTTCACCACTGTAGTCTGGAACTGGCTTGTGGTAGAGGTGTTGAAACACTGTAGAACAAAACCAACATGCTGCATACCTCGTATTCTTACTAAAATTGGAAACAGGTTTGTACTTCGTACTTCAGATGGCTGTCACAAAGACTTGCTGGATTGTTTTCCTTAGGACTTAACATTCTTCTGAAAAAAGCTTCTGGTAAGAACAGCCTTCATGTTTCAGAATGACCACCCTCTGCAGTACCTGCCAATGTGTTGTGGACAAAACATTGCGCCGAGGGAAATTAGAGAATCGGCAAAAATTAGGACGGATAGTAATAGCTCTCCACTACTCATATGTAGACTGAATAAATGCCTCATTGAGTTGGGATTTCGAAAGAAGTTTTGGATGCACTAAAGGGCTGCTTCCCAGAGCAACCAGTCTTTAGAAACCCACACAAAAAGGTGCTGGTTTTGATTTAGTTTCAGCTGTTGCAAAAGTCCTGGTTGAAGAGGTATTGTTGGGAGAGCCACTCTGTAACAGCCAGTCATAATACAATTAAGCTGAAGATTTTAGCAGAAGTGAGCGAAACAAATAAATCCAGCACAAACATATTCAATACCAAGACTGGCACATACCTACATAATTTAATTTCAAATTAAAATGGCAGTCAATAAATGAAGTGCACTGACAGCCTGGTGGTGGATATAAGCACTGTGCTGGAACACAAGGTATACCCTGTCCTGCAACCCAAAGAGAAACCAGAGTGATCCTGTGATTCTTGTGGCCCAACAGAGAAGTTAAGGAGTGAACCTAATGGCAAAGGTGTGAAACAGTCCATAGCTGACAAGCTCGGTGAAGATACTGAAGAGGTTCCCACACTGAACCTGTGGAAATTCTGGGAAATGGATCAGATGAACACAGAAAATATGAGACCAAGTTGGTGAGTTAGATGATACGCTGCTGTCAGCAGCTGGCATTCACCCGAGCCTGCTGGAGGAGCCCAGAGGTGACTTGCAGCATTGCTGGTGTCATTGTAAACAGGACATTCCAAAAAGTGTGGTGAGAGTGACTGCAGGTAATGACCCCACTGTTACGCTGCCATTGGAGACACAATGTGATGCCAGGTGAGCCGCTGTTCTCACCAAGTAGGGCCAAGCTATCAAGCTGGAGTTACTGAAGTAATTTCGTTTGTGTGTTCTCTCTCATTCTGCTTCCCTCATCTCTTTTACTGTTATTAGATTGTATTTTTGAAATCCCCAAGTAGGGGTAAAGGCAAAATTGGAAGCATGTCTTCCAGAAAGAATTAAAAAAAAAAAAAAAAAAAGTCTCTCCTCATAGATGGACTTCATTCTGAGAAGTCCGGAGTTTGTGGTAGAATGAATGCAAAGGTCTATGAGTGTACCTGTCAGAGAAGGAACAGAGAGACTCTTAGTTCTTTTAATGACAAGAGATTCCAAGAATTCATTTCACTATACTGCATTTCTTGCCACAGACTATGAAAAGACTAAGATTATGTAGTATGTGTTTGCATCCACCAATGCAAGCTAAGTCTTCTGATTAAAAAAGAATATTTTTTAATGGTTCTAGTTAATTAAGGACTTCTGGCTATAAATTATTAAGCAAAACTCCAAGGTTCTTCAAGCTTTGTTCTTTATGATCACATACATACACTCAAGAAACGTGAAAGCTCTTTCTGTTTTGTTTTCATCTGTTTTTCTGAAAAGAAAATGTACCTTTGATGGATTGTATTGACATTTTAAACTAGTTTACAGAAGAAATCCTGAGTGATCCGTGTAAATGTATTTTGGGGTTTATATTATTTTTCATGTTTTGACCTGTTCTTCAGTGATTCTTTGGAAGCATTTAGAATAGTCGAAATCATAACCATTGACAGCTTTGTCTCAGTGGCAGGTTACATACTTTTAACTGAAGTAACAAATGAAACAAAAAGAGGGTCCTAGGAATGTTATATTAAAGTTGAGAGCCCATTTGTCTTACTGTTTTTTGTTGGTTTTGTGGGGGAAGGTGAATGGCAACACAAGTAATTAAGATTACACAAGGGTTCAAGGGGGGCATTGGTATTTAAGGGAATAGAAATCTGGATTCTCTCCTTCGGAAAGATCCTATTTGTTTTTTTACTTTGCAGGTTTCTTTGAACCTAAGAGAGAAATCTTTTCCCTTTCTAGCCAGTGTTTGTATCTTGCTTTGTTTGTTCACTGAGAAATTTATATTGGAAGATGGGGTTTTTTAATCTTAAAATAAATAGGCCATGCATTACAGAATAGTCTTCTCTTTTAGGTCCTGCTATTGTTTATGTGATTCAGTATATTGCAAAGCATGATATTTTGTAAAGAGCCTTTTAATTAATCTTCTTGTTTCCTTAGTGGACCTTTGGTTAGGTTCTTAGTGAATTTAAAGTTGTTAATTACATGTATTTAAAGCTGTTTCAAATGTTAGCCTAATAAATACAGCACTACGAAAATAAAGATGTATTCTTAGCTGTCATTTACTGAAGGCTTTAAAGAAGTGGCAAGACAAACTGATGTCAGTCAACTACAGATCAAACCAGTGTTGAGTTTCCAGGGGTGGTTTCCTTTGAACTCTGGTGCAGCCAGAGAGAGCCAAGGGACCAGCAACAGCATTTCACTCTCTCGGTGAGAGTGCAAATATAAGGGGTGCCATGCACGTCCAGAAATACAGAGAGAGGGGTGTAGTTTCATGGCAGGCTTCAGCTAATCGGAGGTGATTTTTTTTTTTTCTGAGGGACAGCTGACTTGTGGTGCATCAACTTATGTCAGCTTTGGATGCTGTAGAAGCACCCGCGAATTAAGGACGTACTCAAAGTTGTATTCATTTTAAAATCAGAGTAAACTTAGTAAACTATGCAGTAAAAATAAGTAAATAATCCTCCGTGTCTCTCTCACCTTTTATTTTTATTTTTGGAGCTTGTGAACAGATCTTTTAGGAAAATGCTAACCTGTAGAGAGTGAGTAAATAATCAAAGTGTTCTTTCAGTGGTTATATGTAGTAAGTTGTTACATGCTTCTCCCATCTTTTCACAGAGGGCATTTTCTCCCACCTTTTTAATTTATTTGCTTGTTCTCTTTTTTTTTTTTTCCTCCCTATGTTGTACTTTATTTTACAGCAGTACAGAAAAAAAGAAGGAAAAACCTCCAGGACAGAAAGAAAAAAAAGAGGAATCTCATTCTAATGATCAAAGTCCACAAACTCAAGCATCACCTTCTCCCCAGCCCTCCTCACAGACTCTCCAAACACACAGGCAAACTCAAGAAAGCAAGAGTTCTGCTCCAGCTAAAAGGTTTTCACAGTACCACCGTACAGAATTAGAAACTGATTGTGATGATACTGAGTTCATATTTGACAACAAGTCATGTGAAATAGTTCCAGTCTCATGATCAAGTTAATAAGTGTTTTGTATTTTTTTGTGCTAGAGAGGATGCATTTAACATGCATTGTAACAAAGCAAATAAGTAAAAATGCAATTTTTCTTTGAGTAAATTATTAAGATTACACAGTTGTTTTTTTTTTTCTTCTCTGTGACTGAAATCCTAATATGATGGATTACCTCTAATCAGTCATTATTCTAAAATATTTAATAATTACTTTGATCCTTCTCAAAATACACTTCATGGGTTTTGTGTGGCATAGCTGAATTGTGGAGTGTATTTTGCACAGGGCCATTTACTACATCTTGTAACAGTATTTGTTAAATACTAGTATCATTGCAAGTCTACCTTCGGGAGTATTTCTTCTCAAATTAGTCTTTAAAATGACTGCAGTTTGGCTTTTTTTTTTTTTCCTTTTTTTTGCAGCCCTTCCCATTTTCAATTGCTGCTAGATTGCAGGGTGGTTCACTTTTATTCTGATTCTTTACATGAGTGAAGTTCTGGTTTTACACCCAAATCACAGAACTGCTTGACTTGAGTAAAGTTTATTTAGGATGACATTTAAGTTCCAACTTATTTTAGTAGGAATTAGACACAGAAAAAATGGTACTCCTGGGTTATTTTTTAATGGCTTTTTAAAGTTAAGGAAATGGATTTTAAGATTTGGGTGATTTTTTTTTTTTCTTTTTTTTTTTTTTTTTTATTTTTTTTTTAATTTAATGAATTGTATTTTAATTTTGGGTTATTTTTTTTTTTTTTTTTTTTTTTTTCTGAGTTTCAAAACTATGTGGATCACACAGTGTGGTTTCTTTTTTCTTTTTTTGGTTCATTGGCACCTTGATGTTTTAGAAGGTGTGAAATTTTCTTTTACTGTTTGGCATTTAGGAGACTGAAACGAAATCTTTAAAAAATTGAATTTATTATTCTGAAATATACTACCGTTCACAAGATTATGTTGTCTTGCATTGCTCGAATTCACAGCTCTAATAAATATTTAAACTTTCACTTGACTGGTGCATGTTATAACACTCCATAAAGGCTCTGTCTCCATGTCTTGCACAAACTCCTAAGTTTGTCTGAAGCTGAACTTGTGGCCTGTTGTTCTGCCTGGTATCTCACTGTAAAGATGTTTGTCTGAAGTCTTGCTTACTAATCTTTTGCAGTGTGGGGAAAACAGTAAACACCTTTTTTAGTCTCCTAATGGTTTAACTTGATTTGATTAACTTGTTCGTCTCAGGACTTTTCATCCTCTTGAGGTGCTGGGGAAGCAGCTTGCCATTTCTAAGGTTGCAGTTCAGGACTTATTCCTGCAAAAAGCATTTCTGACGGGATGAAGTGTGATACTGTTAGCAGGACATACGCAGCCTCTCAGTCAGCTGGTTGAAGAATAATTTGGACTAGGTCACTTCTGAACACGTTTTCCGTGATTAAGGTGTATGTGAAATTAATGAACTAGTGACTGCAAAACTTGCAGGTTCTTGTTAGTGCAAATTGGCTACAATAAGATTGCTGAAAAATTATATCAGAATTCATGGATTTAATCTTCTGTAGTAGTGGGACAAACCTAGCTTCCCTTACTCATGCAAGAAGTTTGAAGACATTTCTTTCAAAAAGATTAAAGGCATTAACGTGGTTTAGAATGTGCTATCTGCAAAACAGCCATGTGAAACTGTAATCTGATAGAACTGTTCTGCCTCAAAAACCAACGTGCTAAAGCTGGTGAACAGTTAATCAGGTGAAAAAAAAATTCTTCTTTGTTACCTTCTTAAGTTATTTTTAAAGAAATAATTTATTCTTTAAGGCTAATATACTGTATCCTCCTTTTTTCCACTTTTGTAATTATTAGCAATATAGTAATGAAGTATAGAGTTATTTTGTTCAAGTCTTTATGTAAGAGCATTTGGAAATGGAAAGGAACGGATAAAACTTTTGGCAACTGTCTTGCTCAATTGTTTTCATTCATCCAGTTAGAACTTTTTGACTAATCTTTTTTTCCTGTTTCGTGCTTCAGCTTGAAGGAGGACCTAGCTCTGCTTTTGTCTCCTGCTGCTTGATCTGTCAGTTGCATACCATTCCAGTTATTGTTATCTTATTATCTTGTCATTTTAAAATATATTTTTGTTTCTTCTAGCATAAAGAAAACTGCTGAAAAACCTCATGGTGCTTGGGAGAGTTCAGATGACAGTCGTAACAAGCTGCTGAGAGTAGCATCAACATCTAAATTAATATCAAAAGTGGTGAAGAACGCAGATAAGTATGTATCACTTTGGTACCTAAAAGCAAGTGAACTTTATTCAAGTCAAAATATTATGAAAATGCATAATTTTAGTGAACTTATTGATTTATATGCTGAGACCATTTGCATGTTTGTTTTTACCAGGAGTAATTACTTGCATAAACTGAAAAGGTGCCTGTTAAATCTTAAAATTATTATAAAATGTGAATGCAGGATTTGAGTGTAAATACATTTTAACACTGCTCATTTGGGTTAGTGGAATTATGCACTGTGAGTTGAGACTTATGGCTTAGTGCCACTGTTGTGAAGCTTCAAACTAGTTTTTTCCTAATTAAAACAGATTTGAAAATGTAAGTGTATTTCCTTGGAGTTAATTTACTGGATTTGACATAGTATGTGTGTTTCTAAAGTAGACTGTAATAGTAAGAATATACTGTTAGCATTTCAGGTGGGCCTCTCAAACTAGCTGTTTAACAGGTTACTCATTGCAGGTTTGAGATAATAGGCAGGGATCTTTTCAGTGTCACCTTCAGTAGGTGATGTGCTATAGCCCATTGGGTTTTTTTGTGCTCTTGAGCAGCAGGTGGTCTTAGTTTGTGGTTTCCAGTGGAGGCCTCACCGGGGATGAAGAGCCCAGAGTAGTCAACTTCTCCTGCTGTCAGCACAGGGACAGGAGTTTGCTTTTTGCTGTAGTTCCACACTGCTGACCCCTGTCATGACCCACTTTGTGTCCTCAGTGTTCTTTGCTGATTGGACTTGCAACTTTGTGTCGGCACACTTGGTTTCTGGTTTTGACTTTGTTGAAATTTTGCTGAATTTGTTGAAATTATTGTGTTGACTTTTTGACTGAGTCCTCTCCTATTTGCCAAGATCTCCCCAGCATGCTGGCAGCTTCTCCCAGCTTGATGTTGTCTGCAGATTTCATGTATCTGCCATTAATCTTCATTCAAATAGCTGTTCGCTGTTCCAAAGCAGAACCACCTGGAAAACTCCCACTATGACAAATAAAGCTCTTCAGACTTTTCAGAGTAATTTCCAGTCCTTTCATGATTGTGTCTATAGTGCTCTCCTTAGTTTGCATGTAAGACTGTCAAATACATACTTAGAGTCAAGAGCAGTGCAAGTGCATTCCTTCTTTCCTAGGAATGGAAAGAACAAAAACATCTTAAGTTAACCTTGGGTGTGGATATCGGCACGTTTACTAAAAGCTTTATGCTTATCCTGAGGAGTTCTGCAAAGCTGTGAAGTGCTGTGTGTGAGGAATTACGGGTTACATGTTTTGCAAGTATTTATTTTCCTTTTATAGCTGGTTTTCACTGTTGGAATATAAAAGCCCTTTGGCAATTTAGATTATGGCAGGGTACTGCTAGATAATATTTTGGAATGAAAAAACCCTCCATCTTGATTTCTACGTATCAAGTTTCTTTTCTTGGTTTTTGTTGTGCTGCTAAAATATTTTTCGCAATGTGGTATATACTTCAAATTTACTAATAATGGAAAGTTAATATTACTTTTATTGACATTATGTATACTGGTTCAAGCATGGTCAAAATAGTGGTATCACGTTTCATTTTCCCATGTTTCCACTTATTTTCTAAAAGACTTTAAATGCTGCCCTTTTACAGTCTCTAATCAGGTATCTAAGAGTGGACGAGGAAAGATTAGGATTAATTATGATAATTATAATAAAAGCAGTATTTGCATTCAAGCACACATTAATACTCATTTCTTACTCCCATCCTCTATGCAGTTTCTAAAAGAACTGTTTGGTTTTGTGCAAAGGCATATTGTTATATTGCATTTATCATTCCCAATTAAGAAACTCTGGCCTAATCTGCCTGAAGTTACTGGAGTCTTGTGCAAGGGAATAGAATTCAGACCCTAATGTGGGCCCCAGGACAGAAATATTCTACATATGCTTTGCGCTACCAGCCCAGGAGGTGAACTTTGTTTAGTAAGCTCAGTCTTTAAGCCAACACTGAGCTGTAAATCAGCCTGATAAAGCCATAAGAAGCAAGAGGGTTCCCACGGCAGCCCATCATTCAGAGTTTTGCAGGCAGGACAGGGAATCCAATTTTAATTTTTCATTTGACAGTGTGGAAAAGGGTGATTCTGCCAACAGCCAGAGATGACTTTCCTCATGCGTATGCTTGACCCTTTGTCACTGTTGCAAAAATTTGACCTCCATCCAGCTAAAAATACTGGATGCCACTCATACCTTCCTGCTGAATTTCAAATGAATTCAAGGGGTTTTTTTTAATGCAATACATTCTCCCGTCAAGGAGTGTTATTCTGGTAAGAAGTAGCACTGATCCTGGAAATTAGTATTTCTTCCATTTTTAGGAAAAAGAATTGAGGTTTTTTGTGAGTATTCATTTCTGGTTTTGCTAAAGAGAGTCGTTTCAGCTACACTCCTTTGAAGACTTTGTGTTCTACATCCAGTAATGCTGCATGGATCCAGTTTAAATGGAACTGCAACTTGATTGCATTTTAAGCCATGTATCCAACAGGGTTAATTCCTAGAAAAATTTGCTGTGTTGTGTGCTGACAGCTTATTTTGACAGGTGTTAAATGCTTTGCAGGCAGGCCTGAGGGTGTTTGTCAGCTTAAAACATTTGGTTATTAGAGATTTGCTCTCTCAAAATGGAATATTCCGTGCACGAGGAATATGCCCTCCATAATTTAACTTTAAAAGCTTTTTATACTTTGTTGTTATCACAATAATTCTTAGAGTCTCTGGCCCTATGGCAAGGGTTACTAAGTTATTTGAAAGATACAGTGAACTACATAACTTACTGTACATGTAAAAATGCACTACGATGACCAAGATTAGTTCTTTAGCGTCCTATACTGTACTTACACTATACACAGAATCCGATGAGATTGCCAAATGCAATAATGTGTAAGAACTAGATGGCATTGGTTGAGAAGCATTTCACGTATTATTAACGATATTATTTTGTATTTTTCCCCAGGCACAAAGATGTCATCGTCAGCCAAGGTAAATAAAAACATTTATTTTTAAATACTGGATGAAGTTCAAAAGATTTGCCCTTGACTGAATAGTATTTCCTGTAAATAAATACGTTGGGATGTATGCTTATGAAACAGGGATATAGAGCTAAAATAGCATTAATAATTACTCCAAGAGTTCATCTGGCCAAATGTCACTCAAGACCTGTATAAGGATCTTTTAATTATGGAGGAATGCCTCATCAGATTGGATCTTTAGGATGGACAGAAAATTTTGGTGGGTGGCGAGAGGATTCATTTTACTTTTGTGAAACAAAAAACCTTTTAAAATTATTTTCTCTGACTGTATGTGCATAAATAGAGGTTATGAAAACAAAAATCTGAAGTTTTGACCTGTGTGCCAGTCTTCATCCAAGCAGGTATGAGTGAGACTTTAGAAATAGTTTTAAGATATTTTATTTCTGTCCCATAACCAGCAAAAATGTCAACTCGTGAAAAAAACAGCCAAGGTAAGAATTAAGCTATGCCTTTTGGTCGCTTTCTACTTTATCACTCTCACAAATCTTTTATTTGGCTTTTCACCATCAAAGAGCATCAGTGCATAATCTCTTAAAAACTTTGAGCATTTAAATAAATAATTCAACTTTCTTATTAAGGGAACCAATGGTAAGACAAGGGGTAACGGCTGCAGACTGGAACACAAGAGGTTCCACTTAAATATGAGAAGAAACTTGTTCTCAGTGAGGGTCACTGGAGACACTGGAACTGGCTGCCCAGGGAGGTTGTGGAGTCTCCTTCTCTGGAGACATTCAAAACCCACCTGGACACCTTCCTGTGTAACCTCACCTAGCTGTTCCGGCTCTGGCAGGGGGATTTGACGAGATGATCTTTCAAGGTCCCCTCCAATCCCTAACATTCTGTGATTCTGTGTGAATATATATGCACATGCACATTGCAGTCTATGGGGGGATTGTTTGGGGGTAGTTTAATATAAATTACTACATGCATAATTTCCTCAGAGAGGAATGTGTGTTCAAATAAGGTTCTAGATGTCTTACATTGTTGCCTAAGATATCTGAATATTAAGAACCGCCAACTAAAAGATTTGTGTTATCTCAGCTTTCTGTCTTGCTGATATTACAACATATACATGCTGAGTAGACAAGAACAGAGACTGAAGGTTTTAATATAGTCTGCTAAAATGAAAAATGAGTCTGTTATAAAGTGTATGTCTTTGCACCAATGACTCTCTCATTCTGTGGCTACCTGCTGCTGCTGGCTTGTTCAGACAGGAGAAGGAGCCATCTGAACGTGGTGGGACATGATAACGAAAGAAATCCACTTTTTGTGTCTCAAAACTTCTCTGCTTTGATGTCCTGCAAACTGGACTGAAGCATGCAGTTTCAAAAATAAAGCATGTAACCCAAGTGCATGCTGTACTCAACATATATCTATCTACAGAGGTTCTGTCTCATGCTTTTTTGCTGCTAATTAACAAATCTGTAGTCTCCAAGATCTGTTCTGTAAGCAAGATTACATTGTACACAGTTTGATTACTTTTGATCTTCTCTGGATTTTCTTTCAAAAAGGAAAAAAAAAAACAACACTGGAAAAACTTTGGAAGTTATTCTATAAATTGTGTAATGAAACCAAAATCAACTTGAATCTAACTGCTTTATCTTTTTCTGATTAATAGAGAAATTACAGATTTAAAAATATTCTAACCTGATTTTTACCAAAAGCATCCTTCAAAGACAATAGGGATGAAAGAGGGTGCATAAGCATCAGGAACAAAGAAGAAATGTTTTTGTGCCAGGTTGCTTGACACCAGCCATGGAACAGTACATATGTGCAGCAATGGTTACTGTAAAAAGAAACTAATCGATAGTGTCCAGACCAGCTGCAATTCAGTTTTGCAAGAATTAAATAAGACTGTTATATTAAAAATACCCTTTCTATGAAACACAATTTTTCACAATACCAAGTTACATACAGCTAAAATACCTTCAATACTAATTCTTTCCTTACAATGCACTTCTGCAGTTCTATGTGATCTGTCAAGAATCCTTCAGTTCTCCCAGCCTGGTAGCTATAAGTTGGGTGGCCTCGATGTGCACCCTGCCATCTGTTGTGCTACTCTGCACTGATGTGAGCTTCCGCTGAATGATGGATGGGTGCCTTTCGTGTGTGTCATGTCATAGACTTGTTCTGAGCCCAATTGGAATGAAAGAGAAATATGTTACATGAGAGTGGTCCCACATATATGGAATATGGAGACAAAGTTTTGTCATAGAAAATGCATTTACTAACATTTTAAACAAGTATACTGGCAGAGCATCATTCTGCCTTTAATATGGATGAAGTTGCAATTAGCAGGATTCAGCCTTCAGAGGTTGTTTTATATATGGATCAATGAGTGTATTTTATTACAAGTTTTAGCATGTGTGTGTAAGGCTGTGTTAGGATTTGTGTTGTTTACTGCCACAGAAGTAGCCACCTTTTAGTTACTGTAGTTGCAGAGAGTCTCCCATCCTTTCCAGTATAAGCTTAGCAACACTTGGCCAGTTCCCTCTAGTGCAACGTCCTGTTCAGGAGAGGTGAGTTTAGCCTGTTTTCTGCTGGATAGTTGCCACGTAAATAAACCAATTTCCAGTTGACACCTTGACCCAGCTGGTCAGAAAGTTTAAGAGTCACACAGACAGTTAACCTGGTTTCTCTGGAACGTAAATCCCGTGCAGCTGGACAGAGGTGTCTTGGGCGGGGTGGGACGAAGGGCAGCATTTGCTAACGCTCTCCGTGCCAGACCTTCCAGTTCTGCAGCCCAAAGGCATGAAACGTTATAGCTGCTTTAATGCTCCTTTGTGGCGTGCCAGCCTTTGCCTCTAGAGGCGAGCAGTCTCTAGCAGGGTGTTAATTAAGTTACAGCAGCTCCCCTGAGCTATTCATTTTGCTAGGCTGTGTGTGAGACACCACGTGTGCACCTGGCACACACCTCCTGCACTGATGATCGTGTCACTGTGCATTCTAGGAATTGTGTGAGGGGGCTCTCGGGGACACTGCTGGGGTGCAGACTGTCAAGCTTCAAAGCAAATCTACATAAAAATACTTCAGTGTCTTTATACACACAAAAGTTTGGAAACACAGTGAAATTGCAAATTGTTGTATTAGAAGGTGTTTGCATGGGATAGCAAGATGGAAGGTGACAATTCTGTTTAGCTTTGAACATCCTGGAATCACTTTTTTTCCTTTTTTTTTGATCCAGCTATTGAAGAAACTGCTTTGAAACCTGTCAATATAGTATTGTACCACAAAATGTTTAGAAATGTGCTTTCACACGTTTAGTTCTTGCAATCTTATTTTTGTAGCAGCAGCAGCAGCTACTGCAATATTATCCATGTTTTGACCATCTGTGCACATTCATTGTGGTTTCTGTTGGTAGCATGTGTTAGCTATGAAACTGAAAGACTTGAGGAGCAAGTGAGGATTAATTTTAGATGATCTTCCATCGTGAAAGGTGTTTGCTTCAGAACATAATCCCCTGGAGAGTGTGCTGCAGGTATTGCTGGTGAATGTCAGCAAGACCTGGGCCATTCTCCTCTCCAGCAGCAGCAGTGTGGGGAGCTGCAGCCACAGCTCTCCTGTGGGCAGTCCTCTGTTTAGCACCATGCCAAGACCAGGCATGTTACCAGAGTTGGTCACTTACCTTCTATCTCAGTACCCAGTTTTGCTCCCTCAGTGCCTATATCACTCATACCTGGGTTGAGTTGCACCTACTCCCTGTTCAGGTTAGGCCTGAGCTTTATGCATCCAGGTATTTGCTGAAGTAGAGGTTGTACACACAGGAACAGGTGATGCCAATCTAATGAGGGAAGTATGAGACAAACGTTGATACATTTGCTGAAGAGACTTTTGGGTTTAGATTTTTCAGCTTATTTTTGAACATTCTTCTCTTTATCCTTGCAAATCAGGACAACCTTTTTACTATAAAATCCAGTACTGAGGAGGTATTAAAATTCTGTGAAAATCCAATAAAGCTATGGGTGAAATGAGCAGCTGCTTACTACAGCTTTTAAAGGACACTAGCTACAGTTATTATTTTCAGTTCTCTGCCAGCAGGTGTTTGTAATTGCCTGTAGAAGCCATCTTGCTTTTCACTTCAGCAGAGACATTCTAGAAATATTAATCATAAAGCATTCATATTTTTATAACCAGAAGCCAAAGACCTTGGTTGTTTAAGATAAAAGGTGGTGGTTTTTTTTCACTGAGGTTCCGTGTTTAAGTTTGGGTTTCAGTGATAGCAGTTCAGCATATGAATCACTTGTTCACTTATTATAAAGACATTTAGACATTTTTGGATGGCAATAAAAACCATATGTGAAAGAATTAATGAAAAACATTCACTGCATTCCTAAGTTTGTTTCTTTTTAGATTGTGCTTTATTAGTTTCCAGTACTTTTTCTTCTGTTAATTTAACTGTGCTATAGTTCTAGGTTCACAGAACAGAGCAATCGTGAAGCTCACAATGGAAAAATTTACCCTGCTGACAGTATGTCCTGTCCACTGAGAGTGCAAAATTCAGTAACTGCCTTGGATCAGTTTTTTTGTCAGACACAGATTTTCTGTCAGATACTTATTGAAGGTGCCCACATACCTTGAGGGCAGAGACCCAACCTCTCTCATTCTTACTGCGCTGCTGCTTCTTGTTCAGGCACAGTGCACGTTGTTAAAAACCATAGAGACTGTCAGAAAAATGAACTGGTATTTGGCAGTTCTAATCACTGATTCTTGATGATGCCAGGATTTTATTGTTTAAACAGGAAGCACTTGAATACAGTGTTATTGAGCTTGTTTGTGTCCAGTACTCCTTTTTATGAGTCCGTTTTTAAATAAAAAGCTGGACTTTAATATTAAATTTGAATTATTTCAATGCAGATGGTAACTGTTGTTAATACCTAGATTCTTAATGTCAGCTAATACATGCAAAACCAAGGTTTTAATTATGATTTAGTTATCAAGTTACATAAAATTAATAACCAAAGCTGTATTAAAAAATCATAAGGCAAGGCTGTAAAATCAGTTCAAACCAGTGCAAATCTTTGGTCTCATCTGCTTTTTTTTGACTGGTTTGCATTGCACCAGTGCTCAGTAGCGACAGTGCATGTCTGCTTGGCAGGTTCAGCAAGCGTTGCCACATAGCTCAGGGTGAGAGATGGTGGGCCTACAGCTGCACTTTAATTCCACTGCAACTTAAAATGTAATGGTCTGGGCATGATGGATGAATTCAGTTGTATTCATCTCTGTGCTGTTAGCACTGGTTTAAATTAGAAACAGGCTTCTAAGCCTTTGTCCCTCAGGTTAGTGGTCCTACAGAGTTCTTGGACACAGGCCTGAAAGCAGAAAGTTTGTGGGAAAGAAGCTATTTGTAGTATTAAAAAGCATAACTTAACTGGTCAAGCAACTAGAAGGTGAAGACAGATTAATAAAAGTACTCTGGATGTGGTACTTTATTGTACATTCTTAGAGAGTTCTGCTTGGCCAAGCTATTTGGAGTCTTTTGGGGGTTTTTGTTTGCTGGTAATTCACTTTAAGGGTAAGATTCAGATGCTGAACACAAGTAGAACTAAGCCAAGGGTTTTGATGCATCAGTCCATGTTGCTCTTTCAAACTAGATGGGGTGAGACCTATTGAAAAACAGTCACTAATAATTCACAAGATAAGATTATTTTAATGATTCCTTAAGAATTAAACTTATAACTGGGTAGACAAACAGATAATTTTCTTATATATTCACTGTTACCTATTCTGTGTGTGTGTGTATATATATATATAAAATTCACTGTATGCTCATTAGATTTCCCATTATGCATACACTTGCTAGCTGAAGAGCAGTTAATTACAGCACAGACTCATGGGGCTACCTCAGGGTCTTTCTAAATAATGAGGAACAGTGTGATATACAATATATTCTTCTAATATTTTGTCCAGTCTTGTTGAATACATCAGTAATTGAGAATAAGGGCTTCTCACATATTGCTTGATGATTTTATTTTTGAGGCATGTTTTTTGGAAACCAGGAGGGTTTGGGTTTTGTTATGTCACTGTCTTCAAATTTCTGAAATATCTAAACAGTAGCTTTCATATCTTCTGAATGGCACTTCTTTGTAGATACTTCTGAGTTAATCTAGAAAGACTTCTTTGATATCTTTTCTCCTCCTTTCAGTTCCTATTATTTTTATTGTTTTTCTCTGAAAACCTTCCATATCTCCCTAAGAATATGGTTCACAGAAAGGAATAAATTGCTTACGTGTCATTGCATGAGTTTTTCTGTGCTGACTTCACTGAAGCACTAATTTCAGCCTTTCAGATTTGTATTGCCATATCTTTACCCTCTGTTATCACCTGCAGTGTTTTTCACTGGTCTTGCCTTCTAGCTTGCTTTCCCTGAATTGGTGCCTTTTAAACTTTCTTCCAAGGGTGAATTAATAGGTATTGCTTGAAGTTTAATTTTACTGTTACCTTTTTGCTGCTTTTTCCATTTTGTGTTTGTTGGGTTGGTTTTGTTTTGGTGGGGTTTTTTTGTCGTTGTTGGTTGGTTGGTTTTTTTGTTGTTTTTTTGTTTGTTTTGTTTTTTGTTTTTTTTTTTTTTTTTTTGTTTGTGTTTTGTTGTTGTTTGGGGGGTTTTGTTGGGTTTTTGCTTTTTTTTTTCCTTCTTTTCTTATATAAGTCCTGATTAAAAGCTTATTTATGTTAATAGGAATCTTCTTTTGATACAAGGAGGCTTTGCAGAAAATGTTCAGCCACTGTCTACTGTTTGTCTACAGTTTTTTATTTGCCACTAGTTCTAGTCCTAGATTCTTGGTGTTGCATGCTTTACCAACAGTTTTCTTGCATGCATGGTAAGTCCACAGGCTTACAGCGACTGTCTGTGAAGAAGATACTCCTGTTTCCTTGCAGATCAGGCAGGCTTCTAGGGTTCCCTCTCAGTAGCAGCACCGTGTTTCAGAGACACATTTGTTCCTCTCTTCTCGAGCAGGCTATAAACTTTGAAAGAACCCGCAGTAGATACTCTGGTTGCCAACATCTGCTTGCAGCCTGTTGGGACCTATTTGGCTTAGTGTTTACACTAATGAACTTAACACAGGGAAGTAGGAACACTGATGAAATTTCGCTGATGACATGAAGCTGAGAGACCAAACTGATCCAGTGGAAGCTGAGATTTTAATACAGCAAGACCTAAATGTTTCTGAGGCCTAGAGTAGTATAAGACAAAATTAAATTACTCCAAGTGCAAGATCACATACGCAGGAGTCTCTAGCAACATTTTAGCTATAAGCTGGTTGTCTGCCACGATTAAATTATGAAGAAAAAAGCTCTAACATGTTAGTTAATCATATGAAGACTGAACCCTTCACTTAATACGAAAACACAAATGCAATCCCAGGATGCATCAGAATTAATTCTAATGGAGATAATGCTGCCTTACAGAAAATCTTAATGCATCGGAAGCCTGGTAGGTTCTCCTCTGCAACATTGCATGCAGTTATTGCCACCTGCAATCATAAATAGTGAATTTTGTGGTGGTGGGGAGACAGACTGAAACCGTATCATGCAAGAAGAGAGTTAAATAATATTTTTGTTTTGTTTCCAAAATGAAGACTGGGAGGAGGACAGCCATGACTGCTGTTTTCATAACTGTCTGGTGCACTTTCAGACAGCAGATGAGCAGACTGGTGCTGAAGCTAACAGCCACACAAAAAGTAAACCTGGCCATGCTTTATTGTTGTCTGGAAATTGAGAGGATCCTAACTATTAGGAGAGGGAGGTTTTTGGATGGTACTTTTTGAATACTCCAAAATCAGCAGAGCGTGTTAGTATGTATGCCAGTGACAGCCAAGTCTCTCCTGTGCAGAGTGAGTGCTGCGATACCCTTATAAGATTAAAAACCAGAGAGATGCAGGCAGAGACAGGGCACTGTGGGCCATGTTGTGCACCCATCGGCTTGGGCTAGGCTGGGTACAGCTGTGATGTTCCTCCAGCTCATGGCGTGGGTTTGCAGAGCCTCATGGCTCTTTGGCACTCAAATCCACCTTTAGGTGGGCCCTCACCAAGTTGCTGTGCTCTGTCTTTGTGTCATTCTCCCTGAGGAGAGAAAAACTCAAGATTTTGTGTCCCTTTAGCTGACTGGGACTACAGTGGAGTCAGATCAAGTGTTTCTGCATCTTTGGGACTGAGTTAATAATATCCTGAGACCTCTGGGGTTCCCACAGAGAGCTGAGGCCTGCATGGAGTTTGCTCGGGCCCAGCACACCCAGGGGCTTTATGTGAGCCAATCCTGGGAGCAAAAATTGGGAGCGCTGGTCCTGTGTCCCCTGGCACTTATGCAAAGAGATTGTTGAGGCTCCAGAGGTGAATTATTGCAGAACGAAGCAGAGTCTGGCAAGGGCTGCGAATTTGAGCTCAAAGCTGCACAAAAGCAGCTCCAGGTGTTCCCAGTGAAGAGATGGCCCCTGAAGCCAGAGCCCTGCATGCACGTGATGCTGCCTTCTGTAGCAACCCTGGGCCTGAGCTGTTCCTTTTTGTGTGGTGTGGATAATCCACAGCACCTGGGTGTGCTGTGTACACAGATGCAATGGTACTTTTAGGTTGGTTTGATCCAAATTTGAAAGGATTTATAGGATGTCTGCAGTTGCAGATTAATTAACTTAGCGAGCACCAGGGTCCTTTCAGGTATCTCCTTCACATCCCCCCCTCCCAATTCTTCTGCACAGTTAATAGTGGGGTGTGAACAACTCTTTATATGGGGTAGACAATTTTTGCATTCATACGTACTGTTTTCAGACTGGTAGATACCAGAATTGTCAAGGACTTCCCCCGCTTCCCTCTTTAAAACTTCTGACTTTATCTCCCCTATACCCACTTACCTGCAAATGTGTTATGAAATGACCAAGTCTCTCTTCTTCCAAAAGATCAGGTGAGGGGGAAGAAAAGTCTAGAAATACTGCTTTATATGTGTAAATAGTGAGAATGCAAGAAAGAAACAGATAGTCTAGTGCTCTTGAGCATTCATTTGAGCCAGTTTGCTGTGAAAGAGTTAAATCACTGGTTTTCTTAACTTCCATTTACAAGAATTTAGCCTCAGGCAATTAGTTGCTGTTTGAGAATAGTTTTGTTGATATGCTGTCATCCTCTCTAGTATTTCAAAAGATTTTTACATTAATATTATATCTGCCCTACAGGTTATTCTGATGAAAGGAAATTTACAGTCTTAGACAAAACTCTTCCAGTGGATTGTCACTTTTTTTTTTTTAATCCTTTTATATTCTGTAGGAGAGTCTTAATCAAGTTATACCTAGCCTATGTCTGCCTAACAAGTATGTTAAATTTGTCTTCAAAGGTAATCTCTAGTAACATGAAGCTAGCTAATAAAAGCAAAAAATGTTCTTTCTTTAATAGGGAAGTTCAGAGAGCTGATTTGTATCTGAAGGCCCTGCAGATAAGCTTTTCCCTGAGCTCCAGGAGAGCCTCTTCAGGCCAAAGACCTCACTGAATTTCTCTTGGACTTTTCATCTCTCTCATCTGCAGGGTCCAACAGGTGCAACTGCCTCTATCCATAGGAATTTCAATTGCAGCTTGTCTCCACTGTTCTAAGCAGTGATAAGAAATTGGATCCTAAATTTGTGGTGTCGAAATAATTCAAGAATCTGACTTGCACTAATGCCTGGTCTTTTCTAAATACCCTCAGTCGACACAGTGTTTTAATTTTTAAGAGTGTGAGCCCCAGATTTTAAAAGAAATGTCATTATTAATACATTACTCTTGGTTTTAGCCAGTATTGTTTAATCCCTGTAAAAAACATACTATTAAAAATATTTTAGTGGAAAAATGTTGCTTGTTTGGAATACTTATCAAAACATTTGTGTCAAACAAGTGACCACACTGATCTTGAGTTTTTCTCAGCAATACATTTAAGCAATGCACACCTGGTAAAAGTACTATCGTTTCTAATTTAGCTGCTGGGAATTGATTTTCTTCATTCTTTGATATCTGATCTGGGGCAAGTATTCTCGTGTTGTCAGTGGACAAACTCACAGGGTTCTTGTTCAAAGGAGCTGTATTTGTTCTTAGAAGTGGGACAACTGGTTTTCATCTTTTTGACATTTGTTCTTTTGATACTGGACTTAAATGACTCAACTTTTATTGTATTAGTATTCTAAATAAGGAAGGACCTTTTTGCACGTGTTAGTTTTATATTACGCAATTATTACAATAGCTCTTCAGGAATCGCTTTTTTAGCCTGTGGGGTTTTTTGCACTAGCTTTCAGTTGTATTTGGACTGTTGTAGGAAAATTCCCTTCTCTTGCCTGGAGTGCAGCGTAAACCTACTACCAGGGTCAAAAGCGACACAAAATTCAAGTAAAATGAATTTTTGGTCTCAGAAGGTTGACTTGAGCATGCTAAAAGTGGAAAAGGAATCACACTAATCATATCTTTTAAGTCTGGGAACTTGGTAAATTTTATAAACTATGATCTGTTTCATCAAATTAAAAAAAAAATAGTTAAAACTATTCAGCATCAAGAAATCAAACTACAGTGTGTTAAGAGGAAAATGAAAAGTTTTTGACAGATTAAGCCATATGTGTTGTAGAATCTCCAAAGTGAGTATCATGCACATAGGAGAATACTTTCATCTAGCTTATGTTCAGGTAGGTGGATTCATTGACCTAGTAAGTTTGAACAACGCTGTGACAAATGATGTTAAAACCACGCAAGCTTGTGGGTAGTTCTTCCTCTGAGCTGGAGTTACTGAATGTGCCATATGATTTGGTCACCATAGATTTTTCCTCTGTGTGTCAGTGCTGTCCAAGCCATTGGTATGTGCTGGAATTATCACTGCTGTATTCAAGATGGTGCTTTTCAGTGTTTTCAGAGCTGTGATGGTATTCCACAGAATTTCACACAATTCTGATAAAATCCTCTGTGATCAGAAATACTTATTTTAAATAACCTAGAATATTCACCAGATTTTTTTTCATTAGATTGATGATTGCTGGCCTTAGATCTTGTCTAGCTGTAGAAGAAAGACCTTGAGTATCAGGAATTCATTTCCAAACTTTGTACAAGACATCTTAATATTTTTGCTGGATTAAAATAGTTACAGGTTTTTCCTCTCTCATTCTCTTCTGACTGCAGTTAAGATGGAATCTGTTTCTGCAGTCTGTATAGTAGGGGCATTTCAGATTCAGAGAAGGGCAGAGGCCCTGGCTTAAGGTTGGTCTTGCTCACAGCTTTGATTATTTCTTGATCTTTGCAACTTCTGGAATGTTTCTGTGACTAAGAGGCTATTTTGGAGTCTGCATTGCTTTTGCTGTCAGTGAAATTACCTGCTTTCTCTTGCCTTTTTTATATCTCCAAGTTCGAATGAGTTGTTAAACTGTAATTCTATGGGAGTAAGTCTGTCCTCGACCTGCCCTGTGTAACATCTTTAGCAATGTCCTGGAGCAGGCAACAGAGGTCACCCTCAGGTTTGCAGATGACAGCAGACTGGGGGCCCAGTTGATGTGCTGGAGGGTAGAGCTGCCAACTAGGGGGATCTGGGCAGGTTGGAGAGATGGGCTTGCAGAAACCTCACAAAACTAAGGGAGGACAAGTGCCAAGTCCTGTACCTGGGTGAAAGAAGAGCCCTTGGCAGGTACACAGGCTGGGGACAGAGGGGCTTGGAGGAGCAGCTCTGCCCTGGGGGTCCAGACAGACAGCCAGGTGCCAAGAAAATGCCATCTCCATCCTTGGAGGCTTTTAAGACTGGACTAGACAAAACCCTGAGCAACCTAGTCTGACCTCATGGCTGAGCCTGCTTTGGGGCAGAGGTTGGACTTAAAAGACTTTAGGGGGTCCCCTTCAACCTGAAATACCTTATCCTGTGATTCTGTGATAACTTATTTATTCAGTTTCAGATTTTAATTTGAAATTTTCCTTTGTTATCTTATTTGCATGTCTAGAATGTTACATGCTCAGTCTGTTCTATCGCAAATTCAACTAACACTCTGTGTGTGTATATTTCAGTGTTTTGTTTAAAAAACAGTAAAATTTGGGCCTTTACTAAGCTCGCATTTCAAAAATAATGATTATATCACAAGCGTTATTTGCATCCTTCTGCTTATTACTGGTTTCTTTTGTGCTTATTTCTTGTGTAAACTTACCATACGATTAATATTCTTTTTTGTTTCAACAGAGGGAGAATATATCAAGATGTTCATGCGGGGCCGACCAATCACAATGTTCATTCCTTCTGATGTAGAAAACTATGATGATATTAGGACAGAGCTGCCTCCTGAAAAGTTAAAACTGGAGTGGGTGTATCCTTGACATCAGTAACTACTTGCAGTTCCCTTTTTGTCTTGCCTTTTTTTTTCCTGGTCTTGTGTCTTCTGTGTTCAGAGAAAAAAAATTACTTAAAAGTGGGGGAAAAAAGTTCAATTTAATATAACAACTAAAATGGTTTGTAGCTACTTTATAGTACAGCTGTAAGCTGCAAAATATGTGGGCACAGAAAAGCCGTACTTTTTCTTTGTTTTGCTATTGAAACTAATTGTAATTTATTTTTAGTGTGAATGTGTCTCTATAGAGTTAGTGAGCTTGAAAAATATACCCCCCCACATCCCCCGTATTAATATAGGCTGTGCATTTAGGAACAGTGTTAGTTTTCGATTTTGGTTTGTTTTTAGGAGGTTTTAGAGCTATGGAAGATCTTGAATAAGTTCCAGAGCTTCTCATTGTCCTTACCTATAGAATGAGGATTGCAGAAGCAGCCATCCACAAGGTTCTTTGCACTGCTTCTGTGTTTCAGCTCCAAAGTGAAGGGGTTCACTTCGTGGAGAATAGTGTACGTTAAATACGTTTATCACATGAAGAATGGAGTTAGTTCATGTGTGGCTGACAATGATTCTCCAGGCTTAGTAGATCAGACATTAAGTTCATTGCAAGAGACGTGCTTCTGTACACATTTGGGTCTTCCTGTCAGCCCCCTCATCTCTGCAGATTCTTCCAGTAAGCTGTGATTGTATAAGTTCCTTAGTACTTCAGTAAAATAACGTGTTTAGGCAGCACTTGAGTTGGTGTAACAATCTCAAGTTCAATCCTTCTGATTGTTGCTGAAAGCAGGAAGATTTTTAGGAATGTTGATGATACTCTGTCTTATGTCAGGATATGTACAGACACAGGCTGCCTGTACCTCTCTCAGCGTATCTGTTAGTCACTGAGGCATACATTTATTTTAAGCCACCCTTGGTTACTCAGTTTAGGAAAGAAGATTCCTCTATGATTTTTCCTGCCATTATTAACTAATAGAAGTTTAAAACAGATAATATTGCATGCTTGGTTATGAAGAGCAGTTGTGGAGCTCACATTATCTGAACTTCCAGTGAGACTGTGGAAACTTAGACCATAAAGGAAGAAAGTTTTGGATTAAAGGTCTGCCTGGAAGGAAAATGGAATTTTAATTCATGCTTTGCTATTCTGTGGTGCCCAGCTCTTTGGTGCTTTTGCTGGCACTTGTATGACTCTGGAATGAATTGGGTCAGTCACTGATCTGGCTGAAATGTTATCTTTTTTTTGCAGAATAAACTTTCAGCAGGATCAACTCATTTATTTGATTTGCCCCACAAACTTGCGAAAGCTAGAACTGGCGTACTGGAGGAAGACCAGATCTACTTTTTAAGCAGCAGTGAGAAGTTTGGACTGATGAAAACTGATCATGAAATCACACCCTCAGTTAAGTAGGTGCAAATCCCAGTGTGGACACACTTATTTAATGTCCAAGGACCTTAAGTTCAGGTTAAACTAGTTTCCTGCTGAGGGCTAATTAAAGTGAAATAAATCTAGTTTAAACAGACTGTCCATATGTTTTTGGAATCTGTTTAAGGAAATGTCATCCTAAATCAGACCAGTATATTTATGAGTGTAGGGTGTCTTTTGGATACGATAGTGAAGAAAACTATGAGGAAAAGGCAGTAAAATTTATGAAGGCTTAATATTGGTCTTTGTGAAGTTGCACAGAATCACTCTTCAGTTTTGGAGACGGGAAGATGCTGTAGCAAAAGATCTTGTACTTCGTGCACAGGCTTAGCAAGGGGAAGAAATCTGCAAGCCAGCTGTAACTTCCAAATACGATGGCAAACTGAAGCCTCAACATCTTAGTAAAAAGGCATGGGGACAGTGATTCACAGAATATTTTAGTGATGTCAGTGTTTGGCAACTGAAAGATCAATTGAGTGTTGAATTGTTCAATCTATAAATTTTGTTTTGAACACTTAATTCTCTCGCCTTCTGGATGATAGTATATAATTGGTTTTCCTTTGATAATACTGTTTTGGAAGATGCTGATCAACTATGAACAGCTTTAAGGCAAGAATAGAAGGGTTCTCAGAATGGATTTGTTTGGGGTTCTTTTTTGTTGGTCTGGAAGAGGCCATCGTTTTTAGATGAACTGTGTCCTGCAGGTATATTCAACTACTGATACCCAGCACTGTAAATTCAACAGAACACACATAGCCTTTGTCTGCCCTGCAGATTACTGTCAACTGAAGAAATACTTAAGCTGCTTGGCAAGATAAAGTAGCTCATGGGGAAGTCTGAGCTCTTGACCGTGTCTGTTTCCTGAGTGATTTCATTTAAATTTAATAATTTTATTTGGGTATCCTTGCTTTGTAGTGCAATCTTTCCTACTGCACTTCAGAACTGGTTAAAACATATCTGACATTTCTAGTAATGGTGAAATAGACTTATTTAGTAGCTACAGAGGTCACTGTCAGTGCTGCTGTTGACAGGCAGTGGCTTTATAAACTCTTTCTGCCAATGTATAGTAGCTCAGTTTCTGGAGGGTATTTCTGACTTCATTTTATATGATTATTTTTAGCACTGGTGCTCTTCTTTCTAAGAAGAATTGAAGCCAGTGGTAAATATACTATTGAATTCTGGTGTACAGTGGATCACTTTTCATGAAGGCCATGGCTATTCTTAGCCAATTAAAAACAATAAAAAGCTGTTAAACGTAAAAAATGTAGCAAACCAATCCTTGTAATTAGTGAGAAATATTCACAATATGAAGACAGCTATCTCTCAGTTTACATGGCTGAAACAGCGGTCTCATTGAAAGATTAACATTGGTATTTAGAGGAAATTAAGCATTAAAGTTGTCACCCATTTTTCTGTAAAGAGGGGTAGTTAATTATTGTATTAACATATCTGCTACTTTGTTGTGAATGTGTGGAGAAGGAAAGAACTGCTGTGGAGCAACAACCGCTCTGGTTTTCTCTCAAGATAGTCTGGGATGTAGAATGAATAAAGCAAAACATTTCTCCCATAAGTCAGGTTGTTCCTTTGAATGCTTCTGAAAACTATGCTCCTAGAAAATGCAGATGCTCTATGTTACTCTATTATGTAGGTGGGGTAAAGAAAAGGAACGGACTGCGAAAACATAGCCATTTTTTTTGGAGCCTTATGAATGCCATAGGTACTCAGCCTTAGCTTTGGATGGCAGGCTTCTACCCTGAAGAGGTGTGTTTGAGTAGATCATTAATACTGCTCTATGATGAATGTTCAAAGATGTCAGCCTTAATGAATCCTTATCAATACACTCACTATCACATACAGCAAATTAACAAGATCTGCCTTTCTCCTTTTAGAAGGTACTTAAAATTTTCTGTCCTGAAGCATGAAGAACGCTAAATATTTTTATTGGTTTGTCGCCCATCATTTTTGAAAGTTCAGTGGTCTGGATGGTTTGGTTTGGGTTTTGTTGTTTGGTTTTAGTGTTGTTTTGTTTCGTTTATAAAAGACCATTCTGGAGTTTCTTTTTGTTCCAACAGTGTTTAAAGTAAGAAGAAAGAGGAAAATTTAGTCAGAAAGTAAATAGTGATGGAGGAGAAACAAAGGCGTCCTTTTTTTTTCCTGCTCTCGCCACTGTGTTGTATCAGCATTTCTCTCGATATCATTTGCTAAGCAAGCCAGTGAATAATCTCTGCTTCAGAGGAGCCATTGTGTTCTTCTGGAATAAACGGAAGGCAGCATGATAGAAATCTTTTTGTTTCCTGTGCTTGTAAGAGATTTAATTGACAGCTGAATGCAGTGTCCCTCTTTGAACCATTAGTTCCAGCATGTGTTTAATTTTGCAAGTGTTCCTGTGGCAGCAGTCCTGTGGCTTGATGAGACTGCAAAAAAGAGGAAAGGTGGTGTGGTGGGGGATTTTGGGGGTTGGGGGGTGGCATTGGAAGGGGTGTGGTGGTATTTTCGGTAGAAAAGTAGCCATTTTCCAAGAACAGAGGTAAGGCCAGCTTAGATGTCAGTTTAGATACTCCCAGACTTGGACTACTGTACCTGCTTTCATGTATGACAAAGCGCCAGCTTCATCCATCCAGCTTTTCTCCATGTGGGACTTCCATTTATTTACTTGAATAGCCGGGACCTAAAGCTGGAATCCTTTAGCTAAAGTTGCTTAATGTATTTCCCATATTTTCTGTGCTGTTGCAGGTGCATTAGTTGGCGCTGAAATGGGGAGCTCTCTGAAATGCAGGACATAACAGGAAAGTTATATTTTTTGAGGCTACAGAGCTACTGGTAAAGTCTGAGTTATGATGTTAATGGTACATAGTGACCCTGGGAACTGCGATACGGGCAGACAGCCACATTAATAGTCTAGATGAAGAAAATTGCACCTGTTTCTAAGAAATACCAAGTTGTAATAACTGTTGATCAGTGCTAACCAAGGCTGGTATGCAGTTTGTAAAACTTCTGAATGTCATTAAGAGTGATGCAGGTTTCATACAAAAATCATCCCTTTTATAGATTTTGGGTAGATTTGGATAGAATATTTTTCATTATGTCAGTTCTTTTTGAGTTTTGTTTGGTTTAAAAATACTCTAAAACAGTCTAAAGAAATATTTCTTGAACTTGGCAGCTGCTGTACAGAAGCTTGCTGGTTTTTGAAGGGCATGAGGAATTTTCACACGCTTGTTTTAAAAGGCTAAATGGAATTAATACTCTGGCGCCTGGGCTGCAGATACAGAGCTCTGTTGCTGTAAAAAATGTGAAGCCAGTACAGTGAGTCCTGCTGTTACCTAATGAAACTTCACACAGAGGCTTTTATAAAATGACAACACCGTATTTGTTTTACTTCAGTGTAACTTATATATTTTATTTTTAACATCAATGAGCATCACTTTCTAAGGGATTTGGTTTCCTGACGTACAGTTGTATGAGCTTTGGGGTTGGTTTTTTTGTTTGGTTGGTTTTGGGGTTTGTTTTGTTCTGGTTTTGTTGGTTGATTGGTTTGTTATTTGTGGGGGTTTTGGTTTTGTTTTGATTTTGAACTGTGTTCCTGAATTTGTGCTATAGTTTCAGAGGAAAAACATAGGGAGTTTGCTGACATAAGAGCTCCCCAGGAATCCTTTAAGAAAAAAAAAAAAAAAAAAGTGGTGTTGGGTTTTTTTGTTGTTCTTGGTTGTTTCTTTTCTTGTTTTGTTTTTGTTTTGTTTTTTTTTTTCTGGTATACAGTGATTATGAAATCCTTGACTTTAAAAATATATGTATAGATATGGGTATCGTGGAAGAGACTGTCGAGCCAATGTTTACCTCCTTCCTACCGGAGAAATTGTATATTTTATAGCATCAGTGGTGGTACTATTTAACTATGAGGAGAGAACTCAGCGACACTACTTGGGTCATACGGACTGCGTTAAATGGTTAGTATATAGCGTTTGCGTGCAAGTATGAGTGTAATGATGCAGAAATGTTTTGGGTTTGTTTTTTTTTTTATTCTTTCCCATTGTATGTATGAGCTCATTGTCATTGTAATTGTAGTTATTTTCTGTTTCATCAGTCCCAGTAGATTTCACTGTAGTAAAACCCTGCACAAATGAATGAACGGTGCTGGAGCAGTCTGTGCTAGCTTAGGGTTTCTGGCTTAAAAGTAAAACAACGGGATATATGGACAGTCTAAGAGTGCAGGATTAGAGAAAGGATCTTTGCATAAATTATTCTAAATAGATGTCCCAGAAATTAAAAATTGTTGTCAGCCTAATTCGAAATCAGTGATTTACAGGCAGTATGGCAAAGGAGTAGTCTTAAAGGAGTAGAAAACCGAGTGGAAAACTGAACAATAGTTTTCTCATTTTCTTAATAGGTGCCCCATCCAAGTATTTAAACTGTCTGGGAAGTCAAAAAGATGTTTGCAAAAGAAAACAGAGAAGCAGGGAAATTGAAGCCAATGTCATTGTGGGTGCAAAAGCAGTTGCCGACTTTTTAAGAGTAGTGAATATAATGTAATGGTGAACTTAAACTCCCTACTGTACTGGAATTGCAAATGTTTTTCGTGTCCCTCACTGACCTATTCAGGATCACCCTGCTCCACTTTCCCTGTTTCAATGGCTTTCTTCACCTTTGTCATTTTACAGAGAAAGCAAATAAGAATGTCTGTCAAAAAATCACTATGAGTAAGAGGATTTGTACTCTGAAATCACACTTTTTTTTTCACATCCGGTCCAAAGCAAAAGGTGATAAAGAAAAGCATATTTTTACTTGCACTGGTCATGTACCATGCTGGAGAATTTCATTAGTACAATCACATCAATAACTCATTTCAAGTGACAGTAATCCCTGACTCCCGGGTGCACAAGCCCTCAACAACTTTTCAGCTATTTTTTCCCCAGGTTCATACTACTTGTACATTTAGGCATAAAATATGCTGTAGTGTGTATAAACATGGCACATGACTGTGTAGGAAGTTCATCGTCAGACAATGTATGGTTTTTTACAGTGGACTCCAGATGCAGTGCGAATTTTAGATTTGTGAGAGCACAAGTGGAGGTGGCTCTTCTGGCACTGCTGGTTGTGCGAGAGCGTGACTGACCCATCAGTGCAGTGTGCAATGAAATATTCTGATGAAAAACATTGAAGCTGTCTTATTAAAAGTGGGATTTAGGATCATAAGCATCTTCATGGGCTTCTGTTAAGAAAAATAAATTTACAAAAAACCTCAGTTTTGAAGACCTATGACAGCAAAAGCAAGTCATATTTCTGTCTGTCTTAGTCTTGCAGTTCATCCAGACAAAATTAGAATTGCAACAGGACAGTTAGCTGGAGTGGATAAAGATGGAAGGGTAAGTAATAGAGCTGTTGAGCAGTAGTATCTTGTTTTGAAAATCAGGAAAAGGTGTTTTGTTGGGGTATTTTGTTGGGTTTGTTTGTATTTTTAATCTCATCATCATATTCTGTTTGCAGTTTACTTTATGCACTGCATTTACAGAGATATTTTGCTGTTTCAAGGTAACAGCCTATATCTCTAGTAAAAGACAGTGAAAACAAAGCATTCAGCCATTCATCAAAAAAAGCAGAAGCTCATAAAGTCCTTTATCTGTGACACAGGAAACTCAATTTTAATTCTGCAAGCAGATGTCAAGCTTGTAATTGATTTGTAAGCCCACATAATTTCTGTCACATTTTTTCAATAAGACTTCTCCCAGAGAACAGGTGTCTGTTTCTGGGTCACTGTGCTCTTACCACCTCTGAGAGTTCATGGAAGGTGTGTCAAGCTTTCCTGCAAGCCTCCTCATTTGAGAGCATTTAAAGTGTGTTTAAATGCTCTTGGCTGTTGGTGAGCTCTGTCAGAATTTGAATAATTGGATTATCTTCATGAAATTATAGACAAAGGAAAAAAAAGGGGGCAGGGGAAGGGGGCAGAAAGACAGATACTATGAGGTGTAGAAGGGCATTAAATGTAACCCTTATTCAGATGTTCAACTTAATTTCTTAGATTTTGTAAGAAATTCATGTGGGTTTTTTTGTATAGATATTGTTGTAATTTCCACTGAACATTTGTTGAATCTCTTGTTAGGGCTGATTGGTTTGTTTTTCTATCAGTGGGATGATTTGTTGTTACTGTCTATGGTGAATGCTTTCCTTAAACCAATTTAATTTCCACTTTATTTGTGATTGTTTCACATTTATGAACCTAAGCTGGGTTTGGGATGGTACTCGTATGAACTGTAATCATGGAGCATTTCATGGAGTGGTTGGTGATGGTTAAGGGGCTCGGAGCACCACAGGTTTTTGATTTTGTTTTGTTGCGTGGGGTTGTTTGTGTGTGTGTTTGTTTTTTCCTACATTTATATATATATATTATATATAATATATATCTATATGAATATTTGATCATTATTTTCAGTTGTTGCATAAGATTGCTAGATCTGGGGTCTGAAATGCAAAATGACACTTCCATTATGTGTTCAATGCCTTAAGTCGGGCAAAGACTTATTTTCACAGCTACCAAATGCCACCATACTTAATTTCTTGCCACGATGGCAACCACTGACATGTTTGTAGCCCAGATGCAGGAAGCAAGGATCTCTTGACTCTGACCTTCCAATTTTCAGGAGACTACCCAGCAGCATCGTTAGCATAGGTCATCTTGCATTTCAGTCTGCAGTTTGTAATTCAGGTAGCATCTGCTGAACAAAACTTGACACCTGCCTATGATGCTGTCGCTGTTGATGACGCTGTTTGTCCCATTGCTTTTTCACGCAGCCCCTGCAGCCCCATGTCAGAGTGTGGGACTCGGTGAGCCTGGTGACCCTGCAGATCATCGGCCTTGGGACTTTTGAACGTGGAGTGGGGTGTTTGGATTTTTCAAAAGCGGTAAGATGGGTGGGATTACTTGGTGTGTTAAATAATTTATCTGATCCCATGTAAACGGGAAGAAAATCTCTGGAGATTTTTGTACGTGGTTGTCTAGCTGATCTGTTTTGGTACTAAAAGTCTGTCAGTAAAGTTTATGTACAGTTTATAAAACCAGCTGACAGTGAGTGAGCTAGCTGGAAAAACAGGAAATTGCACATGTAAAATTGAGGTAACAAACCAGCACAGTGAATAAATAACATTCAAGAAAAGCTTTAACTAGAAATTGAAGTCTGTGATGGCTTTGGTGCTTTGGCTTTGTTTGTGAGGGCTTGTTTTTTCGTTTGGGCATTAAGAACAAGTTAGTGAGGTTTGTGAAGACAAGTTTTAGTGAGTTCTGATAGAAGGGGTAACTTTTCTGCTTGCATGCTGGAGAAGGTTTTTATCCACTAACAGGAAATTAAAAAAAAAGAAAAAGTCTTGTGTTATTTTTTCCCGAGGAATAATTTGTTCAATTTGTGCCGTTACTTAGAAAAAAAAGTCTTGTTACTGGGCCCACAGAATTTATCAGAAAAATCGGTAGCAAATGGGGCTGTGCTACTTGGCATTGATAAAGTTCTCATTTCAAAATTGGCATCGAGTTTATTTTTTTGTAAAATATGTGTATATTTTAATCTTTAAGCTGCCTTTGTGTTTTTGCCAAAGCACTGAAACATATCAGACCTTCTGAAAACCCAGGCTGTGATTCTTGCATGCCAGCAACAAGAATTTATACATGTAAAAAATATAAAAAATGCAGAAAAAGAATGTCTGTTGTATTTTACCAACTGAGGAAGAGATTCAGAGGACAGCTGAGGTGGGAAGGGAGGTCAGGAGATCAGCTCCTCCACCGTCCTTCTGTGGGGAGGCTCAGCCAGAGCAGGCGGCTCAGGGCTGTGTCCAGCTGGGTTCGGGCTGTATCCAAGGATGGACACTCAAAGGAAAAAAATGCTTATGCTGTCTTGAAGTTTCACTTAACAGTGAAATGCTGCTAGTTTAGTTATATCTAGTTTTTGTATTTCAGTAAATAAAAGATTTTTTTTTTGTTTCCAAATAGGGAGTAGTATAAACAAAATAGAATAATGTGAGAAGAGTATTTTGTTATTCCCGTCACTCTAACGAACAATGCAACTTTTAAACTCAGATACATTGGTGGTTGGTTTGTTTGTTTGTTTTCAAGGTGAATAAATAACATTCCATCATTCTAAAAATAAAGCAAATAAACCACTAAGGTAGGGGTGTCAAACTCATTTTCACCAAGGGCCACATCAACCTCACAGTTGCCTTCGAAGGGCTGTGTGTAATTTTAGGACTGTATGAATGTTTGCCACCTGTGATTTATACAGTCCCAAAATTACATTTAGCCCTTTGAAGGCAACCACGAGGCTGATGTGGCCTCTGGTGAAAATGAGTTTGACACCCCTGCACTAAGGAATTTTTGAGGACTAGATTCTAGTTTTTATCAGTTCTGGTTTGCAGCTGAAACTGATTCTGAAACCTTATTACAGTTTCATGATTTCCTCACTAGACTGAAACAGTGAATGTGTCTAGAACTGTGTTTTTATCACATAATTTCATTAACCCGCTCAAGCTGTGTGTATCATCAATGCTGTCTTCAGAGTTTCTTTCAACTTGATAATTGGCATGTTTATTTGCATATTACTTCTCATAATAGTATTTGGGAATAAAAATTTCAGCCACTTCTATTTTCATAATTTGTTAGAGAATGCAGTTGAACTGCAAGAATCAACTTTAAAATAAATAAGGCCTCCTCCAAATCTTTCTACACATGTCCTTGAAACAACTGGTTTGTGCAAGTATGTGTTGCTGTGAATAAGTATGTTTTTCTTCTGAGATTTTCTATCTGCTCTTTTGATTCCGCATAGCTTATTTACCATTTTGTTGTAAAATCAGTTATTTAATACTGTAGATGTCAGTCTTCCTGCTTTGTAAGCATCTTTTTATTCAGCAAGTGTTACCTTTGCAGCAGTTTAACCAACTACATGATTAAATTGATGGTACCTAAAGCTCCGTGAGGAAAAAATGAGGTCTGCTTACAAAGTTAGATAATGTAAAGTTGTGTATATGCAATGGTGACATTTAGGAAAAAAAAACACAAGTGGATCTGTGTGTCTGTCCTCTGAGACCTGAGGAATAACAATATATTTGCAAAACAGTAAAAGGGAGAAACCTCTTTGCTACTAAGTAGCATGATACTGCAACCAAGAAAGGAAAAAAACAACAACAAACGCAAATGAAACAGGAAAGGTTTGGTAAGATACTTTTAAAGCTTTCCTAGAATACTGTTTGAAGCATGGTGATTTTTGAGATTATGCAAATAAATCTATGTCTGTCTTTAAAGGAAAATAACATCTATACTAAGCATAGAATTCCCTTTAAACGACTTGCTTAATTTATATTTATACTTTTAAAAAAAAATATTGATGCCCTGCTCTGTTTCTAAATGTGCTGTGATAGTACATTGTCAGAACTTTTTCTTTTTCCTTTAGGATTCTGGTACTCATTTGTGTGTAATTGATGACTCTAATGAGCATATGCTCACCGTGTGGGATTGGCAGAGGAAATCAAAAATAGCAGAAATAAAGGTAATTATTGCACAAATTAATATTCTGAAACAAAAGTGGTTCTAACACCATAAATACAACAGTTTGTGAGGCACACATTTGATCTTTCTTGGAAACTGCAACTGTGTAATGCTGCCAGCTTGTAGAAGGACACAAAAGAAATGTGCTCTTAACTTGTATATTGGAATGGTGTTGAATATCAGAGCTCTTAATAATTACATTTTAGTCATCCCTAAGGGCTAATCCAAATAAAGAAATTCTCTAATATTTTCCTAATAAAAAAAAAATCCTGGGAACTTTAAGAAACTGAAGTGATGATTTAGTTTGTATGAGTTTATTTAAAAAAAAAAAAAAGAAAGGAAGGAAGAAAGACTCAAAGGAATTTTTATAGAATTTCAGAAAGAGGATGATGGATTCTAATCCTACTATGTTATCTTCCTCTCACTTGCCTCTGTCACAGCTTTGTTACCCAGAGCAGCAAACTAGTCTGTGTGAAAACTAAGCAGGGCTTTCAACTCAGAGGAGTCTCTTTTATGCATCATTCACTTTCTGTGGCAGAAGTCTTAGCTGTTCCTGAGGGCAGAAGTTTTGTCATTTAAAAAGTGAATGTAAAACCCTGACACTAAAACATAAATATACGTAAAATGATATGCGTGGCCATTCGGATAGTTGATTTAGCACGGAACACTTGCAGATTCTTTTGAGCGTATAATGAGCTGTCTGGTTCCTCATACCTCTGTTCTGAAACTTGGGATTTTACATGTGTTTCTAGTAGTTAATTCACCCTCTGAATAAATATTATCTCTGTTATTTCAGACTACAAATGAAGTTGTTCTTGCTGTAGAATTCCATCCAACTGATGCCAATACCATAATAACATGTGGCAAATCTCATATATTTTTCTGGACCTGGAGTGGCAATTCATTGTCAAGGAAGCAAGGCATATTTGGGGTAAGAATGTCTTAGCAGGTCAGTTTTAAATAAATGGTATGATCTGCTCAGGCTGTCTGTAACTTTGCTACGTTGTTACCATGTACTGTTTTAGCAGAGTTAGCAAACAAAGGCTAAATTCTGCTTACAGGCAGGGTGTATGGGTGTGGATATATTGTGCTAATTACTAAAGAGTACAAGCAATTAAGCCTTTCTTTTGCTTATTTTGTTTCAGAAATATGAAAAACCCAAATTTGTTCAGTGTTTGGCATTTTTGGGAAATGGTGATGTGCTCACTGGAGACTCAGGTGGGATAATACTTATATGGGGCAAAACTACTGTAGAATCTACTCCAGGAAAAGGACCTAAAGGTAGGACACATTCACAGTTAATCACAGGTTTTAGATAGTCTGTAGAAGACAAGCATAAAAGATTGCATTAGGAAAGGAATATGGACACAGGCCTGACTAAGGGTGTACACTTCATATTATTAACAGGTGGTACTAAACTCCTTCAAGTCTCAGGAATTTGCTGACTTAATAGCAGTCTAGAGTTTCTCAATAATAGTTAATGAGATTGTGCCTGAAGTGAATATAAACTACTTTATCTAAATGTTTTGCATTTAAAAAATGTGCAGTTAATCAGCTTTCCTTTCATCCTGTGATCTGAGGAAGGCTGTAGGATCAGTTTGAGGATTCTGCAGGCTATGTTTGCCACGTAAGGCTTATATGGTACCATGCTTGGTCTCAAAGGAATACCATTAAGTGGCAAAGCTGATTCTAATAAGACTTGTATGTGAAGGAAAAATACCATGCCAGTTACACAAATAACCGTGTCTGGTTTAACAGATACTCGGGTCTTGGCTGTAAAATATACTTTAAATCCCATGTTATTTGAAATTTGGGTTAAACTTATTCTTTAGGGCAAAGCTTTTTTAAAAAAGAAAGGAAAATTATTTGTTACCCAACATATGCAGACCTGGCACAGTTGAACCCTAAGGTAACTTATAAATTGAAGGATAATTTATTTTACTTGGCAGCTGTTTCAAACACTCTGATTTGAATTGGTATTCCAGGAAAACATTGATGTAAAAAGTAAATTTTTAATGGTAAGTCTGTTTTTATAGGTAAATCTTTTTCTTGTATTTCAAGCTAACTGCAATGGAAAAGTAATTTGACAAATTATCTGATGTTTAGTTTTTAAGTTCTTGTGCAAAAATAACCTTTTCCCAGTATAATCTTAAAAGATATCAAATAGAACATTTATTTACATCAACATAATTAAAGATGAGATATTTTAGTTGGCTTATCACATTAGATGGGTCACAGGACTTGATCTCAAACTGTTTTTCACGGTGTGAGAGCACGCTGACTTGAACCGACTTGAGCCATAGGCAGAGTGAGCAAAGTTAAGCTGGTATTTATTTCGGTGGTGTTTAAGGCTTTTTCTGTAATTGCTATTTGAAAATCTGCAAGTCTCAAAGCACCAGAATCTTGTTGTTTTGTTTGGGTTTTTTTAACATAGTTTCTTACAGCTATTCTTTTGACTTGAAGACCTGATCAGGTTGCAAAAGGCTTTTCCTTTGCTACCTTTGTTGTTTAATTTTCTCATTTCTTGTTCTTTCTGATGTTTTACCCTCTAGCAAGGTAGACTGCTATACTGATAGGTACCAAATGCTGGTTATACTACTTTTAAGTCAGGCAACATCCAGCATTAGAGATTTGGTTCATGCATCCTGGAAACTTTGCTATAAATAATTTGCTCTTTATTTCCATTACATTACAGACAACAAGTCTTTTGAGTATCTTTCAATAAAATAACTAATTATTTTCTAATAATGAATTGCTGAATGTTCATTGACTCTAAAGGACAGTTTCATTTGCAGCTGGAAAAACTGTTTTCTTGGATAGTGGAGGTACAAAAGCATTTTGTAAATAGTTGTGCTTGCCTTCACAAGTTGTAGAACAATCGAACTCAAAAACATTTGTATTCTGAAAGGCAGTCCCTTTGTTTTAGCTTTGTATCCTGTAAGAAAACACTACCACCTTGTGTTTGCCATACTGATGCAATACAAATAGCCTGACGGTTCAGACTTAATTATTTATTATACACCATTATTCTTTGGCCAAAAGGCAGAAGTTCTTGTAAACCCCAGGTGAAAAAATGAATAGCGTTCTTTATGATTTTCTTTTTGTGCATGTAGGAGTATATCAGATAAGCAGACAAATCAAAGCTCACGATGGCAGTGTGTTCACGCTCTGTCAAATGAGGAATGGGATGCTACTAACTGGAGGAGCGAAGGACCGAAAGATCATCCTGTGGGATCATGATTTGAATCCCGAACGGGAAATTGAGGTGAGAAAGCAAGAGGGACAAGGAAATTTGCCTTGAGCAAGGTGTTGACTAGCCAGCTGGAGTCCTTTCCACTCTTTGGAGAATCAGTAGTTAGGATGACAGAATATCTGCTGGTTGCTGTCTTTTTAAGTCAATGATGGTGTTTTATTATAAAAGTGTTTACATTTTTGCCTGTAAATGAGCCTTTCTGACACTTCAGTTCTTTCCTGTTTAAGTGAACAGAAATACTTAAGTTTTTCTTTTCCTCCAAGCCCCTCATTAGTTTCTTTTACTCATCCATTTTTTGAGGGTATTCTCCAGTACCACCTTTTGTTAAGTTTGCTTGTCTGGGAAAAGACGATGTTACCAGCATTTGAGGTTTTTTTTTTAATAGAACTTTTTAATATAAGACAAAAATCGAGTAGGATACATACGAATACCATGTAAGCATGTGCGTCTTTGTGGTTTAGCAATATGGTAATTCCAGGTAAATGGGGAAGAACTGGAAAAAATCATACATTATGGATTTTAAAATGCTTTTTGTCCTGACAATAAAATGACCTCTTGAAATGATGTGTTCTTCTTAAACAGTTCTTCTCGTTGTGGTTCACTCCACTTGCCTCGTGTGCATTTATAGCAGCATTTTTTCCCTAACAGTTGTGTTTAGTTCCATCTAGAGTTCATTATTACCTTGAATCTAATATTGACCTTTAGAAAACATGGCTGAGAGTAAGTCAACACTGACTGTCATGTACAACTCTTAGACTTAAGTAACGCACTCAATTATATCAGTCTCTCTGTTTTCCTTTTATTAGTAGTGTTATGTTAAAGCAGGTTTTTTTCATGTTGAGAAATATTACCAGAACCCTGACACAGAGCTTTCTGAATGATTATATGGATTTTCTGTCTTGTGCGGCCAATAAAGTTAGTTTATTTTCTAAAGATAAATCATTTAGTAAACCGAACAAATGTGCACTGTAAAATAAAGCAGTGTGTTAAAATTCAAACATGCAGTAAACAAACTCAATAAAATTCAGAGTCATTGCCAACATGAGGCATACGAACATTTACTTAAGGTTAAGCAGGAAGCATTAAGAAAATCAGGAAGCGTTTACTGTGTGATACAAGATTTTTTTTCTTATTTTACAGCGTGTGTTTTAAAAAGTAAACAGTAACTATGCATTATTCCTATCCTTATATGGTGAGACGTAAAGATGTGAAATGCGTTTGTTTAGTGTATTTGATGCTTAAAAATTCATGGAACTTAATTGGTATATTTCTTCTACTGAGACTTGTTAAAATGACGTAATTCTGGTTATTTTGGAGTGAGATTCTGTACTGACAAATAAATGAAGTAGGTTTCCGGTCAAGTCCTGATCTAATGTATACATGGTTAGATTATTTATACTGGGAGAACTGCAGTTCTGGTACTGTCATTGTGCACTATTTGTCCCTTCAAAAATAAGCCCATATTAAGATGCATCATGTGGCTTTACAGATGTTTCTTATCCTAGGTTCCTGACCAGTATGGAACAATCAGAGCAGTAGCTGAAGGAAAAGCAGATCAATTTTTAGTGGGTACTTCACGAAACTTTGTTTTGCGGGGAACATTTAACGATGGTTTCATAGTAGAGGTACAGGTAAGCACAACAGGATTTTTCTAGTGTTTGTTGGTTGGTTGGTTTTGGTTTTGTGGTGGTTTTGTGTGATTTCTTTTTGTTGTTGTTGGCGGTTTTTTGTTTGTTTTGGGGTTTGGTTTGTTTGTTTTTTTTTAAACCCCCCAAATGTAAAAGGTTTCCCTACTGTTGTGTTATTTTAAAAGAGTCTTTATTTTATTCATTGTTAAATCATAGGTGTTTTCTTTCCAGGGACATACAGATGAACTCTGGGGACTGGCATCCCATCCTTTCAAAGACTTATTTTTAACATGTGCCCAAGATAGGCAAGTCTGCATGTGGAACTCTGTGGACCACACACTGGAATGGACCAGGCTGCTAGATGTATGTTAGCCTTTTAACATTGAATATGAAGTTGGAAAATAGGAAAAAGCATGAATTTTCTGAAACACCCTTGTCCCATGTGATTGCAGGAGAAGCGAAAATCCTGTAGTTACAGCATTAAAAACAGCTATTTGGAAGCTGTGATAAACTTAACCAGGTCATCAGACATTGTATGGACTGTAATCTGGTTACCATTGTCTGGTGCCATTCTAATAATCAAAGTCAAATAAAACTTAAAATCCTTTGTTCTTTTTAGAGTAACTTTTTATTGATTATTCAAGCACCTCGAAGAGGATATCATACAAATGTGCAAGATTTAGCTTTAGAATTCCTTCCTTAATGTCATTATTCATTTCATATTTTGGCTAATTCTGTCCTAATATCCAACTAAAGCATCTTTTTACAGAAAATTTAGGCTTTAGTGCAATCCCTGTCACTGATAACCTGTGTGAGGATTATAAGCATGCTGCTAATTAGTTTTCCACTGTGTCAGTTCACCTCAGGCTTTTAGAGTAGCTTTGGTAAAAGGAGAGGTGTTTGACCATGAGGACATGGACAGGTGAATGATGTGTCCATGTCTGTCCTTTCAGGAGCCAGGGCACTGTGCTGACTTCCATCCCAGCGGAGCAGTGGTCGCAATAGGAACCCACTCGGGCAGGTAAAAGCCTTTCATTTGACTTGCAGAAGTTTAAAGATTTGATGTGAGGCATCTTTTATATTGGAATTTATATATCGCTTGGTTTTTATTCTTTTGGATGGAGGTTAAGTAGCCTATAAAGGTTGGGGGAAGGGGACAGATCTTTCTTAGGTGGGTTAGATGAAGACAGAAGAATTATTTGACTGTTGTTAGGCTGTCTAGGTTTTTCAACTACCCTCTCCTGAAAGCCCAGATGTTGATTATTTTTTCTAAATTTTTGTGGGGCTTTCCATGAGCACTCCTTATTGGCTTTACCAAGTATCATATAGTTTAATATTGCGTGTGTGTGACATTGCTGTATAAGACAGGTACAGTACAGATCTTTCTCCTTCCCAAGTCAAACACACTTGCAACCTTCTAAATTGACATGGAAAGGCAAGTGAACAGGTTAATATTTTGATTTTTGTGTAAGACAGAGTTCAACATGGTACATTGCTGCAGTGAAGTGCTATTGAGCTGTTCACATCCATTCTTAAAATGCGTGCTGCCAGATTCTTTAACTCTGGCTTCTTTCAGTCGTAAAAGAAAATTGTTTTAATTCATATCCAAACTTGGGCTTGGTATCATCTCCCAAAAAAAGGGTCCCATGCAAAAGATTTTTAGTAAGTAACAGAAAAAAAAATGGGATATTCATAGCATTGGAGAGGTGAGAGGAGAAAATAGTAAATCTACTGGCATTTTTAATCTGTTTTCAGTTCTACATCAGGTTTGGCAACTCAGTGATAAAATAATATTATTCTTAGTACATGTAAGAAAGCTGGTGGGGGTGGGGGGTTTAAAAGTTTGGTTTTAAAAACTGCTGAACATTAACAACTCCCTTTAACTTTCCTGGAAAAAATAAATGTTATATACTTTTGAAGAGGTTCAATCTCCAAGATGATGGTGCAGTCTTCACTAAATTCATTAGGTATAACATCAGGCTAGAAAACCTAGTTTACCTTCCTTAGAAAAATCTTGCTGAGCTCTGGTATATTTGGTTTCCACATTGCACCTTTCAATTTTTTCATCTCTTTCTGAACATAGCATTAAGTTGAACAAGTGTTTCTACCTTCATTAAACAGAGCAGAAGATACTGGCCTAATAGTACTTAAAAGGGGGAAAAGGGAACAGAAGGTCAGGCTACATTTCTTGAGAGTCGTTAGATGTTTTTGAAGTTACATTGAAGCATAAAGAAGACATATCGAGAGGCTGAAGTGTTCAGTCTGGTGTTTGCTTTTGACTTTATTCCCTGTGCTCACCCGGCCCCCCCCCCCCCCCCCCCCCCCCCACGCGTGTTTTCATTTTTCATTCTAC
>VWYH01009588.1:51313-239265 GCA_013399365.1 Pampusana beccarii | reverse complement strand
GTTCCCCAACCTATACTGGAACCTGGGGTTGTTCCTACCCAGATGCAAGACTCTACACTTGCCCTTGTTATATTTCATTAAATATTTCCCTCCCCCACTCTCCAGCCTGTCCAGGTCTCTGGATGGCAGCACAGCCTTCTGGCGTGTCAGCCACTCCTCCCAGCTTGGTGTCATCAGCAAACTTGCTGATAGTGCACTTTATTCCCTCATTCAAGTCGTTGATGAATATGTTGAATAATACTGGCGCAGTACTGACCCTTGAGGCACTCCACTAGTTACAGGCCTCCAACTGGACTCTGCCCCATTGACCACAACAACTGATGCTTTCTTACAGATTTGTTTGTGTATGCTAAAGCTTTGAGTTTTGTAACTGCAAACATTATGGTTGCACGTCATAGCCTTTCCTTCAGTGTATTAATATTTCCTTCAGTGTATTAATACACAACCATAAAACTAAACTCAGGTCTGTCTGAAACTCAGAGCTGTTTAAGTATTTGTGATGGGATTGCATAGAGTCCCAGCCAGCACTGAGTCTCCTCTTCAGACGTGACGTAACAAATCATGAGAGGCTGACTCCTCTTCAGTGAAACTGGATGGAAGAATATTCTCATAAATCCGTTTCTTGTTTGCTTTTCAAAAACATACCATGTTGGTGGGCAGGATGTTCCTTTGCTGCTGCCGCATCTGCCAAGCACAGCAATTTATTTTAAAGCACTGATATTCATTGACATTTAAAGCATTGATGTTCATTTGATCATGATTCAAGGCAACTCTTGTCCATGTACTTTTTTTTTAAATGGAGACAACACAGGTTAGAAAACTGCTTGTCATGTTTGAATGCTCCACTTCTTTAAATATTACGTAGTGCTGATTTATATGCAACTTCCCCCCCGCCCAAGCTGAACTAACTATAAAGTACTATATGCAGAAAACTCATGTCTACTTACTGTCAGCAATTTCCAGAAATCCGGTGCAACCTGAAGATTTCTACCCTGTCCATGGGATACTTACTTAAATTGTTATGTATCCATAAAAACAGTAAACAGTTATGTATCCTTTAATACAATACATAAAGAGTAGTTTAATCGAGACTGTTGTCTTAGTGATAAATCTGAAATCATTAATATTTGGAAAACAAATTGATACCAAATATTTTATGTTGTAGATGGCACCTTACTTGCAGTTGGATCCCACGACAACTTTATTTACCTCTACGTAGTAACAGAAAATGGAAGAAAGTATAGCAGATATGGAAAATGCACTGTAAGTTTTGGAGCAAATACAATCAGCAGTTCTTGCACTTCAATGTTATACATACACTAAGTGGGATTGGTGGGGATGGCAGTGGGTGGCTGGACCTCAGTACAGCATTTCACCCCATCACTTATTCCTTAACCATAAAAGAAAAAATAACTCAGATGGCTAGTCTCAACATATGTAATATTTAGCTTGCTATGTACTTCAGTGTCTTTGTGAGCTGTTTGAAGATGTATGAAATAATTTATTTCTGTATGTCATATGTATTGTATTCAGGAGAGCATATGGCAGTTTAAACCAGCATTAACCGATGCTTGGGCCCCCTTGCCCATACATTGTAGGATAGTGTTTCAGAGGTGCAATTAGTTTGTAGAATATACCACTTTATTTAAAGTGTTACTAGTAAGTGATCTGGTAATTCTAAAGCCGATAATAGCTGGGAATTTTATAACCATTTCCCAGCGTACTGAGTATGGTGAAGCTGCGCTGAAGCAAAAAGCACCACCTCACTGAAAAGCACTTCTCTCCTTCCTATTTTCTCCTGTACACAGTTTCTTGTCAGGCACCTCTATATCTACCTGTACCTCTGTCTTGGCAGGAAAGGGGGCTGTAAATTTGGTATGGGAGAAATGATCATTGTTACACTCAGGCAAAAGGGTTAAGGCTTGAAAGCAGTTGTCTGTTAACCACTTTTTTCAGTCGGAGTGACTGCGCATAGAAGACAGAATTAACAACCTGGTTTCTGTCGGGGCTGAGCTCCCCTGACCCCTCCAGCTTGTGCAGAAGGCAGCAGCAGGGTGTGAGCTGCCCGGAGCTGACTCTGCTGCTCGGGTTTCAGGCACCCTGTGCTTCCCTCAGCTGCCTGTCCCAGCCTGATGCTGAGCTGGGAGGCACCCAGGAACCCTCCGCACCCGCAGGGCTCTCCCAGCTGGCACTCGGGTGCTGTCACCCCGTTCTTCTGGCGTTCTTATGTCATTCAATAGCCTTGTGGGTAATCTCCAAGTAGTATGAGTTAGTCCTCCTGGTAGTCAACTTCTGGTTGTTTCTTCCAGCTTGAATACATTACTTGAATGCTTTCAGAAGGATTTTATGTACTAAACCAGCATCAGCTTGTGCCTAAGGGCTGTATGCCCACTCTTAGGTTTAAATCACCTTTCAGTCACAACGAGGCTTTCTGCTGCTGCTGGAGAGGCCAGTCGCTGATCTGTGAGCATGTTTTCACAGTGAGGGATGGTGCTGGTTGTGATGAGAAAGAATTTCAGATGAGCTGAAACAACCATTTTGACTTGTGCAGCTGTTTATTGAGGGCTCCAGCTATGCAGACAGCAATGTGAAGGTATGGGCTGGGGTATGAACTTCCATCGTGTCAGCAGCTCCAGGGTAGCTTGCACTGTCTCTGTTTGCTTTACATCGGAGATATGTTTTAGCAAAGGAGAAGCAAGTGCCATGCGTTTACTGACAGAGCTGTGGGATGAAAGCCACACAGGCAGCCACACTGAAGTATTCGATACACTAGGCTTAACTTGAAATAATTGGTGTGCCCGTCTCATAGGCTCTGGCCATTTGAATGTTAAGTCTGAAACAGATAAACATTACCAATGAAGGAGAGGGTTTCCATTTAGTCAGGTAGTTTTACTAGCCAGTGATAATGTGAGGAATTATGTTCATTGTATATAAAGGTGAGGAAAAGGAAAGAATAAAATGTTGCCTTATCAGTAGGCAGTTACCAAAGTAAGATTTTAATAGAAAATAGGATTGTTCTCTTGAAAATAGTACGACAATGTTATGTTCCAGTTCATCCTTTGGTGATCGCTTTCCTGAAGGGATTTTGCACATGGAGCCCCCTGGCCAATTGTTTTACTCGCTCCCCGCCGCCCCCAGGAATTTTAACAGCTGCCAAATGTCTGGCAGGATTTAGTAAATGACTGACCAATTCTTTTCCATGTTGGAGTTCTCTTGCAGATTTGAAGACTTGGAAAATAAGGAGGAAAGAAAAAATCCTAGCCGATTGTGTGCCTTTTTTTTTTTTAAAAAAATACCAAGTTTGTATGTCGATATCATATATCCCACCCATGACTGCAAAGCAGTTATGTCAATACACAATTCCTCTGCCTGTGGCAGTGACTAGTTCATAAGTAAATAAATCTTAAAAGCTCACTTTTCCCCTAAATGTTTTTGCAGTCTCTCACAGAGGGCCTGGGGACAGGGAGACAAGCACGGGCGTATTTTTGCATGTAATTCTGGAATCAATCAGCATCTCCTAGGGCTCTCTCTAGAGGAAGCTGGTGTGGCGGGTGTTGTGGCAGCAGCACAGGGCCCCAGCGTGGGCCTAGCACAGCAGGTGCAGCCTGGGCCAGGAGACCTGGCAGGTGGCCAAGGGATACCATCTTCGTCACGCCCACTGAGAGAGGGACATGTATTGGCATCTCTCAGTCAAGAAAGTGGTGTTTTCTTGCCTGGCAGAATGGCTAGGAAGGGGAGAAAATGGATGGTCTTATGAGGGGAAGAGTAGCAGTAAGAAGAACTGAAAGGATGGAAGAAGGAAAGAGTGGAAGGGATGTCACTTTTACTAATTTCCTACCCTTTCCTCTACAGAGAAATAATTTATTCCTACCTAATACAGATTTGTAGCTTCTCTGGAGTCTCTCATATCTTTATTATTATTGTTATTATTATTACTGCCAACAGAAATGTTCATGCGCAGGAAGAGTATTCTGACCAGCTGCATTTAGCTTCTCCCTTAAAGATGCGTGTATTTTAGCCCTCAGTGTGCTCTTGGTGGTGATAACTACGCAATTAGGCCAAAGTGTTTTGATATAGCTGACCGTGTGCCTATATGGAAGACTCCTTTTGAAGCTGGCACTAACACGCCTGCAGTGTAAGAAGCACGGCAGAAACTTTCGAAAAGCTTACGAGGGCTCACGTGTTGTAGTTTTATATAGTGGTTGTTAACCAAGGTGTCCCTAAGTTTTTAGGATGAGGAAAGGTTATTTGAATGTGCATGTATTTAATGGAAGTTATTTTGAATGGGCAGAGAAACAAAATAGTGTCTGATCTGTCACTTTTCTGACGGGATCTAAAAATCTTCCTGTGTGAGTTACTTGCCTTTCTCAATTAGTAGCAACGTATACTTTCTTAATTCAAGTAAAAGCTTGAGTTTATCCGTATTTTAGCGATGTACCTTCTAGGACTAAGTCATTCTGGGGTGCCAGGGGGTTGACGTAGTTTACAAGTGAAGAATCCTCTGTGTGGTGGGAGAGGCGGGATGCCCAGCCTGTGTGTGTTCAGGTGTTCCGGGCTGTGGCACTGGAGCACGGAGCCTTTAAAGAAGCACAAGTGTATTGGGACAGACCTGGGGCGGGCGGGGAGGGAGGTGCTTTTCTGCTGATAGCCATCCCAACTGCGGGTGCAACTTCTGCTTCTGTTTGAGTTAAAATACGTGTTTCACGTTGGTGTTACTGCGTTCTTCTCCAGGGACATTCCAGCTATATTACACACCTTGACTGGTCCCCGGACAACAAGTATATAATGTCAAACTCAGGAGACTATGAAATACTATACTGTAAGTATGAAATTAAATACACTGGAAACAGAAGTATGTATTGGCTGTCAGAATATTTAGAAGACTGTGTTTGATCAGGACTGTGCAAAATGCTTACTGACAAAGGAACGAGTTTGAACTTGTGTAACCTGATATCTTGATGTTATTCAGAGCTGTGTATTACCTAATGGCAATGCCAAATATAGCTTACTTCTTTACAAGGTCATAAATCAGTTTAGCAGCATAGAATTTACAGAGCAAGTAGCACTATGTTTTGATGTTGGCTAAAAGTTCTGTAGACTGAAAAAGTACACACAGTTGTCTAATTAGTGTTAACAGTACCACTTGTTTTGGGGGAATAAAATCAGTGGGTCTGTGCCACTGTTGTGTTCTGAGGTTTCTGTTTTTAAACTTTATCTTTGGTGTTGAAGACTAAGCAAAGCAATAATACTACTTTAGTGAGTTACTGGTAAAAATGTTTCTGTGTTTGTCTTTTTTTAGTATCTTAAGGAAGTTTGCAGTTCCCTGTGTGAAAATGTTAATTTAATATGTAGTGGTTGTGTCAAAAGTTCGACTTGCATAGTACAAATAATTCTGTTTTTAAATTGGTTTTTGTATTCTCATCTTCTGTGGCTTTAACTAGATCCAAGAGGATTGTAGTTCTGTTCTTGTAGAGGCAAGAAGAGCCAGCAGTTTAAATATCTGTCACCTTAACATGTTGTTTCTGCCTGTCACAACTTAGGTTTCAAATCTGGATAGTGCAATATCTCAATCTGCCAAAAGGAAGTGATGGTGCTTATAACTGCCTGTATAGGGAGGCAAAGAGCTGTGACCTGTTAGTACTGGGCTGGTATGTTGAAAGGTGGAGAATCTTTCCTAGTCAGAAGTTGAAAAGCAGTATAAGCCTCTTCTGGCAGTAGTTGCTCACAGTTTCAAAAGCAGAGCTTCCTGAATGGTTGGTTGAATTTTAGCACATCAATGGAGCTGGTAGGAAGCAGAAATTATTCTATTACTGTTAAAGCAATTTGTAGAGTAGGTAGCAAGGGACTCAAGCTGCAGCAAAGTGTGTTTGAGATACTCTGATCTGAAGAGGGAAATGAGAAGTAAATGTGACAAATACCAAGTGAAGCTTCCAGTATCTGGAATTTGTTGAAGGTACTGCTCTGTATTTGCCTCAACAGTGTGATTCCAGGTTGGTTTTAAGATGCATTTATTTACTGTCTTAGCACCTTCAAAGAGCACATATGTAAATATAATTTTATATGGCATAACTTATTCACTTTTTTTGCAGGGGACATTCCAAGTGGTTGTAAGCTAATCAGGAATCGTTCTGACTGCAAGGATATAGATTGGACAACATACACTTGTGTGCTAGGCTTCCAGGTGTTTGGTAAGCACCATTTAACTTGCTTTTAAGCTATTCACACTGTGCTTTTGTGTTTTCTTTTGCTTCAATTTGTCATTAGAAATACACTGTTAATGATTATTGAGGATGGTGCTGCTATGACAGACCAAACAGACTGACCACAATAATTGTCTGTGATACAGAGCACTGGACAGCTCTATAGACAATGCACAATTGATTTCTATTTAGTCTTGAACTTAGGATTTGATTTTTCTGCTGTCATTTTAGGCTACTAGTTTTGGAGGCACTGAATCAAAAAGGTGATATTTTAAAGTTCTCATACGGCACATGTTCGTTCTCCTTTGCTAACCTTGTTTTGGGGTAGGAACAAGACTATGTCAGTGTAGGTTATAGTTCATGACTTAAAATTATGACAGCACTTTGATAGCTGTAGTCAATGGTGAGTAATATACGCTGCTTCTAAAGAGCAAAAATGCTTTAAAGATTAAACAGATTATTTGCTAGTAGTTTATTTTTAAAAACTAAAAAAAAAAAAAAATTACAAAGGTGACAGATCTGATCTCAATAGCGAAGTTGAGACTGTGGCGAAACAGCTCAAACTGCTTTTGCTGAAGTCAGTTCTTTTGCCTATAAATGAGGAGCCCCTCTGCGAAGGGTTGAAAAGTCTGGTTCAGCCTGTCAGCGTTATAAAGCCAAGTTGTGGGAGCTGGATGTCTCGCTTCCACCACTGAGATCAGATACCTGCCTGTGTTCTTCATGTTGTTGGAACCATCAAAAGCAGGTAAATCAGTGAAGTCTTTTGAGATGAGGGTTAGGTCTATAAATATTTTCTTCACAGTTATGTGGAGTTCAACTTTGAATATGGATTTGTGCAGGGTAGAAGAAAATCGGTTAAGTCTGGGTGCTTTCTGTAGCTTCTGACACTGATCGTGTAAATTTTAGGACTGGCATTTGCTTAATGAGAGAGTAACCTTAAAGGATTGCAGTTGATGTGTGGGCCAACACTGACACTCTTGTGTGGCAAATTGGTTTGGTGCAGGCTATTTGGTGCTTTATAACCGCACTTGGTTTCCCTTCTGAGTAACAAAGATCTGAGGTAGAGCAGGGAAAATAAAGGAGTCAGAGGAGGAACTGATTGGTAAACGGCCTAAATGTTTTTCAGTTGTTTGAAGCTTGAGGTAGGTAGCAGAAATAAACATGAGTGTGCTGTTTCTGGAGCTGAACACTGTTGCTTATTGCTAATTTGATGAAAATATTTGTTCCCATTAGCATAAGAACTGTGAACCAGGTCCTGTACTTGTTTGGTTTTATTCAGTCCGGATGAATTAGGGAGTGGGTGGCTGTTTCCTCCTGATGCTCTGTGCATGTAAGCCTAGGCTAACAACGAATTAAGTTCACAGCAGCAATTTTCGCACTGTCTTTGCTACCATAACTGAAATAATAGTGCAACACAAATGCCTTCTCTAAAGTGGAGTATCACAGGATTCAGGAGACACTAAAGAAAGTGAAAAACAAAACTCTGATGCTAATATGACATCTTTCTCCAGGAGCAATGAAAACATGTTGTAAGGACTGAATATTCCTTCTGGAATAGCCTTGGAGTAGAAGTCACTTTACGTTTTATGCAGAGTGCTTAAATCTGCTGGAAATGAGGAGGAAGCAGATGGTGGGTCTGTTGCTACTGAACTTTTACCACTGCGTTTGGTGGCAGAGCAGGCAGGATAAGGGGAGCAGCTCTCTGAATCCCAGTGCTTTCCCAGAAGTGTCCTTTACTCCTGACCTAAGGAGATGAAGTGTGGGAGGGTAGAGTTTGGTTTCACATCTAGACCATTGGCTTCGTCTCTTTAGCAGCTGTTGGATAGAAGCTGCTGGTGACTGGGGCCAGGCTGGAGATGAGTAGCTCACATAACCACTGTTTTGAGAAGCCTTCTAACTTTTTACAAAGTAGATAAGCCTGCTGATCCTGTCTGCATTCCCTTTTGGATTAATGCAAACTTTAACCACTCCGAATTAAGCTTAATTAGCCTCAACTGTTCTCAAAATCTTCAGTGTGCCAGAGGATCTGGGAGTGAAGTAAATAAAGCAGATAATGTGATGTTATTCTGGGGCAGAAAACAATATATTTAAATTTCCAAGCCAAGATTTCATCGTGCTTTGATTTTATATTGTCTGATAGTCTGATACCCTTTGCAGAATCTTAAAATTATGGCTTAATCTCAAACAAAGACAAGTATTTTCCCATTAAATCAGACCATGCAGCTAAGCCAACTGATGAGATATTTGCTGCCCAAAGGAGAAGTCTGGCTTTTACCCGAGGGTCAGCTGGCTCAGGGATCCAAATAAGCCCAGGGCTGCTCACTTTGATGTTCAGGAGAGAGGGTTAAGTTTATGGGAATTTGGCTTTTGGAGGATGTGTTTTACTAATTTAGCTCTGTGGATAGTGCATCTGTAGGCTCAGGCGTTGCACTGTTGTCAGCAGGAGAAAGAGGGTTGAAATGCATGGTTGGGATGAGAAGAGCATTGTTCCTTTTTGGCTGTGTATATTACTGTATTGGCTCAACAGCACCATCACTACACCCTGAGCACTTGCAGTCACTCTCGTTTACTGCACATTTCCCACTCTTTCATCTGAGCAGATTGTTTTGAGAGGCTTACTGCTGGCTAGCAGAATTTATTAAAATTGAAGTGCTGCTGTTGTACCTAATAATAGTCCTAGTCTTTTTTAATTATATGTTTACAGTTATTATGTAATTGTTGTCATGTTAATGTCTTGTTTTTTCTATGTTTGCCTGATGCATTGAAAGCAAATCCTACTGTGTTATGATAAAAAGTTGTCTTACCTTTAGAGTTGCTAAAAGAATTCATGTGCACAAAAGATGGTTAGTAAGAGATGCGATCTTGAATATTGGTCTTTAATCTTAAAGTAAAAAGAAGAGGAAATAGCATAGCTGTTTGGCGCAGTTTACATAAGGTGGTAGCTGAAACTTGAGGAAATGGATTTGAAGTTCATTTATTACTCCTACCTGATGACAATATGTTATATATACCAAATGCAGGAGAAAGCTAAAATTATTTCATTTTGAGCTACTTGAAAACTTTTAGTTTATATTTTTTCAGATAGATTTTGTTGATGAGAGAGCACTAAAATATTCCTGAATACTGTCCTTAATATTTCATGTCTTTATTTAGTAAATTACCTACAGTGTAGTTTATTGGCATTGTAACAAGCTTAACAAGCTGCTTTGTTATTCTTCAGGGAAAATAAAGTTCTTACTCCACCCACTGAGAATGGGGGAAGGGAAAACAAACAAACAAAAACTTTAAAGTTAAATGCTATTTGCCATTTTGCTTAAAAACAAGGAGAGCGTGCGAATTTGAAGAAGATAAGGTGATTCTAAGTTGGCGTTTTGTGCCATATGAAATAGTAGACAGCACATATTTTTTATTTTACTGAAGTCAGTGATTGTAAGGCAAGAAGAACATATTTTCTTATCTGACAATGGAAATCCTTCTCAGTCAATTGGACACACAGTTTTTTCAGTGTGGGGGGTGAAATTTGAGGGGGGAAGTTCCTCCTAACTCCTGAAAAGATCAGAAATCTAAGTCTGAGCTCTAAAAATATGGTACCTTTCGCATAAATTACAATCTTATAACCCCCTGCTTAGCTTTTTTTTAGCTTTTCTTGCAGATGTGAATCATCAGTTTTGTTACGGGAATCTCTAGGGTCTTTATTTTTTGTTAAAACTAGAGCCACCCTCCTCCCCAATTTTTCAGTGCTTTTCATTCAGGCAATGTTGTTATTCTTCTGTCTAGACATATCTCTGTCATTCTTTTCACTTAAAAGCATATTGAATTGTACTTAAGCACTTGACAGCATTTACATCTATGAAACTTGTACAGGCTGGGTTTCTGAAGTGCAACGTATCATCAGACAGTTGTCTCCTTTGAATCATGCAAATACTAAGATTTAAATTAAAACCAAAAGAAATCTCTGCATACAGTACGTGGGCGTGTTCCATGCTTCAGCATCAGTCTTGCTTTTAAAACTTTAAGCATGAATTAAAGTGTTAATTTAAGACTTGGCCAGCTTTAGCAGCAAACTTGATTTTAAGATAAACTCATCAAGTCGAGAGGTTATCCTGGCCAAGGGTTTGGGAGAGCAGAGGGTGTGTGAGCAGCATTAGACTAGCAAAATATTAATGACATTAAATGCAATGCATAATCCATTTTTAGTTAAATGTCTTAATTATCTTGTGTTAAGCTTTCCTTTTCTAATAGCTGTATAATTTTTTTTTAATGGATTGTTTTTTAATTTGTTTCTAAAATTGCCATAACTAAATATCTGTTCTACTCTCTCCTAGGAGTTTGGCCCGAAGGATCAGATGGGACAGACATAAATGCCCTCGTGAGATCCCATAACCGAAAAGTGATAGCAGTTGCTGATGATTTTTGTAAGGTCCATCTCTTTCCGTATCCCTGTTCCAAACCAAAGGTAAGTCCAGACTGGTCTAGTCTGTGTGCTTGTTTGCATTGCCTGAAGCTCTCCTTGCCAGATACCTGCTTCCAACTCTGCTGTTTTGCAGCCTGGCAGCCAAATGGCTCATTCATGTCTGAGAACAGTTCTAGAGACAAAAGCATGGTTTTACTTATTAAGTTTATATATATATATATAAAAATTATAAAATAATGAAGTAGCAATAGTTATCCTTAAGTTCTGGAGCAGAAGCTTGATGCTTTCTGTTGACTGGCCTTGGTGTTAAGTCCATTACTTTTTGCATAAAGATCTGAATCTATCCCAAGTTACAAGCCTTAAGAAGAGAGGGTGTATTGTGGGGAGAAAAATAATAAAAATATTTTTCTTTACTCTTACATTAATAAAGAGCTCTCTTGAAGGGCTAAACAAAAATAATAGTCCTTTTGGATTTCGGTCTCATGTGCTTTTCTAGTTGAGCATGTGATTTATCCTTCTGCTTGTTTTCAATAGGCTCCAAGTCACAAATACAGCGCTCACAGTAGTCATGTGACAAATGTCAGCTTCACCCATAGTGATGGTCACTTGATTTCAACTGGAGGGAAAGACATGAGTATTATTCAATGGAAACTTGTGGAGAAGGTAACTCTACCACAAAATGACATTGTCGTAGACATCGGTGCAACCAAAGTGCCCATCCCCACCAGTGAAAATGCTGTACAGTCTCCTGCCCCGCTTCCACAGGCATTTAATGAAATGAACCAAAACGAAAGCGTAACTGGCAGCTCTCCGGCTTCTTTGGAGAGCAACTTGGAGCAGTCTGCGGAGGCCAGTGAAGAGCAAAGCGAGGAGCAAAGCGAGGGGAGCAGCCTGGATCCCGCCGAGCCGGGCTACGAGGAGCCCTCCAACGAGACGAGCGAGGAGCACAGCGAATCCACGGTCACTGAGGAGCAGCAAGATAACTCACCGGTGTCTTAATGCTCCCAGCTCGGGCAGTGGTTATTTTCCCTTGGTGTGCGTGCTTTCATTACAGGGTGAGGGTTCAAATAGGGAAAAGTAGCTGAGATTCATGACCACTCCAGCTTTTGAGTATCAGTGAGATTTTTAGTCTGAGCTTCAGTTCAATGTGTGGAACCATCCCAAGGGCCGGACTTGATGGTGTGTGTCAAGATCCGGTCACAGTAGTGGACATTACCATAGATCCATTTCAGTTCTGAAATTGCTGTCAGGAAGTGGCATGAAATATATACTGGAAAAAAGGTTAGCTCTGAGAATTAGCTGAAGTAGACCACCTTAACGATGTGAAAGTGCTTTCTGAAAGAATGAAGCTGATGGGAAGCGCTGAGCTGTTCCAGCTGGGGAGTACTGTGCTGCTTTTTCCAGGTGCGAAGACAAACAACAGCAAAAAAGAAGAAGAAAATTAAAAAAAAGAAAATAAAAAGCTCTTTGTAGGGCTGTTTTCCTTTGTTTTTTCTTAATGAAAAAAAATAGAGGAAAAACAATGTAATGATGCCACATGTATGGCAATGCCTTCTTGATGTAACACATATGCAATCTTCTAACACTACTAATTCCTAGTGGAGTCTGGATGTGTTCGCAGTTGGTCTGCCCTGGGTGCTGCTAGTTCTAAGGCAAACCCTGTTGGGGAACGGTGTTGGCTGTTCCATTTTCACAGGCTGTTCAATAACAGGCTAACCAAATACTGGTGTGTTACACTTTTCATGATCTGAAAGTTGATTTAAACTGTAGGATGTAATTGCCTCTTCAAAGAATTGCTTGCCTAAAGAGTTTGAAACTTAAGGAAAGTCTTTACAGTGACTTTGATGTGAACAGCAGAGGAAGCATGGCAAGAACACAGAAGTCAGATGGGCTCCATAGTTAAACTTCAAGCAGAACTTGCTCCATCCCTAGTAGGAGAAATATAAATACAGTTAACTTAAATTATTAAATTGGTGCTTAGGATTAGTATATTAAGTTGATCATTTTTTCTTCTGAATTTTTAGAGGTAACTCTAAGAATCATTAAACTGCAGTCTCTCTTTCCCCTGCCCTGGCTCCTTTAGCAATTGTGATATAAGCATATGGTAATTTAGATGATGATGTGATTTTTTTTTTTTTTTAATTATTTTTTTTCCCCCTAGAGTTGCTGATCTATTATTTTTGTGACTTTTGTTTCTACCCCGCCCCTCCCCGGGTTGCTCTAAGTGATGCAGCTCTCATGTGGCTATACCTGGCCAGTTACGGGATATCTTGGCATTTGTTATGCATTTGGAAAGTACTTTTTTTTACGAAGTTTGTCAGATAGCTACATTTTTTTCTTAAGTGCATACGTTTCCTACTTTAAAAAGATATAGATTTACTGACAGGTATCCATTTCCTATGTACTTGTTTATATTTTGACTACATAGAATTTTCTTTTTTAACTTGCTGCATTGTGCTGTTATTTTAGTTCTTAGTTAGGATATCATGTTTAGAAACTTTGGATGAGTTCATAAGTCTTAATTGTGCAAGCGTTTACGTGATTGTGCCATTCCAAAGTGCATCAAAACTGTCATTCCCTTACTAATATCTTCTCAGGAGAAATGCTACAGATCAGGTATTTAGTCATCATTTGGAAAGATAAACACAAATGGACTCCCAAAGGACATTTAGAACATTTATATATAAAATATATAAATATATATATACACACACATATATATATAAAAAAAAATATCCTCTTGTTTACAACAGTTCCAGAAAACCTCAAAGTAGTTCCCTTCAGATGGAGGGAGATACGGATTCCAAGCAACCCATCTGTTTAAACTGTGCTCTGTACATAGAGTTTTACTGGAGAGCTCTAGTCTGCTTGATTTGCAAATTTGCCAAATAGCAGCAATGGAAGATAAAGGTCAACTCATCAAAGTTTTTGGTTCCAAATGAGAAATATGCTGTAGGTTTAGAAAATAATCTTAGTAAAGGAGAAAGGATTTTAGAGCTAATGAGGCACAGAGCTCTCTCTGTCGTTTTTATGAACTCCACATAAGCAACACATTTCTTTTTGGAACATCTGCCACCTGGGGTTGCCATGTAAAGTGAGAGTTATAGTTGTGATATTCTTGTGTTTGTAGTTCAGAAGACTCTACTAATATGCAAAAAGCCTTACAGCTTTCAATTGCTGGCAACTACTGTTTAACAAATAATTAAATCTGTGATGGAAATGGGTGGGATTATGTAACTGTAGATGTTTTAGAAAAATAATTGTGAATGAATTATGATTAAGAGTGTTTCATGTGAAGATGTTTGAGCCATTTCTATCTATCATGCATTCCTGTCTCAAGGCAGAAAATTTTGAAGATTAAAAAAAAATAAAATAATCAAAATAATATCTTGCAGTGTCTTTATATCTGTTTTGGTTCCTTCTGTGTATAAAGTGCTGCTGTGACCACATTTGCAATGTCTGGGTCTGTGATTTTAGAAGTTCGTTCAGAATCATGAATAGCGCTGGCACTCCGAAATATTGATCTTGTTTCCTTTTCAAAAGTTTTCTGACGTTTCCCTTTTCCGTTTTTTATTAATAGCCTATTAGCATTATCCTACTGTACTTAACTGATGGGCAGCAGGGGATTACAAGCAGGTATTTGTCCGGATGCGTATTGCAGTCAACTTTCCAGGGTTCTGCCAGAAGCTTTTTTCTGGAAGTCATACAAAAAGTACAAGGTCATTTTGGATGTAGCATGTTAAATGTCATTATGCTTCCACATTCCTGATAATCTCTGTCCAGTTGCAGATGCAGAAGGTCACAATATGCTTCAGTTTCTTAATATATTCCATGTGAAAGATTCCCAGCCTTTTATAAGACTTTGAATCATCTCTATTGCTTGCAGCTGGTTTCTGTCCTTCAGAAAAGGAGAGGGTGGGGCGGAGAATAAAGAAACTTCCGAGATAGACAAATCCCTCGTATTTATCCTTGTTCGAAGAAAAACCAAATAACATCACTGCCACTCCCTGAGTTTGACTAGAAAGTAGTTGAAGATGTCCCTGCTCATTGATGGGGAGTTGGACTAGATGACCTTTGAAGGTCCCTTCAGACCCAAACTATTCTATGATTCCATGACTCGTTTCCACCAAATTGGCAAGAGGATGTTGCTGCTCTAACTTGAGCAACAAGCAGATGTCCTAAGGTCAGGCTGTGCTGTTTGCGGCACAGCCGTAACGTCATGTACCACTTTGCCCTGGGGCAGCTGTGGAGTGGTGAGCTTTGCTAGGCTCTGCTCCCTTTCTCACCAAACCTGGCACAAGGCTTTTGCTACCTCTTCTCCTGGGATGCTCTGTAGGACAGTACTTTTCCTGAAGAGCAGGTAAGCTGGTCTTTTGTGAGCTTCCCTCAGCATGCAGGCAGGATAGGGTTCCAAGTGCCCCTCTTATCTGCGGCAGAAGCATCTGCTGACAGCTTGGTTGGGTAGCTGCAGCGATGGTCTTTGTCTTGTGAAGCGTAAGTTCAGGGTGGAAGCTCCAGCGAAGGCATAAAACTGCAACAACATCCCGTTTTACCTGATCAAAACTTTAAATTCAAAATGCGCATTAAAATATTTGTTTAGGTTGCGTGGTAAAATTCACGTGTTATGAAATGCTAAGTTTATGGATTCTTGCAGTATGTGTCCATATTGGGCACGTGTCACACCAAGTGATAGTAATTGGGTTTTGCATATAAAGGGCACTTTTCAGGCTATGACCATATACTTTAGTTCGGTTTTTATTCTCCATAGAAGTTCCGGGGTAGGTCAGAAAGAGGCTAGGGGTGTGTATTGGTAATGATGAACCAAGCATTTGTTAGGTTTGATCTTACTATAATTCTCATTATAAGTAACAATAACTAGTTTTTGCATAGGATGCATGTCAAGATCCAGCCTCATTTATTTTAATAATTCCTGGAATGCATACATTCTGTCTTTGTTTCTGAAAGTAAGGCAGAAGTTAAATTTCGATTGTTATATTGATTAGTCTACATGGAAGAAAATGTTGTATTTTCTGCTTTGTGCTTCACCCCATTAGATGTGTTACACCTCCTCAGTGTAGTATTTTAGTTGATTAAGGACAAAAATGAGCAGAACGTCCTTGTGAAGTATAAGCTTGGCTGAGCAAAACAAACAACAATTCGCCTTTCTGCTGCCTCATGTTAGTAAAATGTTTGTTCCTGGCAATGAAAGGATTAATATTACATAAGGTAGATTTTACTTGCGCGATATTTGTGCTGCTTGTTTGCTTTCCTTCTGAGCAAGTTCGAGCCCATTGCTTAATCTTTATTTATGACAGATGTTTTATGTACTAATACTTTAATCAACTGAGAATGAAAAACTGCTTACGGTAGGATTATACAACTTAGAAGACTGGGCAGTGTGCACATTTCAATGCACTTAATGTATGTGGTAATGTCTTTGTGTGCATACATGTATACAAAGCATCAAACAGCTATGACTGCTCGAGGCCATTTTTTTTTTTTTGAAAGAAAATTGGATGACTTCACACCACAGTGAATTAAGAAGGTTTAGGAGCACAGGGATAAAAAACATCTCCAGCAGGATAGCTAGGTGGGGAGGACTGGGAAAGGAAGCACAGTGGTGGGATGAGGGTTTCTCAGGTTGAGTCCCTGCTACATTCTTGTGCTGGTCCTGCTGCCCCCCTCCATTGGGATGGGCTAAGCTGAAACTCGGGACACATCCTTTAAAATCCCCCATGTGCTACTTCACAAATGCAGGACATTTTCACATAAATGAAAAGCCCTTTCAGAGGTCTGCTAGCCTCGTTACCTTAAACTGAGCACAGACCGTGGATTCTTCTTTATAAAGAGAGAAAAATGAGCATGTTACAGGGGAGCTGGGGAGGAAGGAGAGATGAAATGCCCTGTTGAAGAGAGACTCCGGTGGGTGGACTCTGGTTGTCATTGAAGCCTCCTCATACTGTACTTAAGGCACTGTGTTAAAATGACTAAATTGATTTTAAGGGAAGATGGGGATGCTATCAATGGATAATTTTAAAAAAAACCAAACAAACACACACCTTTTTCCCATCCCACACCTCAAATTGCCATCTGTTAGGTTTTGTCTGTATGCTAAAACCTACAAAAGCTTTCATTTCATCTGTGGTGGTTACAGGTTGGTTTTGACAAAGAGTAAGTTCATGGAGGTTTTGGCTGGGTTTTATTGTTAACAAACAATTCCAGAAAGCAGTTTTCTTCCAGGCAGTTGTACTAACAAACCAAAATCTGGAAAGAGACTACATCTCCAAGGAATATGTGTGTCCATGTGATGTAAGTGGTAGGTTTTACAGCCCACCTTCATCTCTTGAAGGGGACCCCTGGGCACTGCCCAGCTCTCTCCAGGCAGGAAATCTCCAGCGAGGTCTGAGCCCTGTTAGCAGCCTCTGCCTGGGTCACGTTATTTTGTTCTCTAGTAACCACCGCGCTTTGTTGGTTCTTTGGGACAGGTGTAAATAACACTTTCTACAAATTCTTAAAAGACTGTCTGAATTATAGCTAGTTACATCATCCTAGCTTTATTTTTTGATAAAGTGCCTTTAAGTTGCTAATTCTAGAATGTGCTTTTTGCATGGCGAGCCAAGTAAGTGCTCCAGATAGCTCTTCAGATACTCTGGTCCCTGTGGTGGGATGTTTCAGCATTTCGATGTTTCTGTCATGCACCACTTGTTTCAAAGTTGACCTTGATCTGAATCTTCCTTGTCGTGCATCCCGCTCTTCACCCAGTGTACACCATTGCCCTCCCAGTCTAAAAGCAAGAGGTGACATTTGCTTTTACTGCTGCTTCAGAATTTATTTCAGCTTCCTTTAAATAGGCTGTCTTGTAATTCCAGTTAATATCTGTCTCTCTGTGAGTGTCTCCTTCATCCTTCCCGCAGCTCTATCGAATGAGAGATCGGTCCTTGCACTGGCAATGATTTTTCCTTTTAGGCTCTCTTAAGTCCATTCACACTTTGCTGTGCATCTGTAACTGCATACAGGAGGATCATAGGGAAAGTCATAAGCTGTCTGCATCAGACAAGGGATACAGCTTCAAAAGCTATCTAGTATGTAAGTACAAAAATACCTAGTATTTTGTTTTCTACAAATGAGTGTCTCAGGTGTTATGCGGGCACTGACAGTAGAATTTGGAACGTAAAAATCTGTGTCCTGGCTAAAAGGACTTTGGAACAAACTTGGTGTTATTCCTACGTCAGAGAGGCCTGAAGGCTTTCCTCAGCTCAGGAAAACAGAAAAGGGAGGAAAGAAAAAAAAATAAGAGAAAGGCCATGGTTTTAGCAAAGCAGACAAAAATGTTTTCAGTTTGACTGTGAAAGAAGATGGAGCAAACAGATCTAGGTAGTGTCGTGTATAGAGGAGGTAACTGTACGCCAAACTTGCTCTTAACTTCGTTTCTTCTGGTCCAGGGGTGGGTATGAGCTACACCCTGCTGTGGGTGGGCACTCTTTTTTGTAGTGACCCTCCAGATTCTACTGTAGGCAGAATTTCAGTGGAAAACTTTGTTTCCAGCATTGCGCTGATTGGAATTTTTCCTTGAAGAATTGGACAACACAGAATTAAGCATGGAGAGAACAGTCAACGTCTTGTCCGTACGCAGGTATCCTACATTCCTAATACACACCAGAGATTTGTCATGAATTTTTAAGGTGAAATGACTGCAGTATAGACCAGGTGCATGAAAGAATCTCATTTTCTCCAGGTTTAGTAAATGGAAAATTAAATGTCAGTTGAATGTGTGACGCTGGCTTTCTTATGTGAAAGTTGCATTACATCTTTTGATTGATTCACAAATAAGAAGTATGTGAACCTGTGGGTTTTCTGCCAGCTGGGAGGGAAACAGATGTGAAGCTTTTTAAGCTTTCAAAAAAACATACCTAGGAGGGATTTTTCAGGACAGATGTCTGTTTGACACTTTGCCAGGACCATATGGATCTGCTTATTTTGTGTGTGTATCTACACATTAAGTTCTGCTTATATTGGAATATTTGAATTAGACGGAGTGCCATCAAGGCCACCCTGTTTTGGTGAGCACTGCACTGTGCTTCCCAGTTTCTCTTCCTCGGATTACTTTCTCCCAGAGCTTTTCCAGTCTAGCAGCAGCAGCACGCAGGCTATTGCAATCCATGAATTTCTCAGGAGGGGAAGTTGTTATATGCTGCATTCTCATTTATTACTTTGATTTTCACTTTTTTTTTTCGTCATTCTTCCACAGATTTAAATTTAACTGGAAATAGGCATGAAGTCTGCATGGAAAGCTTATTCCTGTGTCCCCCCCATCACTTTGGAGCCTAAAAGTGTCACATAATTTAATGTCACACATAGCAAGAAAGGCATTCTCTTTTAGCTCTACTGTAAAGAAAGGACTAGGGAAACCATGGGCTGTATCCCATTTTTGGGATCTGAATTATTGCCAACTACAGTATCTCCCCACTGCATGCCCTGTCTTCCCAGAATCACCCTCTGGGAATAAATCATAACCCTACAGCAAACAACAGAAAGGATTGTTGTGCGCAGGGGGAAGGGCTGCAGATGGGACATGCTGCCATAAACAGCTTACTTGACAGTCCAGCTTTTTGCTGAATGGAAAACATTTCTAGAGACTTGTCTCTCTGAAAGTCATGAGAATTGGGTCTGGAGTTTTAGGCTGGGTACATCTGCATTAAGTTGTCTGTGCAGAGAGCTTGGCCTGGGGGCACCATGCTCTGTGCACGCATTCCTGCTGCACATCTGTTGTGCCGCGTCTCCGTAAAATATGTATTTAATGAAATGTACATGAAATGGGAGGAATGAATATCATGTGTGCAAAGGAATGGGCAAGTGTTTGATCAGCCAAAGTGCAACTCTTTTGTAATCCTTAACCTGATTTGTTTGTTTTCGCTTGTTCGTTCAAATGTTCAAAGGCCCTCCATGAGGTTTATTCCTGGTAGTTCTTGAGGAGTTCCAGTTCAGAGTAATTTTCAGGGCAGAGCAGCATTTAAACAGCAATGAAGTGTACTGTTGTTTTTCCTGTGGACCAAAATCACCCAAAATACTGCTGATGCTTTGACAGAACATTACAATAGTGAGTCTGCATGGTTACTCAATACAGTAGTGAGGAAGTGCCAAGACTACCTAGCAATGACAAGTAAAAGCCACATGCAGTAAAGGCATACAATTTTTTTACAGGTATGTAGACATGATAATTAGACTTGTTTGGCTTTAGAAGTTGCTTTGGCTGAGTAACTCTGGTACTTGCTTTTCATTGACTCTCATGCACCAACCAGTGACCATATATGAAGATAATGGAACTTTTGCCTCCTGACCTGTCATGCTGCGTAGGAACTTGTTTTTGTTGATGTTCATTAGAAAAAAAAATCCTTCCCTTCTTTCTTATCATGAACACGCTGAATATTTTGTTTACTCTGAATTATTTGTCACTTCTAAAATTTACCTGGTCCTGCTGCCACAGCTTTAAAAACTGAAAATAATAAAATCTGACTAGACTGAGGTTACACACCAGAACAATGCCTGATGAATATTTATTTGGAATAGTCTACTGTTACAAATGTTGTATCCACCTTGCATTTCATTACAGGGTATCCCAGCAAGCTGCTTTATGGGAAGGAAATTTTACACCAGGCAAATTTTAAGCTAGCATTAACAAATATTCACATAACAAATTTCACAGGCACAAATTTAAGATTTGAAGTGGAAAGGTGACTCTGAGAGTTGTTTACGGGAATGTGTGTTCTTGTGTGACAGATAGAACAGAAAAAGAGGATTGCACCACTGAATTTTCTTGAAGCATAACAGACGAATGGTCTCCAAACACTTGTCCAGGTAGCTAAGTTAGTTCAACAGTAGAAGTATTCCAGGAAATAAAGGTATGTTTCTTGAGTGATTTGAAAACTGAAGGGAGGGAGAAAGCTGCAAAAGGGTATTTGCATGGACGGGTCATCCTACTTTTCTTAGCAAAGGAATTTGCTCACCAGTACGTTGTATTGCAGACTAGACAGTGGTTTTGTGATTCTTATTCTCTAAACTGCAAGAATTTGACCTTTTAAAAGGGTCTTTTATATTCTAGTAGAGAAAAGGCAACATGAAGTATGTTGTGCAATGTTTTGTCAAAACTCATTTACAAAGCAAACTTTCCTAAAGGATTTTCCTCGCTGCTTATTTTTAACCCTTTTTTTTTTTTTTTCCAGTGCTCTTATTTTCTAGGGCCACTAGAATCGTCTCTGACCATCACCTCAGTATAAATTAGAGCTGAACTGATATCCAGGTGTGGTGCTGCCTTTCTTACCAGCAGGTGAAAAATCTTGCCTGGGTGCAAAGATGCTCATACCTCCCAACTTAAAACTGTAAAACTCCTATACCCAATCAAGACATGATGATATGCAATGACAGTTTTATTTCTCATGTTGAAGCTACTGTATAGCTTGGGAAACCCTACAGCTTTGCAGAAATTTCTACAAAGATGTTTCAGATTTTTATTTTGGATTTTTCCCCTTTTTTAATGACATCTTTTGATTTATTTACAGTACCTTTGTTGTAGCTGCAATTGTCTATGTTGGCTCTGTGTAGCTTATGCTAAGACTGAAATTAAACAGTGCTGCAACAATTGCTTTTCAACTTTGGGAATGCTTCCCAAAAATATACCCTGTTCTGGATATATTTTTCTTGTTGTTTGCTTTTACTTTCTCATTCACTTGCAGAACATCTGATATTTCTCTTTGCTGTAAGCAGAAACTAATTATTTAAACTTTGACCCCATGGTGAGTGGTATCAGTCATCAGGATCTTTAGTCTCCTCAGTGGCCAAAAAGGTGTTTCTTTGTCTTTTTCACCAGAGTAGACACTATGTGTGCGGAAATGGGTATTTGTCTCCCAAGAGCATTGGGAGATTTATTTTAAGTTTTGGTGGTTGGTTGTTTAATAAATTAGTTGTATTTTGATGTAGCTGGTCTATAAGGCTAAGATTTAACCTGCTTGTTTTCTGGGAAGGATTTCCACAGTTAGCCTCCTAGCACCGAGAATATTTTGTTGCCACGTTGGCTTGTGAGCAAACACTTCTCTGCAGCTCAATCTCTGTCTTGCAAACAGCTTCACCAAGAAACTTTGAAGACCAAGTGAAATTGCACAGAAACACCTTCAGCAACGTATTAAATCAAAGTTACTGATCTCTTCTTTGCAGACAATGAAATGCCATTACACTGGTGAAATGCAGGTGTCAGACCCTTGCACTGAACTTCTTGCTGCTGCAGTCTGCTTATTCGTGTGTGGTGTGGATGCGAGCCCCTCCTCGATCAGCAGCTGCACCCAGCCGCTATCAAGGACGCTGGGCTCCACCTCATAAATTATATTCAGCTGCTCAGTCTGATAATCCACAGTATGGAACCAAATATTTGGTCTGTATTAGTTTGAAATTTTCTTTGTATATTGTGCTTCTGATGCACAAGTTGCTTGCTTTCAGGTCTTCCACTGAAGGAGGAAGTAGGCCTTTTCAATCGAGTGAGATATCTCTATGTCCATGTGCCTCCATGAAGCTGTGACGGTGGCACCAGCTCTGGAGGAGGCTGGAGCATGATGGCGTTGCTGTTGCTGCCTGTCCAGGGGAGCGTGAACAGGGAGGACCGTGCTGGTGCGAGGCTGCAGGGCACAGAAGGGGTGTGTATGTGTGTATGGGGTCTGCGTGGTGACATCGCATTTCCTGTCAAATCCGAATTCCAGACTCTGAACTTCCACAGCCCTGCTTGCCATGGCAGGCTCTAGGTAGACTTTGAACATCGGCTTTGTTTTCTTCTTAGCATGCCCTGGAGGGGTTGCAGGTATTGATCCATTTGCTGAATGGGGAGAAAAGCCAATTTAATGGGCAATTCTCACTATGCCTCTCCTAAGCCGGGAAAGACAGACTTGGTAGTGAATTACCGGGTTTGTTTTTCTGAAGGGACCGTGATTATGTGAGGTAGGGATGACTGAGTACTAATAAGCTTCTTGTCAGAGAGAACAGCACTGAAAAGATCGAGTTTTATGGAGGAAAGGTGTATGGAGAGGTCTGTCTGCACACACGTGTGAAATCAGGCCTGCCATCCTAAAACTTCTGTGATGTGGATGAAGAGTCCCACACAAAGCTGGGTCAGGGACCATCCTACCCCTGCTCTGACACCAGTGAGATCCAGTTGCCGCCGGGGCTGCTGGTACTTTTATGTCCCCTGCTCTGGGAGGTGACTCCCCTGTGGTGATGGGTTTTGCAGCGACAGCTACATGGGCTTACCCTGAGCTCCGTGATATTGCAACGAATGTTGAAATATTTAGACACAAGGGATATGACTGAGATGCATGTGCCAAATACGTGAAAAGAAAATAAGAACAAAAAGTGAACCCTCCTGGATGAGGGGAGGGCCTGCATACATATTTAATTGAACGAGGATCAGATATTTTAAAGTCTTCCTGAGAAAAACAATCCTAAACCTTTAACTAAACTGCTCTGTGGCTATTTCAAAAGCCATTCCCTCCCCTCCAGCTGATATAACAACTCGAGCCGGTTTCCACCCCTGTCCCTCTTTTATCTGTTTCCCTTCAGTAAAGTCTTAAGAAAGTATTTCCGCTCCCTCACCCTCCTTAAACCAGGAGGCTGCTGATATCCCCTTGATCCATGGGAAACAGAATTAAAACTGTGACGGGACGACTTGTTGAGTTACAGATGTGCACAGCTCCTTATCCTCAGGACACAGGGTGCCGAAAGGCAACAGCTCCGTACCGGCAACCGCCTCAAAAAACACGTTCTAAAAAGTATATATGTTGTGGGAAAGAAGCACGAGGTTTTTAAGCACACATCTTTGAAAATATGAGAGCTTAAGAAGAATTGGGTCACATCTGACTGCTACCATCTGGCCCACTTCACTCCAAGATTACCCAGGAATGTATTTCACATGTGCCTGTGGAACAAGATTGTGAGCTGCCAAAAAGAAAATATTTTACAGCTGAGCATTGCGTTTTGGTCTGAGCAGTTCAAATGCAATAACCCAAGGAGGAGGATTCCACTGGAGGGTATCAGGCAGGCCCTCCGGCCGCAGCCCCTTTGATTTTTCTGCGCAGTTTTGTAAGAGGAGACTCCTTGTTGATACCTGCCTTGGGTTTAAAGGTACTTGCTTGGAACAGCAGTGGAGAGTGGTCTTTTAAACTGGAGTCCTAGCTTAACAAGGAGGCTGCCCATGTACAAATGGTGCCTCAGGAGTGCTGGTGGGGAGAGATGCAGGTGGGAGGAGACAGCTTGGATAGAGACTGGAGAAATCCAGCTGCTGTTTCCAACTCAATGGGGAAGCTTTCACTAAAGGGCTTCAACCTTGTCTCTCAGTTTCCCTGTGTGTATTTTATATGTTTTAAAACATATAAAAATCCTACGTGTTGTGATGATGAGGATATTTACTTGAAAGACGCACGAATTTCTCCCTTGCAAACCAGCACACGGTCCAGGAACTGATGATGAAAGAGCACATTGCGCCTGTTGTACTCGGGCTGAAGTAGGTTCAGCCTCTGCAGCACGAGAAAGTCTTCTCTATATAATGGGAAACATGAGGGATAGCAGCACTTCCCTTGGGCATTTGGTAAGAGCAAAGAGAGCTTTTTCTAACCAGGATGGAGTTAGGCTTCTCTCTGCCTCAAGGAAGAAGGTTTGCAGGACCAGAGAGCTGAGCCAGCTGTGGGGGTTTCATTTCTCACAGCATGCTGTAGATGGTGGGGTGCTGAGGTTAGTGGAAGGAAATAAGCTCTCTAGGGAATGCTGGGATAATCCTGAAACAGGCTTTTTTTTTTTGTTGCTTTTTTTTTTTTTTTTTTTTTTTTTTTTTTTTTTTTTTTTTTTTTTTTTTTTTTTTTTTTTTTTTTTTTTTTTTTTTTTAATAATTGGAGTCACCCACAGTTCAAGTTCAGTTTTGTCTTAGCTATTATTTTTGGTTTTGAGTGAAGGGAATTCTACTTTTATATGTTTAGAAAATGGGGCACCTTCATTTAGCTATAAGATAAGAGCTCTTTTGCGTTAGTACAGTATGAAGCTGTGGGTAAGTATGCAACACCTTTGCTAGCTGGAGCTACCTGTCCTGAGCTTTAGGGAGGAGGAAGGTATGTGGTGGGACCAGCCTGATACTTCGAAGCGATGGTCATAAGCAAGACTTCCCAAGACCACTGGCATACAGAGGCATCTCCATGCCTAACATGCTGCTGGACTTGCACCAAACACTTCAGTCAAAGTAACAATGGCCACAAATAGGGATAGTCTCAGCAGGGTGGAACCTCACTCATCCTTCATGTTAAGGATTTGGGGCCAAAGCAGATGGCTTTTGGTTGCAATGAGAGAATAATAATAATTCGGAATAATCCATTGAATTCTTTCTGTCCCTGTCCATTTCTGCTAGCCTAAAGATAGTCTGTGTTTTTCATAAGAAATGTCAATTACCCTCAGCTTTTTCTCAAACACACCCAAGGAAGAATACGGCACTGAGCAGTAAATAGACTTTACCTCAGAGAGTGTTTTCCTGGGAACATCTGTGCTCCACCCTGACAGTCTGTGTGAGACAGTTGTTCATAACCACGTGTAGTGCTCACCAAGAGAAGGGACTGAGGTTTCTGTATCTGGGCATCACTTTCTGGGAACCTTAGTTTTATAAAACACCTGGTTTGGGGTGCGTTGAGCGTTTAAAAAATGTAAAACAAACAAACAAACATACAAACAAAAAAAAACCAAACCAGAACAAACAAACCAAACAAACAAAAAACCACAACAACCTGACACTTCTCTATTTTTCCTCTGTTGGTCTCAGAGAAGAACATTTACAGCAGGGGAACATTATCCTAGCCAGGGAAACGCTTTCCTGAGCTTAATGCTAGGAAATGCTTAATCTCTGTTTGAACTATCAGAGAACTTCTTCCTGCCACCACCCTCTCTCAGCCTAAAATCTCCCTTGGAACATCAGTAAAAGCATTTAGGGAGTGAAAACTTCTGTCTCTCACATTTCTGTTCATCTCTAAGGCCGTTTTCAGAGCCCACAAGCAGAGTTGTCACCTCATATGTCTTCATAGAGCTGTGGGACAGCTGATGTTTGCTGGGCTCAGTAGGTGCCTTTCATCTAAAATACAGAAAAGGTTCCTGGCCCTGTCTGCTTCAGCAGGGTAGGAAAAAAATTTAACCATAAAAAACCAAAGTTTGAAATAAACATGACTTTCCCCACACCTCTCTCCCCCCACCCCTGCTTCTTGGACAATTCTAGAGTATTCTGAGCAGGGTTTTTTTGTCACATTTTCTTCTTCCATTCGCATACATCATGTTATGTGCTAAAATCTAGAGCATGTTTAATAGTCTAAATGCACTCACCTTGAAGGGCAGGGCTTCATTAATGGCACAGCCTTGTCAACTTTATATTGAACATAATTAGTTCAGGCTCTTTTATAATCTTCCCCTCCATTATTTCATGCGCTTTCCTTGCACCCTTTCAGAGAGGGTGTGTTATACTGCCAGTACAACTGAAGAATGAATTTTTGCTCAATAATTTCCTACAGATAAGAGCACATCTTTTGAATTCAAACCTGCTTAGCACTAGGTGGCACTCTGCTATAATCTAAATTAGTTTGCCTTACTTTTGAAGTTTGGCAAACATTTTAGCAACGGTAACAACAAGAGGAGGTTAGATTCATCCATAAATTACCAGGATAGGCACCCATCTTGTGAGATGAGGGGAATTTTAACCAGATCATAAATTTGTCTGAGCCTCTCAAATGTCCACTGGATGAGAGAGCAGGGAGGAAATTAGATCCATGTGCTCATTCTTATAGTGCTATTCGTTCTACTTACTGCTGAGAAATCAGTATGGTGTTTTGTGGGGTAAATAACATGGTGCCCTTTGGGGAAGTGTTATAATCTGAAATAATTCAAGGCCACGTCAGTAGAGAATAGGATGGGGATTGTGGGACACCTACTAAAAGAGTTCCGCCACATTTGTTCTGTGTACATTTTGTGTCACGGAGACTGGGAGAAGGGAAGCTGCACTACTTCTGTTTTTCACTATTATACATTGTCTTTTTTTAAATTATTATTTTTATTTTAATGGACTGAATGTATAGTGTGCATGAAGATTTTATAGGGAGGTGGATTTCTGGAACGAATACCACCTGGGTCGGTGTAAGACCAATTGTCGGTCCGAGGGAAGGATAGTGGTTTCACCACCTCGTAGTGGTGAAAATGAGTTTGACACCCCTGCTTCAGAAGTTCTCTCCTCGTCCAAGTCAAAAAAAAAAAATAATCTGTGCCCTAGAGCAGCCAACATCTAGAAGTGGAACCCTCCTGCCTGCCTTGGAGCTGATCAAAGCACTGGAAGGTGTTACTGTTCTCTGTAGTTCCTACCACATCCCTCGTCATGCATCTGAGTCGCGTGTCATAGACCACCAGCCAGTGCGAGTGATCAGTCTTCAGCAGAGTAGCACAAATGCCACATATGGTCTCTGCATACGTTCAAACCCTTTTTATTAACGGATGGGAAAAAATTTGTAATGTGCTGCTTATCAGGAAGAAATAGATAGTGTTACAAAAACTCAGCTCATGAATGCTGTTAAGAAAAATATGTGACTTGGAAAATGACCATCAACCATTGCTCTTACGTCACTGTTATTTCTGAATAGCTTCAGAGGAAGAATGACCTATTGCTCAGGACAGAAACTCAGCCTTGGGATTACAATTTTTATTGCTTGAACTCTGATAGTATAGACTTCCTATGGGACCATGAACACTGAAGGCCGGATTCTGACTAAGGTTCAGCTGCTTTAGTCTAACTCATGCCCTCCCTCACAGAGTTTAGGACCTGAGACTCTGCAGTCAATATATCATCAGAGTTAGGGTGTGAGATGGGCAAATGAAGCATCTCTGCTGCTGACCAGAGAAGCGTTGTTGGTTAAGCTGAGGCATGTGGGGAAATTTCTTGTGTTTGACAGAGCTCAAAAGCATGTCTGAGGCTGCTGGAGGTACCTGTGCCCTTGGGAGCCAGAGACTGGGGACCTCCAAGCGGGGAGGCTGCCAAAGGTATTTTCAGAGAAAGCTGAACTGAACTCACTGTTCAGCCTTGAAAACGGGGCTGGCGAAGGAGGAGAACGGCACTGTTTTTTGTGAACTGATTGAGGTGTTAAAGATCTTATCCTGATATCTTGGGGACCCCCCCCCCCCTTAGTTTCTTCTTTGGCTTGTGGAAGTGCGTGTCCAGATTTATGGTTTGTCAGGAGAGAGCTCCAGGGCATCTGCAGCACCTGGCTGGAGGAACTGGAGGGCTTCCACCTCCTGCCTGGAGCAATGCCAGTGGGCAGGAGGATGGAGGACAAGGGGAGAGAGCCCAGCTTGGACCAATGCTTGGAGCATTCGCTCGGGAGGGAGAACTGGGCTTCAGGCACCTCAGGATGCCTGACTTTGCCAAAACAGAGCAAATATGTTTCGTATAAAGTGGGCATGTGCCTGTATGTTTGTTGCGGATGAACGCTGACTTTTTAGTACTAGTCTGCAATCTTTGTGGTTTGGGTCCTGTCTCTAGCATTAAAGGCTCCCTCCTGAAATATCTTTTATTGTTCTCTGTATGGACCAGTTTTTGTCTTCCCAAATGACTGGTGCTATTTTCCTGGGCATATCATTTGTTTAGTAGTTTTTCTTCCAATAGCTAGTTTACTGAGTTGTTTTCTTTTCTCCTGAATTTTAGCCCAGGGCTTGTTTTGTGCCGTAAGACAGCTCTAATAATTTGGTTTGCCTTTATTATTTGTTTCTCTTCAAATACTTGCAAATAATTAACTTAAATTTTGTTCTATAGGAGATCTTTGGTTGTGGGTTGTTGTGGGTTTTTTTTTTCCTTTAATGGCAAAAAGGGGCATATTTTGTAGATTACTTCTTTTCTAAAGGTAAAAAAAACGGAAACTTCTGTGTTTCTACCTGGAGGCATGCACACAAAGAAAGATAAAGCTAAATGAGAGTAAATGGCTGTCTGTACACCCTTGTGTAAAGGCTATGGAGTGAGCTATTGCTTCCCTCTCTGTAAAGATTACATTACAAAAATTTCCATATGCATTTGTAACCTTCTGAGGTGGTTCATGCTAAAATGTACCCCATCTAAGTGTTCTTTATGGTGGAATACAACTAAAATTGATGGTTTCAAATCAGTCCAATATGTGGTGGAGTACTGGTAAAACACACAGAGGCAGCCTGTCTTCCAGTGTGTATTTCTACTGGCAGAGACCCTAGATCTCCTTGGCCAAGCATTCAGCGCTGGGATACAATCTAGATTCCCAGTAAATTCTCAGTTAAGTGCAAGATGTTTCTTGAGCACAGAGCCAGAGATCAAACTGAAATAAGGCTCACTCTCAGAAATATCTTGAAAACTGTTTGAATAACCTAGTGTATACAAATATTTTAGGTCAACTATCATATTCTCTCAAGACTTGTAGGCGTTTCTGTATAAATGCCAGCAGCACTGCATCTCTAAAGAATGGAACCAATGCTGATTTTGTACTTCCACTACTGTGTCAGTGAATCCACCCACGGCTTGATAATGTCAGTGCAATGTGATGGAAAGTTTTAATTACCATTTGCATCTTCTGTTGTTTTAGTGATTTTTTTTTTTTGTGTCAGCACTGTGAGAAAAAGAAGTGCATAGTATCCAGGGATATGAATCAGAAAGTAAATAATCTGCTTGAAGACAAAGTCACCTGGTCTCAGTTTGCAAAGTGGTGCTGGGAGCCAGTCTTTCATTTTTTTCACCTTTAAAAGCCTGGCTTTAAATTAGAGGATAAACAACCCTCAGCAATTTCTTCTGTTGCATTCCTGAAGGTCTATAGCATCACATCTGTGAATAGCACACACCCACTCACATGCCTTCCTAGAGCCACAGGCACATTCAGATACTCTGTTGATGGGAGCAAATGTGACTTAGGATGTATTATACTGAGAGATGAGCCCAGACTAACAGCCTGTACCGCCAACCAGCTACCAGCTTGGTTAAATTTGTGGTGCAGACAGAGCTTAAGCTGGTGTCTCACTTCATCACGATAACCACTGTGCAGTCTGCTGACCAGCTATATTTAAGTATTTTGGCAGAATCCTGTTTAAAATTGGAAGGAATGCTTTTAATAGTCTGTGCATTTCTCTTGGAGGCCAGCATTAAGGATATAGTTGCATCCCACACATACATAAGTCTGATTGGAAAGCACAATATGTCATGGGTGTACGTTGTGGCTATGGGATGTCAGCAAGACAGATTCAAAGTACCGTTGGCTGAACGACAGAAGAAAGACTCAGATGTTTAAGGTTAGAGGCCAGATTCAGATCTTTCACATATGAAAGCAGCAGCAACTTTGAAGTCAGTGGTGTTACTGTGCTGTAATGCATGTTGAAAGATCCTGCGTACTTGATTGTTTGAACCAAAGCACATTCGTATTTTTATGTCACTTTGAGATTTTTACGTGGAGCTGTGAACCTCCTAAGAAGCCACTACACTTGCCAGATGCTGTTAGTTTTCACACAGGAGAATTTAGCTCATCCAGAATTCATGCAGCAGTTGAAAAGATGAGAAATCCTTTGCTGTTCAGCAGTCTGTGGTATCTGAAAAGGGATGAGGTTTCCATACACCTCCAGTCAGGTTTTTGGGGTTGTTGACAAGATACGTGGTCGGGTTCTGAGTTTTGTACAATTGCAGAGAGCTCTGTAGTTTGCAAATACAATATACAGGTCTCACTTTGCATAAAATGTTTGCAAACACAATAACAGGGCTGTGTCAGCATGTGGGTTGAATGAAAGATTTCTCAACTACAAAAATTCGCAGATTAAGGATCAGCCCCTTCTCTCCCTGCCTTCCCTTCCTAATTAAATTACAATAAGTAGAATTTATTTTCATATAAAATAATCTGTCTTTTTTGTTTGGTTTTTTTTTTTTTCCAGCTCACAAAATGAAATTACTCTCTTGGATTACACTATAAAGCTTTTCTTTACAGCTACCAGGACTAGAAACTTATTTTTTAAGAAAAGTGAAACTGTAACCAAGAGATCAAAGTAAGGATGTTTCCAAAAGTTGTTGATTCCTGAAAGAGGCTTGAAGGAAAACACCAACAAAGAGAACACCAATATCCAAAGCCCATTGAGAGGACCCCAAGAAGAGACAACAGTGAAATAAAGGGTGTCCTTTTTTATCCCCCCCCAATTATTGTATAGAAGCTAAAGCATGAGCAAAATGAGCAGAGTGTCAATTATGCCTTGAGCAGAAATAACAATTTCCTGTAATAAAGTGATAAGGCAAGAGCACCTTGAACAGGGAATGTATAAACTGTCATTCTCCCCATCAGAATTTTACTGAGCAGAGGAAGACATATTCTAAATGGCATATAAGCGGGTACATCACTTCATGATACCATCTTTTTCTTTGAAGGATCAGAGAATGTTCTACAGAGTGAGTCTACTTGAATTAGTGGATGTGGATCCAAGCTTGCTCTTCAAATGGTAACTTTGCTAGCAACTTAACGTTTTGTGGTACTTAAACATTTTTCTAGCACTTCAATGCAGAATTATGGAATTGGACATTGGTCTGTGCTGTGGATGTGTTTTTTTCTTTTCTATACACAATTTCTCTACTAGTTGCAGTGAGGAACTTGAATTGTAGTCATCTTAACAAACCTGAGGGTTTTCAAAGATTGCTGACAAGCCTTTGAGTAATCTGTATTGGATACGCATGACTGCATGTTGGCAAAATAGTTTCTAAGTACAAAAAGGTGTGTGAATCTGTAGATAGGTGATCTCACCCTTAGGAGACTTGGTAGTGAATTCTGCAGCACACCCGTACCTTTGACAGCATCTCTATGAGGACACGTGGTAGAAAGTATTTCCTGAGATGAAGTTTGTACACCTACTGAGACCGACAGACCCACTTCTTCTAACAGCAATTGTGGGACTCACTGTGACAATGACCAATATTGAGAGGCATAAAAGAGGTATATTTGAGAGAGGTATATTTGTAGGTGAGGTGTTGCAGACGGAAAAACAGTCAGAAGGTGGATTAGGAATAAACAATGTCTACGAGTAGACAGCACAAGGTAGAATAAATCTTTTCAGGTCTCACTTGATTCCTTTTCAGATTGGTTTGAATGAGCTAATTATTCCTCTAAAGGTATGCTGACATTAACAAAAATGCTCTGCAGCAGGAGATGGTCTGTAAGGTAAAACAGTTAGTGCTGAGGAGCCTGATGTCTGCAGTATATGCCTTGGGGAAATTTATTTGTGAATAGCTCTAGTCTGATCCTGTGGACTTGCTGCCCATTAGTATAGTATGTGCACTCCTGGAGTGCATCGTCCTGTTGAATTTAATGCATAAGGAATTAATTGTGCACTCTGAGATATTCTTGGGACATAAACCAAAATGCAGTAAGTGGGATCAACCAGGAGATTCGCTTCAAAATTGCACTCCTGACCCAAATGAACATAGAAGCATGCCAGGCCACACAATTTACCCTCTCTCTCCATTTTGGGAGAACTGTATCTGAGAATCTTCGCCCCCCTGGTCAATGCATCCATCAGTCTGTCCTGCTGGAGACTTTGGGAAAAACGGCCGAGCGCCTGTGCTGCCAGCAGCTTGACTGTACAGAAATGAGGGATTTAACTAACAGGGATTCCATTCCAGGGCATCCAAACCAGGATCCTCTGGATCTTGGCTGCACAGCTTTCAGTGTCAAATCAACATGAAGAAAGGCAGAAAGGAAGATCAGAACAAATCTGCCTGATGTTTGCTATTTACTGTATGAGCATTTCTCTCAAAGCCAGGAAACAGGAGAGGCAGGTCTCACCTGCTGGCAGCAGGTTTTTCCCCATATTCCAATACTGCATACTCACAGCCTGGATCTTAAAATCCGCTCTTTGCACATCAGTAAAAAAGGCGTGCATTCACTTCATTACGGCATAGTTTCTTGCATTAATAAGTCCAAAAGCTTCCTTCCCTATTGTCTGACTTTCCATTTTTAGCTTACATTTTCATATTCCTATGAGAAATCCCCCACTTTAATTTTCACGCAGTCTTGAAGCTGGGAATCCCATTACCTCTGTTCATATGACCTCTGGAATGTGAGTAAATGTTTCGCAGTAGTGTATCTTCTTGGCTGCTCTCCAGCGCCTGTAATTAACTCCACATACATTCCTCTATCTATCGTGCCAGCTTAAGATCTGACCTAATAGAAGCAGTGGAAGTTGGAATAAAAAGTAAACCTTTATGGAAAAAATCAAATAGGTATAAAAGGGTGCCAATCCAAAGAAAGTGCTTCGCTTGCTGATAAGTCTTTCCATGTTTACTGTGCACTCTCTCTCCTTTTAACAAGATTGCATCTCTAGGGAAGTGTTCCAAGTATAAAGCAGCCCTTCTAAACTATCACTCCTCCTTGCAGTGTGCAAGAGCAGGCAAAATGCCTGGGCATCCTTGATTTTTAAAAGCATGATCATGAGCACATATCACTAGTGAGCTGAATGAACCTTTACTTAGATAAATGACTTATTAAATTTTTTTGTTAAGTATCTTGTCATCCTGCCTAGCTAGTGCATTTTTCAAAAGTAGCTGCTTTTCAAGTAATATACTTATGTTCTTTTACTTACTGTGTTATGTGCTTCTGAAAACTATTTGTTGACTATTTAATTCTCTTACAATTTACACCAAGCTCTTGACAGGACTAATAATTATAGATGTGGTGGGGGAAAAAAAGGTAAGATTTGTAAAAATTAGATACAGGTATAGCACGCGTCCTTTGCTGGGATATCATTTTAATTCTCAACTTATACTTAGATCAGACCAGATTCAGATCTTAGCTATGCTCCTGTAAATCTGGAGTGATAACACTGAAACCAGTGCACCAACAGACCTGAAAGTAGAACCTGGTCTTTATTTTGTTAAGTACCTCATTAGAATTTCCTATCTTGGATCCATTTGGTTTTCTGTGCACTCAGTTTATCTTCTGTGTCTGATTCTGTATATTTAACCCTGATTAGTGTAACTATCCAGAAACAAAGACTTTCTTGTGGTTTCTAGGCTTAGGCTATTGAAATGTATTAGACAGTTTGTAGAGAAACAGTAGGGGCTCAGCCAACCTTCCTGGCATATTCCTGTTAGTGGCTTTTATATACATCATTCACCTGGAACAGATTTTTTTTCCCTCCTGCTTTCACTGTTCACCAAAAATATTGGAAAGAAAAATTAAAATTTGATTAATATGCATGTCTATGCAATTAATTTAAATAAATTAGCATTAAAATTGATTCTGGATTTATTTAGACACTTTTTGCAGTAGCAAAAAATAATCTTGATGCAGGACTGAATTTTATCAGATGCCTCAATAAACAGCAGAGACTTTTTTTTCACAACAGGAATCTTTATTACAAGATGGTCATTCAGTCCTAGAACCAGCCTCTGCTTTCTCTAAGCAGTGTGAACCCTTGGATTTCGATCTGCTGAGAAAATGGTAGAGAAGAGCACTACCTTGAAATAGAGAGGATGACAGTTGAATTTGCTGATGTTTCAGGAGAGGACAATGCAGATCAACTGGATATAATTATGCCTGACAGTATGGACTACTTTAAAATTCTGCACTAAGCACTAGTTAGCACAGCAATTCCTAGGCTAGAGGTATTTTTAATATACTGGAAATATGTATTACAGTGTATTGGAAGCTCGGGTAGGGTGAACTTGTCCATCCACAGTCAAAGGATTTGATATCCAGGATGTCAGATTACTGAGTGGAATTAGCAAAGGGGGTGATGTTTAGGCATTTGAGGAGGACTCTGCATTTGCATTAAGGGGCACTTTCTCCTGGTAGTAATATTAATTAGGTGTGGACATCATCTCCTAGCTTTCCTAGCTTTTACTTTCCTTTGCTGCATGTAGTAGAGGAATTAATAGATTAAATACATCTTTTATAAGGTGCCTTTCAACAGCTACTGCTTCCCCTGCACTCTCCTAGCAAATTTGGCAGCTTTTCTAGACACCATTGGCTGACTGTGGTGACAATGTGGTGATATGTTTAGAGAGAGTTTCTTATGAATTAAGCTTGATGCCAGCTCAAATCATCTTCTAACCCAAGCTACGCATATATATTTTTAAGATTGGTCATGATCCCACAGATAAATAACTATATATTTTGGACTTCCCTGACTACAGTTTTAATTGAGATGGGGCATAAATTTTCTCTAGCTTTTGGGATTGACAGAGATGGAAATTTCGTGTCAGTGTGGAAATCAAGTAAAACACAGATACAAGGGCTTTTATCAAGAACATTTCAAACTCAGTCACAAGATTATAGTGGTGTCTGAACACTAAAATGTTGCCTACTCATAGTTTGAAATAGAAAAAAAAATCAGGAAAAGGTGAAGGGGTTGGGATTAGAATTGGCTGTACTTTTTTTCCTGTTGTTTTCCTCTTCTCCAGATTGCTTTCTGAGACTTGAGATCTGCCCTCCAAACCACGGCACTGCAGTCTTAGGAGCAGACTGGTGAGGCAAGGGTTGTGGTGCACCTTTGGCTCCTGGAGATACCAGCATCCTGGAGAAGCAACTGCTCCCAGTCGTGCAGAACGTCAGTCGAAAACTTTGTCACCAAGGAAGGGGTGACTCCAAGTTCTCTTCTAGGATACCTCTCTCCCCATTCTTTGTTTTGAATTTGATTTTGTTTATAAACCCAGTAAACCATCAAGCACAGATCAATGAAAATTCCATCATTGTACATTTTAATGAAGCTTATAAAAATAGCAAATAATAACAAGCCATAAAAAAAAAGTACAAAATGAATCGTGATCATTTTCTCTTTTCCTCCCCAGAATATCATCTGTTAATCTCGTTCCTCCTATGGGCTAATGATATAAGATCCTTCAAACAACAGGTGAAAACTAGAGTTGAACCAGAACACTAAAGAAAATTTACTCTGAGATAGTCAGAATGATTTACTGAGTAAACTTGAGTCAGCTGTATTTTTTTCCTTTTAATCTAAAGCCTGAGCTTTCTGAAAACTGATAGCTTGGAATTTGTACCTCACTGCAACAACAAAAAAATATAAACATACCAAATACTTGTCGTTTACTTTTAATGAAATGATGCAGTGAAAGATCCATTTTGCTGGCTTAACGAAAGTTTTGCCAGCCTACCAGTGAAAATGACGAATTATGCTGTGATTTGTGCATACCTTTTGTGTGCACTTTAGCATACTCCTATATGCAGCAAACTATTGGTAGGCTTTCGGGAGTCTGCAGAAACAAATATATAAAAGAGCATGACTCTTGATGTGCTTGCTGGCCTTCTTTCTTTTCTGAATGATTTAGTGCTAAATTTTTGAAGTGATTTGGCAGTTTATTGCTTTAATGTGTGAGACCTTCTGAGCTGAGTAGGCATGAGGGCAGGTGTGGGATGAGCACTTGGGAAGTCAGTGCTGATGCTTCCCCCATCCAGGGAGATGCTCTGGTCAGGGTACGATATGGCAATGTGTCCTCATCCTGGCAAGGAATCAACATTAATGTCATAGGTTATGACCTTATTGCAGTCATCTTTCAAAAACTGAAACTGATAGCATGATGCAGGCAGCCAAGGCAGCTGTTAAAATTACCTTTTTTCATTCAGCCAGAATCTTTCCCTTCTGACTCTAAAATGTTGCTTGGGAAAGGCAGCCCTTTCTCATCATTTAATAAATGTTGATGAGATTCCTGTATTCTGTTTGTAAATGCAAAAAGAAAAAAAAAAAAAGGAATATTTTTACCCTTCATGCAAACATTTAAAAATTAATATTTGAATAGCTCAGTTGAGAACTGACATTTGGCAGGGATTACAGCTTTCATTGAGAAGGACTTCGGAGAGTTTAAGTGGAAATTTGGTTTGATTTGGCCAACTTTCTGAGCCTTTGAAAAGTATAAAATGGATAACGCCGAGTATGTTTTTTCCACTAAGCTCGCATGGATGTATTCATCATGCATTCCAATGTGGATAACTAGCAGTATTATGAAATAGGAAATGAAAGTCCACAGGAACCCACAGTTCTCGGTTTCTGGTAGATGATCAGTTCCATGAGCCGAGCAGGACAGACCTCTGTGGTGAGGCACTTGGGAGCTGTGAGGTTGGTAGACAGACCTTCCCGGGCACTGGAGATTTGTGGGGTCACAGGGAAGGGAAGGCTTTGTGGTGGAGCTTTGAGCAGGACAGTGTGATATTACTTAGAGGCTCCTCCGTACAATAAATGTTGAGAACACAGTTGGTAGGAAATACCATATTGAATGCTGTGACCTTAACTTGGAGCTTTCAATGCGCACGCTGCTTTCAACTGCTTGACTATACCCATCTTGTTTGAAAGCAAAGCGCATCAGCATGTGATTCTTATGGCCACCATCTGTTTTCCTGCACCGTGCTTGGCTGTGCTGTGCTTCACCTGCCAGTGCAAATGGGAGAGCGTGCCCCATGGGCAAGAGCCAACCATGCTCTTGTGCTGCTTGGAGCAATGGTGTGGAGCATCACTGGAAGGCGTGCTGGTGGTTATAGGCCACTGGTGTTCAGAGACCACCTGCATTTCCAGTTCATTTTGTTTCTTTACATTTAAGGAAGACTGCACTGACCAGGGATAGAGGGATAAACAAGTCTAACTTGTGTGATAGTCTCCTGCTTGTTCTAGGTGTTGGCTGGAAATCAAGGCCTGGAGAAAACTTCTTATATGTGCATAGTCCTCTCCTTGTCAAAGTTATGCCCTGACCTCAAATTGCCCACCAACTAGGAATTTTGAAACAGTGTTTGTCTAATCTGCTCCTGTGTTTCCCTATCTGAATTACTAGAATTGTTTCCTAATATCCAACTTGCACCTCTCTGGCAAGTTTTTCGTTGTTACAGAGAACAAATAATTCGCATCCTTTTTTGTAACTGTCTTTTAAACATTACACCTGTCATTGTGGCGTCTTCACCTTGACTTTTATCGGCTGGAAACACTGCTCACTTTTTCTCTTTTGTTTCACACACAGCTCTTCTCTGCTGTCTTTGCAATCATCTCAGATGGTTATTTCAGTGAGAAAAATATGTCCAAAGAAGTGTAGTAAGTCACAGCTGAGTGGGTAGTGTTCTCACACACTAAGCAGGAAAGCTGGAACGAATCCACAGACCTTTTCCATTTTTTCTTCAGTTCTCAGAAAATCCTACTAATCAGGGCAAGGTAAGTGGAAGACAGATCTTCTGTGTCTCATTTTCAAGCACAGCAGCGGCTGGTGAAGCACTCAAGATTGTGAGAGTAAGTGTGAACCTGGCTACCCTGTCCAGTGGCTTTCACTTAGGGGGGGGAAACGGTGCATTCCCAGCCACATACACTGTGTCTGTGCCTTTTTGTATAAAGTATAGATAAGTTTCAGGAGCAGAAATCAAAGCTGGACCTCTCCCATTTGTAACATTATCAGCTGGCTAGCGGCTGGACACTTTTCTGCAAGCAGGTACTTAACCTCAGAAAGCTTACAATTCCTTACCAGTTTCATCTCTAGTATGACATTTCTTGAGTGGTTGCAAGGTCAAAATCTGGCAGAAAGCAGGAGGAATCAAAGGGGAGAAGATTGTGTAGCAGAACCCATGCTAAAGATAGGCTTTGCTACGTGTTGTGGTCTTTACTGGGAAAGCCATTAATATCCCCCAGGACTCAACATGTTCTTTCAATAAATGCCTCTCCCCTCCTTATCAGGTGATAGAACTTCACAAAACAGAGTCTATTTTTATTTAAAACCATTCAGTTAGGTATGAATATAAAAGTATTTATCAGTGTTTTCGAGTGTATGCTAAGAGAACGTTCTCTAACATACTTGGCAGACTTACCATGTTTCTTTCCATGAAAAAATTCTAGTGCTCTCCATTAACCATCCCCGAAGATTTCAGTTGCTCTCACGTAACAGCATAGAGCTTTTCACATGTCAGGGGATAATTTATTTCTTGAATTAATGAATGTAATTTTATTGAGTTTAATATTTTAGCCAAGATTTATTATAGAGCAGTCTCTAATTTACGTTCCGCTCAGGTGAATAGTGCCTTACATTTGTCATCATAATGATGATTGATTGGAGGTCTCTTATTACAAAGCAGTGGTGTGATGGCTCCCATTTTATCCTGAATAGGAACGACTACAAAGAACTCTGCTGTATGTGACAATTTCTTGTCGTTTTTCTGCAGTCTCAGCTGAGGCCAACTGAATTGGAAGGAATCTTTTTCTTTACTTCTGAAGTCCTCTTTCAGGCCTGATTTGAGGAAAGTGAGTTAAATCTGGGACACTACCCACGTCCAACCCAAACCTGGGTCTTTTGGTGTCTGCTATGTACCTATGGTCTTTGGCTTTTAAACTTTCATTTTTTGTGAGCCTAAAACTCGCTCCTAGGTAGACATCTACCCTCAGCAAATTTTTATTTTTGTGAATTTGACTGTCACTGTTCACCTGCAGTAACAGTGATCAAGGAAATCAAAATTATCTGTATCATTGTCTTTATATTGGTAACATGACAGCAATTATCCGTAACTTTTGAAAAGAATCACTGAGTAGCTAGAATATTCCTGTTGTATTTTCTCTCTTTCTTTGGAGCATTATGGATTTTGGTTTTTAAAGTATTTGTTCAGTATTATTTGTGCCAGCTGCGCAAGTTAAAGTAACTAGAAGCAGGATGTTTGGTATTTGCGGTATGGAAAAATAACAATTTATTGACTGAAATTGCTTTTTTGTTTGCTTATGTAAATAGAGTACAAGGACTGTTCGACTCTGAAGGGACAGCAAGTAGGCACCAGAAATAGAGATGAGGAATAAAAACTGTCCCACTTAAGAACAAAACGACATTGAACTCTAAGTGTGGACACCACTCTGGATACGCACACAAAGGCTGATCAAACCTTATAACTGTACAGAGCATAAAAGTTAAAGCCCCATCTCTTTTCTTGACTGAGCCTAAAACAGGCTTGGCTTCTACTGAGATCTGAAGACTTCTGCTGACCTAGTCTAAGAGCACAGGGTGCGTTTAGGTCAAACTGAATCTGAAAATCAAAACTCTAGAGTTTGTTGGGCTCATTGCTCTCCTACAATTTATCTTGGATTAAATCACTGTTATATAATCAAGGATTAAAAGCATTAAACTATCCTAAAGAAACACAAGCCTGTAATTTTGTCTGAGTTACCAGATAATAAATCTGCAATCATTTTTTTTATTTGTTTAATTAGAACACATTCCTTGTTTGGTTTGGATTGACTAGCCACACATTTTAAAAATAAATTATTAGTATCTGAGGGCTTTTCCTCCTCTTTTGCATATCTGACATTTCGGACTATGTTGTGGACTGACCATCTTCCTGATCTACTTAAGCTTCAATCAGGTTTAAGTGTAGGCAGTTCACTAAACTGCAGTGACATGCATGCTTTACTTGATCATGTGAGAATAATCTGGCTTAGTCCAGCCAGATATAATGTCAGTGACCAAATTTTAAATACAAACTAAGGTGACTGCATGTACTGTGTTGGTAAACTGTGGGTGTTTATTTGAATCATTCTAAGCTCTCTGAGAGTTCAAAATTAATAATTTCAAATATTTACATTTAATATTTATTGTACATTCAAAAACAAAATTTTCATTAAAATTGTATGCAGCAATTATTAGTGTTGGTACTAAAACAAAATAAAAAATATTATTCCAGAAATTCAAAAAACACACCTAAATTTTTTGAAAGTAGCCTACGTAATATACTGTAAATGTTAGACTGAAATACAGAATTGATTTGGCAGGAGAGATTTCGTTGAATGCACTAAGAATGACTAGGTTAACTACAGCACAAATTTGTCAGCAGGTGTCTTATAGGAACTGAAACAGCTAACAGCAGTTTGTGAAAGATGTATACAGGACACACTTGGCCAGAAAAGACTTCCTCTTACTTTCCACAGTAGGACTGAAATCATCCCAGATCATAAAACACAAGCTGTCAGAAAAAGTGCGTGCTGCAAGGAGGTGTGTGGCACTGACAGGGGGACACAAATCTCTGGTGGCATTCAGGGAAATGGGGAGAAGGGCATTCAGATATTAAATCCAGGGTCAAATGCTGTGCTTGGTCTCCCACAGGAAAACACAGGCCATGTGTTTTATATCCTGATTTCTGGTCTAATTCAAAGCTGGAGGATTTCCTAAGCTAATTTAGACAGCTCATGGGGTTATAAATTGTAGTACCTCCCCAGGTTTGCCACTGACCTTCATTTTCACCACTGGGTGCACCGCTACCTTGGCCTGTGCTTTGGGTTAGCAAGAGAAGGGCAGGGGCACCCAGCATCTGCAGGGGTCTGGGCCACCAGCCTCAGACAAGGACTACCAGGGCAAGATGCTGCCTCTGTCTGAGTCAACAACTGTTGTTTTCACCTGGTATTAAAGAATAGATTAAAAAATTGATAATTTCTGAAGTGTAATGAAAGTGATTGTAGGCAGGCAATTTCTCCCGTGCCCGCTCAGTAATTGCATTTTGCTATTTCGTCGGCTGCATTTTCCAGGCTTCTCTAAATAATAGTGGACACATCCTTACGTTACTGCTTTCAAAGCCAATTTTGATGGCAACTGCCTTGCCTGTGCTGATTGCTACAACCACAGAGAGGAGGTACTGTCCCTGATCCAAAAAGCTAAGAATCAAAAGATTCAACATAAAATTTGTTATTCTCAGTAAACACTGTGATGGGGTGTTGTGCAAACATAATTGGTAGGTCTTTATTTTTGTGTATTTTCTGTTTCTTTCTCTAAGAGTGAACTTAAACGAGGACCTGTCTTCCAGAGACATATGACTTGTTTCACCAGAAGCTCTGAAGGAACATAGTTATTTTTTCAGAGGTTCTCTGCAAACATTGATTGAGACACAGGTAGAAAGGATTTCATCTATCAAGTATTAGCTATCTAAATTTGCCCTCTAAGCATATTACTCCAAGTACCTTGATTACAGAAATGAAATTTTCTAGGGAACTGCAGGTAAAACAGCTGAGTATTGAACTGGTAGCAATTAGGAATTAATTTTGTTAGCTACTGGTCACCAAATCACATGCAACTTGCAAAGAAAGACACTTGTGAAGGATCAAAAAGATTTTTAATATTTTTTTAATTGTGGATTTTTTGGAAAAAAAAAATTACCGGCAAAAGTAAATCCCACCCACTCTTCTGTTCTGTTTGTTTATATTACTTTGATAACTGGAGTCTAACTGGTGTTCTGCTGGTAAAATTACTTTTCACTCTGCAGCTTGACCTTGCCAGTACTTTTTGGTTCTTCTTCTGCTATGTCTCTAAAGGGCCCAGATTTCCTAACTGACTTCCCATTCCCCACCAGCTTTTCTGTAGTCGATAATATGCTGGTTCTTCTTGGTCTGTTCTTCTCTTGAATGATCTTATCTTTTCTCTTGTCTTTTCTGACGTGTGGCTTTGATCATCTCTTTTGAACTTACCCTTCATTTACAGCTCTTCTCTAGTAAACAGCCTTTTTTTTTTCCCTTGCAAGCTGCAGAATTAATGTTTTATCAAAACGTATGTATCATGTAGATGCTTATAATAATTTCTGATGGTGAACAATCAGAAAGTTCCATATTTTTCCATAGTTTGCTGTCTGGTCTTTAGAGTCATGGTGCTTTAGTCCTTTACTGGTGATGCCTTACAACCCTGACCCTGCAAATTGAAATAATCTTGTCTAATCTTGGCAGGAAGTATTATGTTCAGAAGTGTTCTGATTTAGCATCCTGGGGTAGACATTCATTGTGGGAGTGTTTTCTAACTTGACTTTTGTCGGCAGCCCTGCCAATAGTCCCATAGGACAAGAGGTTACTCTGTCATCAGCCCAGCTGTCAGCCTGTGCTCTCAAATTTGCCAGTAAAATGCCATTTTCACCATGAAAGATGATAAACAAATATTTAAACTAGCTTATCTTGCATAGTCAAAGAGTTTCAAATTCATCATCATCTAGCAAGAGATACTTATTATGGTTATTTTTTTAAGAAAACACTGAAAACAGCTTGTATTTGTTAACTGTTTATTTCAGTAAATACCAAATGCAAAAGAGTGGGCTGAATTAGTATTGTACATTAACACATAACGGGAGAGGAAAACACAGTGACTGATACCATTGTTCAAGCTTGTACTTTAAGTAATGTCACATTTGTGGTAAAGAGATAAGAAGTGACTAGTCTGAGGTACCCTCAGGGAGCTGATAAGTGAACTACTGGAACAAATGGAAGGAGGATTATGAGACTGGGGGGGAATAAAATTAAGACTGATAACATATGGAGTCTTGCAGCTATTTCTTCTGCCTCCCAAAGATTAATTTTATCTGATGATATTTTTTAGAATGATTATTAATGAACAAAGGGTTATGGCTTAAAATGCTGGTAAACGGAGGAATTTAGCAAATGTCTGTAACATGGAGGTCACAAGAACTGAGGATGTTATTGACAAATTGCTACCAAAGCAATTTTCTTGCAAACTGATGACTGGTAAATTTATCTGTGACTCAAAAGATTTAAAAAGTCAGCGAACAAGAGGAAGTATATCCCATGATGTGTTTGATTATAGTGAAGCACTTATATTTATTTTAAAATTGTGGATGCAAGTGCTTGTGCTGCTGCTTCATGAAGCGCTTACAAGAAGATTTGCAAAGAGTGTAATATCTGTGTAGCAGTGTGGATGCTGAATAAAGGAGGCACTGAAATACAGCGATGTTGTTCAGAAGGGCAGTGATGACAGAAACTTTATGATATTGCCATATGATATTGAACTGAACCGAGCTCAAACTGGATTCAGATTTATTCACCAGAGAATATAAACCTTTCAAAGAAATAAGATAGCTGCTCTTTTGATTTAGCTTTATCAGATGTACCACAGTGAGATGTGCCTCTCCATCACCAGAGATTCAACAGAACTTAAAGTAAAACAAACAAACAAACCCTCCACCAAAACTAAGCCAAAGCAAACAAAAAAACAAACCAACCAACAAAGAAAAAACTAAAACAAAAACACAGTAGTGGAGTTTATAAGCCAAACAGAATTTTGGTGGGGGTTGAATGAGATGAGATTGTCCTGTTCCTACTGCAGAGGAGGGAAAAAGCTGTTCTATTGCTCTGTGGTCTTTATCATGTTTTCCTTGAAATTTCATTAGAAAGAGGTCCCAACTGACTTATGAAGGAACTGCAAGTGTATTTTACCAAATTGGAAGGAAAAAAAGCATCTTCCTTGCAAAAAAAACTGACTCTCAAACTCTTTTTTAACCTATGACCTATTTTACACTTGTGTGTATGGTTTCTGTGACTAGTTCATTGAGACCAGAAATTCACGGCTTTAAGAAACTGGCATAAAGTTTCTCCAACTTAATGAGGCAGATTGTGTTAAAATCAACACGCTATTATTTTGATAGGTATTTTTTTCTTGTATCTTGCTTGTCTGATAGATCCCTCTGTTTACAAAGAAAACAAACCCTGGCTAGTGGTGTTGTTGAAATCAATGGTTTTCAAACCTTTTTTTCTGAAGTTTTCAGGTGGGTGTATGGACTCCACGCAAATGAGGTAAGCTTATGGACAAGGAACCTGCTTCCTTTAGTTAACTTTTGTAACCTCTTTAGAAGTATTTTGGAGAGCCCCAATAGAATGTGTACCGCAGGCTGAAAAATACCACTTAGGTTGGCTTACATTCATGTAGATTTTGTTGTTCTTAAGGGTGAAATATAGATACTATAGATATATATCTATATAAATATAGATACTGTTTAGTATGATTTGGCTTGTTTGTGCCTGTGGGAGTGACAGAGGGTAGATTTTTTTTGCCTTTGATGATAGCTGTTCCTGGCATACTTGGTAGCTTGTACCAGACCAACAGACAGTCCTCACATTGATGGGAGTGACCAAAATTTGTCCATTTGCTGTCCTTTCACAGGAAAATATTTCTATCTTAATCCCATGTGTGAATCAGTCAGAGAAGAGTTTAAAGTGTCAGGGGATGGAAGGAGGCGTTGGAAGATCCAGTTAAATGGCTTGCTCTAACATTTTCATGTACAGTACAGACTGAGACCCCTCCTCCCATAATTTAAACTCCCACTGTCTGCAGAATGGAACTTTTGTGCCAACACCAACTATATGATAGTGCAGAACAAGGCCGGTGTACTCAATTTGTTGCTTTTGCTGGACTGCCCCTGCTAGAATCTGTCACTTTATGAAACCTATTGTAATCCTAACCCTCTAGTTTTGTAAAGCATGTTTATATAAAGCTCCACTCACAGCAGTTAATCAAATGTCTTTGTAGACTGATAAATAAAGAGTCAGCAACAGGAATATGTTAAAAGCAGTCATTAGCATGTACCTCGCGTCAAATAAAAAAGTACTGCAATTAATCATAAGGACATAATTTTTCCTAACCCCATTTTAGATTGCTGTTTTAAGTGCAATTTATGCCACACACCCACCCCTGTCTATTTTAATCAAACATTTTGTACCGATGGGTAAATGAAAGTCATATAGGAACTGAGAGTTGAGACGTGATAAAATAAAGAAAAGGTTGTTGGGCCCCTCATTCCAGCATTACAATTTGCCAGGTAAAAAAAGCAAAAACAAAACAGGTAACTTTTTATCATATAAAAGACCTATGAGTATTCTAAACCAGTCTACCAAAAAGTCAAAGTAACATAATGTTTTCTTCATTAACCATTCGGTGTAACCTGAGCATCTACGAAGTTTCACGATTCCCATACAGACAGAAGGTGATCTGGTCACTGCTTATTTCTTGCAAACATCGTAGACGTGGACAAAAAAAATATTTTAAATACAATGAGTTTTGTTTCACTGATAGATTCTGGAGAACTGTATAGCCATGTGACAGGGCCGCTTGTGTCCCAGCAGTCACTCATAAATGGCATTGGCCTAGTGATGTTCTTGGTGCAGATCTATTGTATGTCACCTGAAATTGGCTGCTACTCTTTGAACTGATTTTGTTTTTCAAATAGGAAATTATCTACACGAGCAACAGTAAAATCAGATTGTAACTTGGCAGCAAAAATTTGAAAAGCATCGGTGTGACCTGTCTCACTGTGTCACTGACCTTCCTACTGCTTCTTGTGCTTGAATTTCCTCTGTCTGAATATACCATCTATCTTCACCTGGAACATACTGGGAAATTGTTGCTAATATTTCATTCCATCTCAGACATCTGATTATGAAGATTACTGGGTTTTATATATTAACAAATAGTCTAAAGAGTCTCAATTCAAATCATTATAAGAATCCATGCTGCAATGTTCAAAATACTTGTTCTGGTGAAAAGGTCAAGGTAAGTAATCTTATGAATAAAAGAGAAAGAAAAGAATTGTCAGCTTTCCATTTGAATAGAAATTATGTTTAAAATTACATGCTTCTGAATGAATAAGGCATCTGTTTCACAAGTTCACTTTCCTTCAGTTACTGAAACACTAGAACAGATGTATCGTGCCAAGGTCCATCTAACCTAGTACGGTATCTTTGATGCAAATGATACCTGATACTTAAGGAAAGGTATAAGAACAAATGAGGTACAGAGTGACGGGTGTATTGAGCCTTCAGCCTTGAAAATCTGTTTGCTAACTTTCTGAAGTTGTAGCAAACAAGGACTTAATGTTCACTTTAATGTCCAGTAGATGAAGCAAATCCGGTAGTTTGCAGAATTTGGCTCAATTTTTTCTGAAAAACAGCATTTCCAGCATTACTGAAAGAAAATAAGTGGTTTGTATGTAATTTTCCAAAAAAGTTCTGATATTCGGATGCAAGCAGAATTTGCTTTTATCAATGTTGGGGAAAAACGTGGCAGCCTCTGCACATTTAATGTTAATTATTAATATGGACTGAATCTACTTTGGATGCAAACTCTTTGTAAACCACGAGACTGTGACCCAAATTTAATAAATGTAGAACATACTCTCTAGGCATGTCTGATTTAGGGTGTTAAAAATGTTATTTGACCAGTATCTCACTGCTTCTGTATAATTTTTTTTTCCCTTGTGTCATTAACTTGGTAAGAAATGTTCTGGAGAAGCAGGAGTTGCTATAAAGCAGTTGTTATCTGTTCAGTCTTGAGAGAAATGGTCACAGTGAACAATTCTATTTTTTAAGCCTCGGGATGTGATGTGGATATTTGCACTGGCATGTCCATTCCACGGATTTCTTCACTCATAAAATACCTACTGTAACTGAACTCAAAGCTTCCAGCAGCACTTGGATGCGTGACAGCTTCCTTGAGCTGTCTGTGTTGAGATGCCACCCTTATTTATCAGCAGTTGTGTGCAGAGAGAGGATTTGATGAGGTTCATCTGGCTTGAGCTGTCTACACTGTGTAGTTTGCTGCAGGCACAGAATTTTTGTATTTCATTGGGCTCTAGCAATGCAGGTAATTCATGTGCCTTGGCTCAGTTATGGAGCAGACGGATGCCAACTCAGTCTTGGCACATTAACATCATGCCACTGGCTTGTGGAAAATACTACATGATTATCGTGGAAAAGATTCATCCCTTAACTAGGTTTAGAAAACTCTAAAATTCCTTGAAACTTGCAGCTTTGCTCATCTCTAGAGAATGCAGAACCATCACCACTTGTATGTAGATCTATGTACAACTGTATCACGCCATTAAAATTCCTGCATTAAAATTGCTAAGAGAAACCAAACTAAAAACACACACACACATAGAGAGAAACAAAAAACCCCCAAACAACCAAACAAAAAAACCCAAGCCCAATGTTTAGCCACCAGAAAGCTTCCTATGCAAACTCTGACCTCTAAGGCAAGCTCTAAGGCAAGCAAAAGAAATGATGGTGGGGATCTAAAATCTGTGATGCTGGTAGTTCTGCTATCTGCTCTTTTTCAAACCAGGAGCTGGGTTAGAATTCTTCTCGGGGCTGCAGGAGGCTTCTGCTCCCCCCTCAGCCTGCCCTGGAGGACCTGAACCCAGACACATGCAGAACGTCCTGGCTCCCTGAAATCAGAATTCATACAGAACTTTGGCTTTTTTTGTGTCCTTGGTAGCCACCCCATGTTTCATTGTTTCTTATAGACTGGTCTGTTCTTCAATGTTTTAGTTTAAGCTCTAGCAAATTAGAGTTGCAGAAGTATTAGTTATGTTTTTGCACAGCTCCATTGCCCCCCTTATACAACAGATATTAAAAGGAATAGAGATGAAAACTTGTAGCAAATACTCCGAGACACCTTGATTAGCAGAACATTTTTCCGTAAACAGGCTTATATTTTACAACTTTTGAAACCCATCTAATTATCACAGAACAGCAGAATGAGTTCAGGATGTCGAGAGGATCTGGAAGGCTGTTATTTTGCAGTAAATGGCTTTAATCCTTCTGATAACAGAACTGTAATTTCTGTAAAAAAAAAAAAAATCTTGTTTCCCTTTTTTTTTCCCCACCAAAATGTTCAGTATCAGCTTTCTCCCTGAGTTCAAGCCACAGAGGATGAGGACAGTCATGTTATATCTTATTTGCTCTGTCTGCTGATTAAACAGGAAAGATTAGGCTTATGTCATGTTACGCTTTTAAAAATCATTGCATTTACAAGTATGTGTTCTATACTTTAAGGATATTTACCCTTTGAAAGACAGAGGTTACAAGAGCATAAAATCGATGTAAAGAACAGTTAGTATTGTGTCTGGTCTACGTTTTTGCCTTTAAACAATAAATGCCTTCATGATGTATTTTATCTTGCAGCTCTTCCACAGCCTTAGCTGTGGAAGATCAGCTTTCGTTATCTCAGATGTGGATCTGGCAAGGAGCTTCTGTGCTGAGGTTGAATTCTGGGAAGCCTGAACTCCTCACAGTTTGCTTCTGTCAGAAGGAAGAAGGTCACAGATAAACTTAATTGTAATGTTACTGCACAATTAAGGTTATGAGAGAACGTCTGGAAATAATTTAATCTGAAATTTAAATCCAAAAGGCAGCAGAAATTAGCGTATTTATAAAATCGACACAAAGGCATACAACATCCTAGCTGTTGGAAATCAGTTGGACAGAGGCTGAGTATTTTTGGCTTGCTTGATAATAAGTTTGTGAAAGTGCTCATGAAAGTGATGTGAATTTCGTAAACTGGATTGGAATATTGTCACCAGACTGCACTGATGCAAAGCCAACAAATACTTTCTCTACAAAATCAGGCATTGCTGTGGAACAGTACATCTCGCCTGGGCATCCACACCCCTTCGCAATGACTGTTTCACACACCCCAGGGTCCTCTCCCTCCTACCTCCCATCATCGGTGGGCAGGTGGGGACCCCTGGCTTTGAGAGGGAGACAAGCTGCTGCTTTGTCTCGGGTCCTGCTTCTCAAGACATGCTGAGGTCGAGGGAGGCCGAAAGCAATGGGAGAGAAGGAAATCCTAAACAAACAGCTCAGGTGCCAGATAGACTGTAACTTCACCCATGTGCTTCCTTCTTAAAGAATTTTCCTGTGACACCATTTTCAATCGTTGTTTACTTGCTGTTTTAGTTACCACAGCTGGCAATGTTTTGACACACACACACACGCACACGCACACAGAGGTAAGTCTGATGGCAAATCCCAACTGAAAGGCAGAAAGCAAAGCCTAACAGATCACTTTACTTTTATAATCAACTACTGCAAATAAATGTGCACGGTGGAACTGGTTAATTGCTTCCTTTCCAGAGCAAGGACAATAATTCACTGATCATTTTTGTCAGGCAAGTTCCACGTCACTTGGTGTTTCACAGCACCTCATAAAGGAAAAGGAAGGTTTACCAGTCACATGAATCACTTCACTAGGCATTTAAGAGCAAACAGGCTGTGGGAGATAGGGAGTAGCAGCAGGATGCAGGAGGAATGCCGCTGCAGCTGGGAGCATCCTTCTGGTGCACACCCCAATGGGGCTGGACAGGCAGAGAGAGAGGCACTGACTCTTCTGTGCTTGCGTTGGGTTTCCAGAGCCACTTAACAAAGAAACAGAGGAAAAAAATACTAATATAGCAAATGTCTGGTTAACCTTTTCATTTTCCAGTGTTCTTTTTCGCAAGATTTAAATCTATCGGTTGAGCTGCCTGTTAAGTACCCAGATCTTCCTCAGGACCTCAGTGTTCCTTTTCTCAGTCCCTTCCATCAAAGCAAAAAAGGCCAGAAATTCGATGTGGTAGAAATTAGGCTCATTGGCCAGCCATAACTGATAACAAATAGCCTCTGCATTTTTTCTAATGATGCATATATGATAAAAAACTTGTTTGATTGTTTTCATTTCTGTGCTTCTTTGTTTGTGTTTTTATTGTCATAGGTTTTGTGGTTTGGTTTTTGTTTGGTTTTGTTTGCTTTGGGTTTTTTTTTTCTGTTTGTTTTTTTTTTTTTTTTTAATTTTTATTTTTCAAGCCATTGTTACAAGTGATACAGTAGTTGCATCTCTGGATGTTACAGCTGGTATTTCCTATTTAGCCATCAAGTTCATTCCCATGGGCTAACATTTCTCTTGAGCAAGAACACTCTTAGCGCTCTGATAAAAGATATTAAAAAAACCCCAACTGATAAGTTACAACTATCAGGGAACTATGCCTGCTGTGAGCAAATGCTAAATAATTAGCATGACAACTCACTTCTGTGTGAACCTGGGTAGGACTGGATAGGACTTGATAAGGTGCCATGACTCACATCTTCAAATCATTTTCTAGGTCTTAATAAGAAATTACTTAAACTAGACACATCTCTGCCCTGCCATTATTGGGATAGTGCCTTGTTTTACTGACACCGAAGATTACCTCTGCAGTGAAAATGCTGAAGTCTGTATGTAAGTAGCTAATGATTGTTAAAAAATTACATGTAGGAAGGACCTTTAAACTCCCGTGGACATTTGATTAAGGCCAGGTTTCTAAGAGGTGATGACTACCATGTAGCAGCTTTGGTGTGCATATTCCTCTAGAGATTTGTTTCTGTTCTCATCTACCTGTCTGAAATCTGAACAAATTTGTCCTCCGTTTGGTATGATGGGTCCTATAGCTCTGCTGCTTGTGGTACCTGTAGTGCATGTGGATCTGGTTCCCTATGCACTTGATTTCTTGCAGTATTTCTAGTAGTTAAACCCAGTAAAAAGACACACAGCCCAAGGCAATGAAACACAGAAATTGCTAGATCAGCATATAGCCATAGTTAGGTGCTATACCTGACCTCAGAATCCAGTGGTTCTGGGGGATGCTAGTGTAAGTTATGAGTTAACCGCTTTATAAAGAGGTACAAAACACTTCCCAGTTTTTGTCATAGGAGTCTCCCAACAGGTGTATGGAACATCTTCCAACGTTCTCTATTGATCACATGCAATCTTCAAAAATTAGCAAGTAGTAGTATATTGGTTTACTATTAGACATGATACAGTTATGTTACGTTTTGTTTTTTTTTTTCCCAAATATTTCTGAGGATGTCTGAGGGCCAAAAGCCTAGGATCATGGTGACATGAAGAAACTGCTGCTGCAGGTTATGCTGCACAATACAGCTTGAGCAGAGGAGCTGGGGTGTGTTTCTGAGGCTGTCAGGGAGTGAGACGCTTCATATTGCTGGGGTTTTGAGGGCTGAAGATGCTTTAGCTAGAGCACCTTTCTTGTATTCTGTATATGCCGAGGGTAGAAAATATGAAAGAGCAAAGAGAAGGGGAGAATTTCCTGTTGTGATGTCTCTGTGGCTGAGCACAGAAGTACTGGCATGAGGGAGGGTTGGGTCAGTTGCCCACATCTGATGAAAGTCGCAGTGTAGCTGCAAAGCTTCCCACCCACATTGCAGCCACAGGCAGCTACACCCATCCCTGTCCATAGCAGTCCTAAAATGTGTCTCCAAACACAGCTGCGAATAATATTTTTAGATGGGCACATGAACATTGACTGTTCGGCATTGTGTGATTGGAAGACTATAAAAGGTTTTGGTTTGCCTCAGTAAATCCAGAAGGGATGCTTTCAGCACAGTAGAACATTAGAAGTTCCCAATATATTTAAACTTTTATAACACAGTGACAAAAAATATCACTCAGACTAGGCAATCCTCATGGAAATATTTAGTCTTCTATCATGTGGGAAACAGACTACAACTCTTAAATTCTATTCTGCAAATTCAGAGTCAAAAGGTGATGATTGCCCACATGGGATAAAATTGAAATATACAGTTGTTGAGATAAACGATTAGGAATTAGGAGAAGCCCTTGCAAGACTCCTGAGCTCTAACTTTTTATTATGTCAATGATATTGCTTTAACAGAGATAAATTAATAAGTAAAATGATACTGTCCCTCAAATGAACATTCTCAATTTTTTCCAATGCTTTGGACTTTCTCTTGCGTTAGATATATTAGCCTGTATTGTTCCTTGCCATAATTTCAGTGATGTGATCAGAGTAATGTGAAAGATGTACATATATGACAGTTTTGAGCCATAGGAGGTTGTGAAACTCTTCATAATAAATTGGACAGTTTGGGTTGCACAATCTCTGGTGATTTTCCAATGTAATCTCATCCTTTTTAAACTGAATGCAGGCAGGACTGGGCAAGAAACCTCCTGTTTAGATGATTGTGCTGTTTGGAGGTTTATGGCAAACCCAGAATTCGTTAATTACTTCGTAATGTCAGATTTTACCTTGGTTATGTGCTCTAATGGATTTACACAAAGATATATTTCAAGAACACTCATTATTTACTTTCACAACAACAGCTTAATTAAGCTATATTTACTTAAAAAACCCAAACAAACAAACCTCAAACAAACCACCTCAAACACAACACACTCTTGAACAATATACTTATTGTATTTTTGATTTGCATGTAGCATATAAATGTTTTGTACCAATATCCAACATCTTAGCAGTTTAAAGAACTTTAAAACAATGATTACTAATATGCCTTTGCATATACACCCACTTAGATGACACCGTGCATGTAACATCTGGTAATCATGATTAACCTTTCCAGACTGTCTAGCACAGAAGTCAAATGGCACCAATTATCCTTCTCCTGATGATATGCCAGGTTTTATATACATATATATATAGAAAGAGAAGCAATTATGTGATTTCCACCTTTTTTCTACTATGGTCTCTGTCTTTTTTTGTCCCTCTCTCCATTTCTTGCCTTGAGTTCACAAAAAGAAACCAAAAAAACCCCTCACTATTATTAGGTTGAATCAGATATTTGTAAAATATGCCCCAAGTATTATACGTTTTACTTCAGATTACAAGTGTTACAGCAGCTGTATGATAATTTCCATGTTAAATATAAAGATGGAAATAGATCCTGTAAGACTTTTATAAACTGGAAAAGGTGCTGCTGCATATGAAGCTTATCTCTCTCCTCCTTCCTAGAACCTGGCTTTTCTGTTCTGAAGTTCAGCTTTGAAAGGTGGTGTTTGTTGTTTTTTTTTTTTTCCATGCTTGGGAGCAAAGCAGCACAATTTTAGTCATAAATCTCCCCTGTATGCAGCAGGAACTCTTCAAAACATATGAAATGCAGACATTGGGGAGGAAGAAAAAACTAAATGACACAGAAAATCCGCATTTTACTTGAGGTGGTGAGGAAACGTGCTTTATGTTTGCTACAAGGAGCCATGGGAGAGGATTGTGTGCAAATGAGCTTGGGTATGTCAGGTCTCCAGGTGGTGACTGTCAGAGGTGAGAGGTGCTAATTAGGCAGCCCTGCCTTGCAGTGAGCCCCAGCTCTTCCTCACTCTGCTGATTCACAGCAAATAATTCATTACCCAGCACTGCTCTTTGACTGTCATAAACAAATCATGGCTGGAATTTTTTGCATCTTTCTCTCCACCTAGGAGACTATATCTTGGTTATGATGAAACTTTTACACTACATTTTTTTTTCTTTTTTTTTGAGGGCAACAGGTCAAGAAATAAGATTTTAATATGGTTTTGTTTATTAATATAGGATCTAGCGCAGCCAAATATATCCACTTGAGGGAAAATCCATATGTCATTTCTTCCCTAAGGTTTGATTTGGTCACTGAAATTTTTTAAGCTAGGCTTTGTTTCTTGTTGCTGCTTTTTTCTTACCAGAAACAGAATGTGTCAAGACAGTCTAGGAGATGATGCTCACTCTCTTTAGAAATGAGATACTGCAGAAATTTCATAAGAAACTCTCTATAAAAGATGCCTTTTATTAATGATTAAAAATGTAGATGAGCATGTGGATATGACTATGATTGTTCAAACAAAAAAATAAAACCAATGCTTCTGTCCACTTTAATTTCAAGACATACATTGCATTTTGCTGCAGTTATAGAGACAACTAGGTCACATACTTTTAAATGACAGAATTATGGACCTAAGTTCATTACAATTAGAGGAGCAGTTTTTCACAGATAGAGCAGAGGTACACAGGGAGATATAATTCTCTGATACCCTGGTGCAGTGATGAATAGTATTGAGAATTGTCCTGTTGTGGTGCCACTGGTGTGTCAATATGAGATATTTCTAAGTTTGTAAACTATGAGCAACCAGGGAGGTACTTTAACTGTATGCTGACATTTAGGGCATCCAGGACTGTGATTTTTCTGACCTTTTTTTCCCCTCCCCTGCAGTCCTCAGACATGTGTTGGAAATTATGGAAAACTAAGATGGGGATATTTGGACTTAACTGTATGATGAACTCTTATTCCTCAACAGTTACCATGAGATAGACAAAATTGTCCCACCTGCAGGCAGCCCAGGCAAGACCTCAGATCAGAGCTGCAGGAGCAGCTTAGGCAGAACAGCCATTCAAGGGTCCTTTTCTCTTTACACACTACCCAGGAACTTGGCTGGTATTTCTAAGGTGGAGAAGTTTTGGAGTTGGACTAGATGACCTCTGAAGGTCCCTTCCAACGCAAACTATTCTATGGTTCTATGAGTCAATTTTTTCCCTCCCCACTAACTGCAGAGCTCTCAGCCACAAGCAGGAATGTCTTGAATCACACAGAAAATTAAAAGATATTTATTTAATCCTAAAAGTTTTTGTCCTAAATCTTCATCTTAAACCATCTTGAAACATTATTTTATTTCTTTTTTCCCAGAGTGAGAATATTTAAGCTCTTGATTTTCAAACAGAACCCAGTTTGGCTAACAAAATTTGGTTCTTGCTCTTTCACCTGCACTCAATTATGTCTAGAAATGCATATAATTTCTCTCAGTGGTTGAAGGCTAAACATGAATTTGTTGGCACTATCAGATAATTATCTATCCAAGCAACATAAAACAATTCTAAAGGTATTTGCAGCCCACACCAATTTATTCACAATTACCATAAAACTAAGGGAATGCAAGGAATGAAGTCTGGCTTCATTTCTGAACAGAGACTTCTAGAAAATATATTTTAGTTAAATTCCTCCTCTTGTTGGAAAGGCTGTACATCAGGAAAAGTTTTCTGAATCTTTTCTGTGGCCGAAATGTAGCCACCATATAAAACCTGTAATAAGAATTGTCAAATATAACAATTTTATGATGTTTCTTCATCATCTGGGCAGTAAAAGGAAGCTTTCCTTAATGAATGCATTGATCTAACACATGAGGGCCAAGGAAGAAGCAGCACTAAAGCAATACCATGGTTTTGCAGAAAAACACAGAGGTAAATATTTGAAATACAGAGGCACAAAGGGGTTTTACTAATGTGCAGTTGTTTTGCCGCTTCTGGGGTGGCAGTTTCAAGGTGGAAGATAGGTGTGAATTTAGCCAGGAGGATGGGACAGGGCCCAGCACTTTATTGCCCAGAGAGACCGGAGGATCAGAAGTGCAGGTTATCAGCTGCCACGGAGGATATGTAAATCAGGAGGTATGCTATTGAGGGTTAGGCTCTTGGATTCATTTGAAAACAGAGTGAGATTGTAGCTGACTCCCATAGATTATCTATTTATGGTAAGCTGAATAAAATAGCAATCTTTCTTGAAAAGCACATTATTTTCTTTCTCTCCGTGCTGAATTATAGCGTTAGGTTCTGTGTGGGTGGCTGAGAGAACATCACAGTGTCAATAAATAATATGTATCTTGGGGGAGTTGATTTATTTTATTTATTTATTTTTTTAAAGTAAACTTCCCAGAGACTACAGAGACATTATTATTAGAACAGTCAGGACTTGAATGCTGCATGATCCCACTGACATCTGTACAAACCTACCAAAGTGGTTACGTTCTACTAGGACCAGATCATGCTGGCCACGTATCTGATTATTGACACAGGTGTGAATTAAGTGTGAGTCTACAGTGACCAGTGCAGATATCAATCATCATGTCAGCGTAATAGAGAGATGCTTTTGACCCTCCATTGAACTTACTGAGGTTCCTACCCGTGATAAATGTACCATAGCAAAAGTGGTGTGGAAATGCTCATCGTGTACCATGACGTTCCTTCCCATGCATGCAGGCATTTGGGAGTTGATACCTCCATCACCAGAGATGCTTTAAGAAATGGCTCCATGGCTTGTGCTCAGTGACCTTGAGGTGAAGCATGCTGGTTGTCAATGGTTTGGTCAGGCTCAAAATCTCTTCTGCTACTGTACGAGACCCTTCTCCCTCTCCCACAGCCTTATTATGTCAGCTTTGGTAATGCCAGCTCCTGAGGAGTGGTGGTTCAGCTCAGACCATGGAGAAGCATCTCCAGAGGACAAATTAAGTCAGCAACTGCTCTGAGGCAGTGCCAGCCATGGAACTATGCATCAGCTGTTTGGAAAGGAGCCTTCATGCAGGGTGTAAGGCAAGGATTACATGGTAAAATGGACTAATAGTAATACTACATTAAAGTGTCTGTAGGAAAATGTTATGGATCTACAGGAAGATAGTAGGGATTACAAGAATAATTCAGTTTTGCAGTGGTCCAGTTTTTTCTTTCTCACTGAATTACAAAACCAAGTTTCATGTTGAGAAAAGTTCAGGCACTTGAGATTGTTCCTAACAACTTGCTATTGACATTAGTAGCACAGACTACAAAATATGGCTGGAAGTTTTGTTCATCTTTAAAATATAACAGATAAAACTGTTGTTCTGAAGTTCCTACTAAAAAGCTGGCACTCATTTTTGTAAACACACACAGAAAAAAAAAAAAAATAATTTCATTGCACTAAGTGGTCCCTGGGAGTTGCCCTATCTAGGGGGTAACTGCTTTTCTTTTTTCATGCTGAGCTCTGGAAGGTTGCTTAAAACAAAGTAAGGAGATTTTTGTTTTGTTTTGGCTTTTTTTTTTTTTTAAGAAATTCAGAACTGATGATTTACTTGTGGTTTTATAATGTTCAAGATGAGTGGGTTTTGGTTTTGTTTTGGGGCTTTGGCTTGTTTCGGGTTTTTTGTTATTATTGTCGTTGTTATTAGGAAAGTAAGCAAGGCTAGGCTTCACCTAGGGTGGACCACTACTTGTTCTGTGTGTTGGAGCAGGTTGCAGCTGTGCTATGGGGAGGAGTATTGTGTGCCTGTGCAACACAACTGGTGTGAAAGAATCCATTTGGGATGCTGTAAGTGAGGCTGAGAGATGGACACTGTGATCATTCACTGCTCAGGTCAGGTCTGAAACCTCCCAGCAGGTCACAGGAATGGGCTGTGTCTATCACTTTTCCCCATTTTCCTATAAACAAAGAAGTAACACTGAATAAACAAAGGTGTGTATTTTGTTCTGTAGTCTACAGAAATATGGTGTTACCTAGTTTTAGTAATGGAATATGCTGTTCTGGACAGATTTTATTTTGTATTAACGCAGCTTTCTCAAATCAGAAGTTCTGCACTAAAGAAAGCATTTGGGAACTGAAGCTGAACCTTGCCAGTGGCCTTACGAATAGGATTTTTACTACATTCGGATTTTAAAGCCCTTCAAGCATTTTCTTTGGAAAGCTCAAGTTTCTATTTGGCGGCTGAGTTTGTATTTTAATGAATCAGAAAGCATGAAAGCAATATGAAAATCAGTTGTTAAGTCCTGGAAGGAACAGTCATTGAGAACTGGCTGTCGATAGAAAACTGCCTTCAATAGGCTACAGCTTTGCAAAACTTGAAGAGAATTAGGATCAGCTATACAGATAGTAATCTACATAAATATAGCTATTTTAAGACTGTACAGTGCCTGCCTTTGTCCTCAGAAAGAATATGAATGAAGGCTTAGTATTTTCTGTTAAATAAGTTTCTATCTATTAACATGAAAAATATAGAATGTGCATAAAGACATAGCTAATGTAAAATTCTTAGTAAAATTTAGGAGAATATATTTGAGTCACCAAAAACTTGCTCAAATAAATTGGGATGAAAACCTGACCTTGATTCCTGCCTGCCCAGGCTGTGGTCTTGTGGCTGCCCTGGAGATCCCTGGCATGCACCTATTCTGCATACTGGGATGTTACAGATTATATAGGCAATGCAACGTTGCAAACAATTTTGATTTAGGAGGTTGTTTGTCTGATTTTTTTCCCCTCTTAACTTGAATCACTGAAGGAACTTCTTCCTTGTTTTTCCATTTCCATCATGGATATGCTGAAGGGAGGTTATCTAAAGGGTTTTGCTCGCTGATATTGTAAAGAGGCTGGAAGATGATGTAGGTGTGTAACAGCATTCCCAAGCATTCATTTGACCCAGAAGTTAAAAAGGCTTAAGTGTAACAAAAATAAAGTCAACATTTAAACAGGATAAGCAAGAATATAAGAATATGCGGTATAGTTTGGCCAGGGAGACACACAGAAGGCGGCACAAGTGAAACTCATATTTGCAATTTCTATGAGAGACAGTAGCAGTAGCAGTATTGGAGCATTAACGTTTTCATCTTTAGGGCAAATTGAATTACAGATTTTTTTTTTTTTTTGGTCGAGTTTTTACAGTAATATTCTTTCAGGCTCCAGAATACAATATTGAAGACAAGACTTGGGTTCAAGTGTCGCTGGGTTACTCAATGCCATCTGAACAACACAGGGCTTTCAAGCAATCTGTGGTTTTAAATTAAGTTTGCCAAATGTTACACAAGACAATCAGATATGCACGAATCAAAGCTGTTGAAAGCCATTTGCATGCTGGATTATACGGAGACAAAGCTCAATGAACACTGCTGCCAACAAATATAACTTGTTTCTGCAGTGAGTATAGAGTACTTGATATAAATGGTGTTATATTTTAGGTAACAATGTTGATTTAAAACAAAAAATAACCCTACCCTTCCTGTGACTTGAAATCAGGAAAGGCCATTAATATCACCTGCAATTTTTCAAAGGCAGACAAAAGCTATGTTGTGCCAACAATTTTATTTGTGTTCATAATTTTGAGATAAAACAGCACCTCAGCTGTTACTGGACTCAAACCAGGAAAAGTGACCATTTGAAAAAGTCTTGCTTAACTCTTCGGTCAGCTTTATGAATTACTGTCTTCTTACTGTGGAAGAAGAATTAGAAATCTGTTTTGCTGGAAATCCTGGTGAACTTTTTTAAAAGTTTGCTTCAATTTGCCAACATGCTTTTCTTTTGGACGCTTACGTTTGTCTAGGTGGCAAAATGCAATATTAGTTCAATCATCTCATGTACAAAGCAGTCCAACCTCTTTTCTGGGCTTTCTAGCACAGCTAATATTTTGGATCAAGCAGCATTCTTGTGGCTTTATATCTGAAATAAATTTGCATAAATCAGAGGAGAATTTGGGCCTGTAATGATTTATGGTCAAACATTATGTCTTGAGATTACAGCTCTTTGTTTTCTTCAGGACTGTGAGAGTTTAGACCAACCTGTGTGTTGGTTTAGACCAACTCTAGGCAGATTAATTGTACTTGACAGCTTGGGGAGAGCTTGGAAAATGATTGCCAGTGAAATCTTGGCTGTCACTGGAAGGTAGCAGGAATTTTGCCATTACCTTCATCTGGGACAGATTTCTTTCTTTTGCTTTTTATCCCTGATGGAGTCTGTTTAATCCTCTCTTGGGCCAGTGTGATGGAGGAGCAATGAAGGTGACACAGTGATGTAAAGCTTTGGGAAAAAGGGATGAGAATTTGAGTCTGGAGGACTAGATAAATATTAATCTGTCCTACGCCCAACCACAGAAGGGCAAGGGACTGATACACACAGCTCTTCTTTCTAGAACAGACAGAAATCTTTCTTAGGCCCTTATAATCCCTGAGAAAAATTTCTCAACAATTCCATTTATGTTCTGGAAAGACTTTAAAGTAGAGTAGAAAATTTTGTTCCTTAGGGGAAATAAAACAAAACAAACAAACAAACAACAAAAAAAAACCCCAAACAAACAAAAAAAGAGAGCACAATTTCCTAGCATAAGAAATCACCTATTCATCATATAAATCAATGAAAAATATATTTGTTAATTTATATTAGTTTTATGTATGGCAGTAAATTCAGAATATATAAAATATTCCAGAATTGTATATATTAATTTGTTGTGATTTAACCCCAACTGGCAACTAAGCACCATGCAGCTGCTTGCTCACTCCTCACCCACCAGTGGAATGGGGAGGAGAATCGGAAAGAGTATAATAAAACTCATGGGTTGAGGTAAACATCGTTTAATAAGACAGCAAAGGAAGAGAAAAAAATAGAATATACAAAACAAGAGATGCACAGTGCAATTGTTTACCACCTGTTGACCCAGCCCCTCCATAAGTAGTGATCCCCTGGCCAATTTTTCCCTAATTTATATATTGAGCATGACATCATATGGTATGGAATATCTCTTTGGCCAGTTTGGGTCACCTGTCCTGGCTCTGTCACCTCCCAGCTTCTTGTACATCTCCAGCCTGCTGGCTTAAAAGTCCTTGACTTGCTAGAAACATTGCTTAGCAAAAATGAAAACGTCAGTGTGTTACCAACATTATTCTCATTCTAAATCCAAAACACAGCACTATACCAGCTGCTAGGAAGAAAATTAACTCCATCCCAGCCAAAACCAGGACAATTTACAAATTGCTATGTCTGACTGAATTATCCTTCTCAGATTTATGTTGTAAAGGAGAGTTTCAGCAATGGTACAAAATTGTCATAAATAATCCTTTACAAAAGTGATACTTCAGTAAGGAGAGTTGGCAAATGTGTTTCATATGCCAATGCCATTTCCAGGTTCACGTGCAATCACTATTTCCAACAACTCCAGTCTGTCACTCTCTGTTTAGGACCTGACTTTCAATTTCCATTGCTTTCAACTGATACTAGTTTTTGCCAGAGAAACAAACCTTAAAATTAAATCCAGAATTATTTGTAATAGGATATTTGTAAAAAAGGCCAATTTATGTCCCTTACAATTCTATAAATGATAGCTAAAATAGAGATGAGTCTTTTGTTACAATAAAAGAGCAAATCAGGAGGAGAAAATGCGATGTTTGACAGGAGAATTAATTCTGTATTGAGTGCAAAGAACTGTCTTCATCCTTAAACAAACAAGTTTTGCTAAATTACCAAGGTGAATGTTATGCTACACCCAAACTGAAAAATTTTGTAAATATGTTTTAAATGGACATCTAAATACAGGTCTCATTCTCATTCCCTAGATATGCTCAAATATTTGCAGACTACACTGAGTTTAATCCAAATATCCTTTTCTACAAACCAGTGTATAACTTTACATGCAGACATTGGTTTTGTTGTCTGTATTTTTTCATTCTTGTTCCTTGTAAGTGATATTGTCTTCTTCATTGCTGTTTAAGGTGTGAATTTTGTTGCTAATTTTTTTCTAGTTATGGTAACATTTGATATGTTGTTAGTGAGAATATATGCTTCCAATTACATTATGACTGCGAATACCCTTCCCATGCACTGATCCTTCTGGATGCTTTATTTGTAGCTCTTGCTGTGCAGTCTTTGTATGAAGTCCTGGTTCTCAGGGACATGGGGAATGTCAGCCTACACCCCAAATGATATGAATAATTTTAGTAATGTTACAATTATGTAACGAAACAAATTATTACACTCTGTGTAAGACAGAATTGTAACAGCCCAGAACCTCAGCTATGCACTGAGGCTTTATTGGAATCAGTATTGAAAAAAACACTTAACTACCTTAAACTACATGATTGCTTTCCAACATTGAATCGTCAGGTTCTTTTTCTAGCACCTTTATTCTCTAAAATATTAATTAGTTGTTTATTTATTCTTTGGTGATAAAACAGTTGTTTTGTGTCAGGAGCATAAAGCATACGACATCTGTGTAAAATAATAATTGTCAGTGACCATTAGTACAATTAAGTAATACTACCAAGAAAGTGTCAGAATGAAGACCTAGGACAAGAATTTCTCATTCCTTTCAGACACAGATATTTGAAACAAATTTGATCAGATTGTTTCAGAGTTTGGATCTTCTGGTATCTTTTTCAAGTGATCAGTTTTAAACCACACATGCCTGCAAGCCCAGTGGGGTGGAACACAAAGTGTGATAGCAACCTTTACAACCTGTTACAGATGATTAATTATAAATCACCACAAAGCATCACTGGGATAAAAGAAAGTAGACAAGTTTAAACTCAGTTTTTAGTGCCACAGCAAACAAGTGAAAAAGCGTTGTAATCAGTTTTGCTTCTTTTTAAGTAAAATCTAAGTTTTGCTACAAGTAATCTTGCAAGACCACAAGATGACATTTTACTGAAAAAAACTAAATTCATAGTGCTTTAAAATTACATTACTGTAATGTAAATAGACTCACCAGGACCAAAAACATTGACTACCCTGTTCAGAGTACCCAGAACAACAAGCTGTATTTTTACTTGCAGTAACTACCTTAGTAAACAGAATTTATATGAATAACAAAGCAAATATTCCTATAATATAGAGAGTCTTTAAATGAGCTAAAATTTCTCTGTATAAAACAGCGCCTCTGACTTTCTCTCACAGAATTCAGGCCAGTTTTATTGATTTCAAATAGTCACAATGAAATTCGATAGAGGCTGAATTCATTGTAAAGCCAAACTGTGTCCTATGGAAGGTGGTCACTAGTGACTTCTTAATTATTATTAATTATGAGGCTATTCATATTTTTGAGTTTATGCTCATTAAGCTCCACTTACTTACACGGCTCCTTTTGTATGGACTAACTTCCTAGCAGCATAGAGGAAGTAAATACAGACTGGCAATGGAGGGGGTAAATACAGTAAATACAGATGGCCTGTGGAGGGGGAGTGCTGGGGTGTTTTTTTCCTATATATGCTTAACAAAATACCTAATTAGATGCTGGAGCAATAACAGGGAGACAGATTCTCCACTGGAGGAAAATTTCCTCAGCTTTTAACCGTGCTCAAGATCATTCTTTGTCCAAATACATACTTAAATAGTCTGTTGAAGTTGAACTGTTTCCAAAGAAGAAACCAATTAATGCAGTAAACTGATTACAGGTGTCGCTCAACACAGACATGCTGGAGCTGCTATCTGAGGTGATAAATCAAGAGGGGGAAAAAGAGATGGCAAGGAAGAAAGGACAGAAACGGAGAGTTAAGGAGATGTAGGAGATGTTGGCAAGGAAGCCAGCCCATAAAAGCAGACTACTCTGCTTCTCTTTCTTGCAGGGCCCAACCCAGCAGGTGTGCTTTGAGGATGTCCGTCGGATCAGCCTTTGCACATGAGCCAGAGCACTAACAGGTTCCCAGTTCCCAATAAAGTTTAAGAGCAAGCTGGAAGTTCTGTTGCTGTGGCTTGTCATGTTGAAGGTAGCTTGTGTGTGCTCAGAAGCAAACCCTATCCCCTCTTTCTCTCCAAAGCACTACTCTTCAAGTGACACAGGACTCTCAAAGTAAAGGAACACAGGGTTTGAGAAATGAAATTTTACTCTTCGATGCCTGGCCTAGTGGTTATCCTAATTATTATTGTAGATTTGCAGGCAAGTAGTCTCTTCAACATGTTCCCACTCTTTCTGAACTATCCGTATAGACTGTGAAGATTTTTTCTATACCAATGTAGGATGCCAAAATTCAGTGTTAAAATGAAAGAGCACAGAAGCCAGAAAGACACTGCTCTGCGGTCAAGCACAACCTCACCTCTCAAGCATTTGAAAGCCTGAAGGGCTTGGAGAGAAAATGAAGAAGTCTAACTTTCACGGAAACATGTGTTTCCTCCCTGATCTCTTTATTTATTTTGGTAAGAAGTAGACAGAAGGAGGACAAATATGTTGAAATTAATCATGTGGAACCGATTTCTGCAAGAGAGGCCATGAGATAACTCCAGGAACCCAAGCAAAGCCCAGATCCTGCTGCTGTGATGTATTGATGGATGGGAACCTGCTTGATACGCAACGAAACGTTGTGACACACACGGAATTGAGCTGCTGTCAAGGCCACACTCTGGTTACACAGAGCAGATCAAACACCAACTGGAAGACATAGCTGAGGCCTTGTGCGATGAATAACACAAGTAGAGAGAAGATGAAGTGGAGCTATAAGATGATGCTCCAGTGCCAGTGTTACCAAGGAAAGCATGGGTGACAAATCGTGACCTACATTCTGTGGCTTGTAGACATCAACCTCATCCCCTTGCAGGAAAGAAGCCATCAGCTTCTGGGTAAGGAGACTTGTCATATTTCTATGCTATGGCTGTGACCAGGGAGAAATTCGAAGAGAAATAGTGTTCGATCAATGTTCAGGGAGCATAGGAAAAGTATGGATGCCGTGCATTCAGCAACCTTTGAGAATATTTACTCCCAGACATAAGATGCCCTTGTGAAATGTACATAGCAATGTAATCCATGGTTTATGAGACTGAATATTAAGAGTGAGATCTTCCAAAATAAATTGCTAACAGCAAGGTCTGTGCAACCCCTGAATATTTAGCTATTAAGTACTGTCTTTTTTTCTCACTAGTGGTATAATTTGCATTTTGATTAAACTAGCCAAATATTTTGGTGAACCAAAGAGTAACTTAGTAAATATAATTATGGTTTTGATCTAAATGACCTGTTTCCTGAAAAAAAAAATCCTGGTTACCTTTTCTATTAATAAACGGTTGATTAATGTGCTTGGATAAATTGATAAAGAAGAGATAACTGAATTAATCATAATTAATGTAATATCAGATTGCTAGGAGCTTATAGATTAGTCTAAGAATTTATCTTCATGTTATAGGCTAATATAAATAGACTTAATTCAAAAGGACTGTGTCCATTTTATTCCTGGCCTTATCCACAAACAGTGCACTAGTAAAAGCTCCTGGCATGTAACAGGCACAGGGGACCAAATACTTAAGATGAAAGGACCACAGGGATCCATGGGGTTTGCTACTTGTTTTTAGCAGGAACTGGAAATCCGTTCTGTTTGAAAATACAGATTTTAATCATCATACAGAATAAAAATCTGGTATTGATTCAAGATAGATTTGGAGATATCCAGACCTTGTGGCTGATGAATCAGTTCTGAGTTGCTCTTTAGCTCCCCAGTTGCTTTGTTAATTACTGTCTTGTAGGTGTCTCCTGAGATCAATAATGCAGCAGTTGACTGACGCATGTTCTCACGTTCATATTTTAATAGAAAAGAAAGTAGATTATATTCTTCCTTTTCTTTCGTAGACTTTGCCATTGCACAACCTGTAATTATATCGGCAGCTGGGACACATGCAGAGGATGAACAAAGAGAGCGGGAGCCAGATGATAACACTTTTCCACTCTCTAGGAGTATGTGACTCTTCTTGAGGAAGAGACTGTCTGAAACCATTGGATTCCAGCGTAGCTCAGCCTATGATAGACCCAAATGTATAACGGCAGCTCTTAAAATGTAATGAGTCCCTAATGTACAGTGAAACAATTCCAGACACACATACGTGACATGCAAAGAACCAGGTGCCAAAAATTTCTCTTTTGTCTGGCCATAAAGTGCAAAAATATTCTTCTAAAAGGTAATAATCCAATGAGCTCTCTAACATAAAACTTTGTTTATATATGTTCCTCTCCACCATATTTTTGTTCAGATTTTTTTTTAAGCACCTTCAGAAAAAGTTGTGGGTTTTTTTTTTTTTTTAAAAATGTCTTGAATCCTCCTCTTCTGTTCAAGAGGCCGTTGGAAAAAAAAAAACATATATAGTTTTTATGCATGTGAATGTATGAGCCTGTGTGTAAAATGAGAGTTGTACTGGACCTTTAACAGCATCCAGCTCAGCAGATGATGACCAGCACAAAAGACCTAGCCAGCTCGTCTGCACCATCATTGGCAACTCCCATGTTCACCATGAGCTTGTGGAAGAGATGAGAGGGAGGATAAGGTACCACCTACCAATTGGAGACTGAGAGAAGATGGCCCTGGGCAGAGAGGACAGCAGCACGAAAAAACAGATGATGTTCAAAAGAAGTTGTGCAATAATGAGTTCATGAGGTGACCACAATTTCTACAGCTGGTTCAGCTGAATGGGGCTATATCCCATCCAACAGGCTATATGCAAAGGACAGACAGACAGGGCGCCCTTTTGGGTCTTCTTGTCTCTTGAGAACACCTAAGGTTATTCCTGCTGCTAAAGTAATAGAAGAGCTGAGCTGTTCGAGGCAAGGTGTGGATTTGCAGGGGTGAGGCACGTCAGAGAGTTGGCCAGACTGCCTCAGGCCAGGGGTTTGGCTGGTTTAACATTGTGTGTGTCACTGGGGCCAGTTTTTGGCAGCTGAGGAAGACACCTACAGCAGAAAACTGGCAACCTGGCCAGCAATCCTTCGTGGTTGTAATGGACTCCGAAACACCAGACACCCTCTGTGTGTAGTCCCCTTAACCCCTGATATCTTTCATATCAGTTTAACATCCAGTTCTCTTTGAATTTAAGAATAAATTCTGAGGCAGTGAGGTCTGTAATTTAATAATGTGCAAAGGGTGCGTGTGGGGCGGGGGGGAGGAAGGAGGGGAGGAACCTCTTATTGGTGTTGGTATTTGCAAGTTCTCATTTTCATGGAATTTCATTTCTTTGTTAGATCTGAAACTGTGCCCAGTGCTTTAATTTGGGTCTAGTGGTTATAAATAATGAATATCAAAAGCAGAGCAAATGAAGGGAGCAACACACTGTATTTGCTCACGATATTTACGATATGACCAGATAAAATATTACTGAAGTGTATGTTTACTTATCAAAGACATACAGAAAATTGTATTTGAAAGGTTAAAAAAGTCCCTATGTTTTCTTCCCAAAGCTTGTATATACTTAGCTGCAACATAGTCTGATACTTTCTGGCTGTAGAAAATAACAGATTTCCCATTAGCAAACCCGAATGGTTCTAAAAAGACTTACATATTTTTATTTTTTTTAAAAAAAGAAGTAGTTAATCTTAAATTTAAAAATGCTTGCAATCTGCTAAACAGCTTTTAAGACTGATATATAAGTAAAAGAAAGGATGTTCTCTAGAGAGCTAATCTTGCAGCTAGCAATCCTTTGGGATTTCAGCCAAATAGGATTGGAGACCAGGTTTTCTATGAAGAATGATTAAGATGTCTATGTAAAGCTCAGATTAGGAACTAAAAAAAAAAAAAAAAAAAAAACACCGAGGAAAGATTTTAATGGAAAATCTCACCCAAAAAAATCTCACAAATCTCTTGTTTCATTAAAATCAGTACTCCTCATTTCAGTTGAAGAAATTTTGTTTTATTTTGTTTTCACTGCATACAGTTTCCATGGTTGTACTTCAAACTGCAGGAAACTGGGTTCATTCAGGAGAGATTATGCATCTGATATTGTATTAATTATACCCAAACCTGTATACCAGCACAGACTCCTGGAGTGTGCATTGGGATGCATCTCCTTATTTCCGTGTTCAATCCCAAACACTAAAGTGAAGCAAAAATGCCATAAATTCTTTAGCAATACCATGGAAGTGTGAAAAATGTTATACATGAGTCAAACAGAAGAAAAAACAATCTTTAAATCTCAAGTGAGCCCAGATCAGGACACTAATTGCCCAGTGGCAAATTATGAGAATATTCTGGTCCAAGAGGAAATTTCCCAAGAGTAACTATATATTGATTTCATCCATAGGCTGGAGAAGTAAAGTAGGAAGCAGGGCAAAGGCTTGAGAAAGGCAAAGCCGACACCTGTGTTAGACCACATGCTAAGGTTGTTAACTTTTGTGTGAAACAGTAGTTCACGTTGTAGATATGTAAAACATGAGTATTTTTCACAAGAAACAAAGTTGACATGAGATTGTAAAGTGCTAACAAGGTCAAATCTTCCTAAAGAAGACAGCCTTTTATACTCTGAGAGGAAAAAAAATATAACTATTAGCTGCCAAGTCCTTAAATGACTATGATTTTGGCATAGTTTTTCTGATCATATGATGTACATTGTACTAGGGAAATCAGAGTTCTGTAAATTCTTACAAAGTATTTTTAGAAAGCTATGAAGGATTGTCTGGAAGCAAACCAGAGAAGGAGAGAATTCCCCTAAATTATATAAATGTTTTAATTTAATTGTTAAATATCCGAGAAAACTTAAAGGAAAAATAACAAACATCTCTAAAAAAGCTATAATAAATCACTGTGTATAAATTTCCCATTCTGTGTGTTGTTCTTGCCTAGGTTTGTCATTTAATATCTATGAGTATTGTGATAAATCACTTGCCCAGAAGGTTTTCAGGGCTTCTATTACTTTTTTGAAACTTCAAATCTCTACGTGACTCCATATTCCAAACTGCCATTCTGCTGTTAGATCTGTGAGTTGGATGAATTCACAACATTATGTTAACAAGTCCAAAGGTGTAGTTGCCTAAATAGGTATTTATAGGTATTCTTCTAAAAGTGGCTGAATTTTTCTCGGATCATGACCGTGGTGCACCTTTTCAATCCCCAGGCAAGGAACTTCTGATCTGACCAGTTCGATTCAAGCAAATTCACCTGAGGCCATTTATTTATATTTCCTCTATTTCTGATGCAATGGGTTCCTTTGAAAACAAACATTTCCGAACAAAACCTTGTTCTTATCTGTAACAGTCATTTGCATTCCTCCCTCCCGGCATTTCATTGTTATAAACAGTACCGGGACATTCTTTTCTTGTGCTTTAATAGCGTGGGTTTTTTTTTTTCTGTCATAATGATTTCAAGACTAAAGGAGGCATGCTGATGATCAGGGCCAAATGTAACGTCTTGGCAGTGGAGAGGGCGGTTACTGCTCTCTTGCTGGAGTCCATCTCATCTCTGTTTTTAAAGGGTTTTTGCACATCTCCCAAACTGCACATGACATCATTGCTGAATGAAGAAGGAAAAGGTCATCCAGGTGAAGATAGCAGCTCTGAATTAGCTTGCATCTCGAAGTTCAGTGCTTTCTTTTTTCTACAGCGCTCATTAGGGTGAATTTTGTGGGAGATGATGCATTTTTTTGAGAGATAATGTGATAGCTTCAGCTGAAAATCTTTAGCTTCGTCTGTGAGATATCCAGCACTTTTATATTGTTAAGCTCTGAACTGGCCCTATAGATGGTGGTGAAATAAGTCTGATGGGAGTATGGGGAGAGTAAGGATGGAGAATAGTCCAGGGTACTAGCTAGAAGCTCAGAGAAAGAAATACAGCTGAAATGAAAGGTGTTGTGTATGCTAGGGCATTGGCTAATAATACTTGAGGACTCCATGTATGTGAAGCCAAAACTGCTCTTCTTTCAAGTCAAATATTTACATATTACAGACTTGTCCTATTAGTCCAAACTGTTTGCAGTACACAGACTCTCTGGCTTTCCTCTAATCGCATCATACAGCACTGAAAGATTGCTTCTCCAAGCTTCAGAAAGGTGGCGAATAATGAAAGAAGACCTGGCTTAGTTGAATAGACAGCGAGCCCAAAATTTTCAGATGCAGCTGCCTTAGAAATTACACATTAATATTTTCTCTATTAACAGAGAGTTTTGACTGAAAGAGGCATCTTTACAAGAAATTTGTTTGGGCTTATTTTGTATTCAATATATTTTTCAATCAAAGCCCTCCAGATGCTACTATGTTCTCCTCATTCAAAATCATCAACAGCCATATGCTACAGAACCAAAGGCTTAATTGCAAGGATGTATCTGGAATCCAACAGAGTCAGGGGAGATGAGCTGGAATTTCATTAGTAATCAGGCAAGCAGACAAGGGCAAGACAAGTAAGTAGTGAAGAAATATGCTCAACACACTCACTATTGAGCAAGTTTTCAATTACTTCCAGGTCCTACAAAAAAAGAGAATGAAATTCCTGTCTCATGTACACATATACATTCACCTCTTCTTTCTTTAAGCACCAACCAGTAATTGTTACAGGAGAGGAGAAATTAGGGAGCACACAGTTAAGAAAATGAAATGCGAAGAAAACACATAAGGCTACATTTTGGTGATGCCTCAACACTGACCCTGTAAGGAACCAACATCTATCCAAGAATGAAGTTGGAATGGAGCCAGTGGTAAGCTGCCATCTGCAGATGGATTAAACTGATGCATAAAGATGAAGATGCATGGGATTGTTGAGACAGAGTTCGTGGTTATTTATAATAAGTGTTTTTGACCAACACAGAGCAAGTAGCTGGGTCTGTGCCCTGTCACAGAGCATCTTTAGCCTGGTTTGTGTTATTGACATATTTCACACACTGCCATTTTAGATTTACTTAGTTTGAATAGAACTTATGAGCTGGTTTCTGAATGTGCAGCATAATAATAATTGTGATTAATCACTGGTTTTGCTCTGGGTTTCATCCTAACATTCCAAGAATGTATCTGAATATACTTTAAGAAGAAAAGTCACATATATTCAGAATTGTTTTTTTATTTTTACACTGTCAAGCATTTAATGCAAATTAAATAATTTTTTAGCACTGCAAAATCCCATGGTACTCATAATATCCAATACGAGTGCAAAACTTATTCTAAAGTTTATCTTATTTCCACTAGAGGTCAGTCAATAAATGACAAACTTTCCTGTTGTGGAAATGTATATTGTTAGCTTCTTTACCTGTGCTGCTTGCTTTAGTACAGCTCTGTGGAGTTAAAGCTGTTTGTCAGGTGAATGGGAATTCAAAAAAGATTGCAACCAGCTGCATCTACCACTGCCTCTGTTTGTAACCTCAAAATCTGGGCTATTTCCCAGGTGTCTTGATGTGTAAAAGATGTGGCTGTTAAGTTGCTTTATTTATCATAGGTTTACTTATCACCTTTTTTGCAAGCAGCATATTCAGAATTTCACTCCATATCATTGTTTCTGGATATTGAGCTTAGTTTATTTTTAACATTATTACAGTGTTTATTGAAATCTCTCATCTCAGATGACACCCTGCTCAGTAACGAGATCCTCAAACTCAGATGCTCTTCTCTGCCTCCAGACATGAAGGTAGTGGGTCTTCAGTCTAGAAAGCAATTTTGTTGTCCAAAATGGTCTTTTGGAAACCATTAAGACTGGGTAGTATCTATGCCAGCTGCTATGTTTTGTTCTCAGCATTTATCCAATATTTAAATTTAAATGCTTTTACTATACTTGCAAAGAACTCCCGTTTTCCACTGAGTGTCACCAGTGGTGATGACTTTAATCACATTCGAATGCACTTTTTTTTTGTTACCACCCCTCTGCAGCAACTGCATCAAGGCTGAGACAAAAGCAATTTTTCCTAAGGATCACCATAACATTGGTCACATGTGGACCAAAAACATCATAAATGTGAGCACCAGTACTGAATCTATCAAGATACTACATATATACAAAGGCTATATGCTTTCATATTTCTGCTCGTTACTCAGATATTGATATGAGCCCTAATTGGCACTACTCAGGTATAACACAGATATTTTACTATCCAACTTCAGGAAAACTAGAGTGTGATGTGTCTAATTCAGGAATCATTAGCTGGCTTTTGCTGCAAATCACGTGATGCATGATTACAAAAAAACTTTGAAATACTTACAACATTTTAAAATTGTTTTAGGAAATATAATTTTAATGCAGAGCCTGATAGCCCCAAACTGCAAGTCACAAAGATCTTAACCAAGATTCATGGAGTAGCAGTACCATTAGCACTGAATTTTTTTTACCATAATTGAACTTGACAGTTAACTACAGGACAAAAAAAAGCTCACCTCTGCGAAGCCCCTGGAGGAGCAGAACTGGCATTTTCAAAACTTCCTGTTTTCCAATAATTATCTGTCAGGCTGGACTTCTCACTATTAAGCTAAAGTGGCACGCACAGTTTTGAGCACAGGTCAGAGGCTTTTGGAATTCAGTGGCAGCATTTTCTAAAGCAGTTATGTTTTCTGCCCTGTTAACCATGTTTATCTGACACATGACATTTGAAAACTATTTCTGACTGTTTCAACAAAAGAAGCTTGTAGAGCTCTTGAATTCAGTTTAAGACTAATTTATTTTAATGTTCCAGAGCCAGGATGTTAGAAAATAAAAATGTGCTTTTAGATAAACTTGTTGAGCCAGTATCTGATATCTTAAAATATTTAGGTTTTTTTGTTCTTTGACTTTCAGTCCTTAAAATCCTCTCCTTCAATCTGAAGATTCAGCTTGTGGCATCTATGTGAACATGATCAAGCAAATATATCGGTATTCTTGTTCATTCACAGCAGCCAAGGATTTGGCAGTTACATCCCTTTGCTCTTTTTTGTATGGCCTGCAGCAGAAGACCACCTTCAGAAACCTGGGAAATTTTGGCTTTGACACATCCCTTTTTGTGTTTTTACTGTGATGGACAGCTTTCCCCAGGAGAGAGAGGCATGGGTGGTGGGAGGACAATAGAACTGCACGAAGTGATGAACACGCACAGAGGGCTGGTAAAAGAAACTCATTTTGCTTGCGTGTCAGAAGGCGTGTGGGACGTGCCCAGGGGAAGCAGGTTTCAGATGAAAGTTGCTGAACTTTCCATCTGATGCTCAGGAGTGAGCACTTTGCCTAATTTACCCCAGAGCTCTTTAGAGAGATGCTGACTACAACAAATGGAGTGGGATTTTTTTTTCTATGTGAGGTAAGGTTAAATGAATTTGAATTTTCACTAAATCAAGCTTTTCTGAAGATACCCATCACACTTTGTTTCCCTCTTGGTGGATTTACTGAGGAGGTACAGAGCTTTGTGGACCATGGTCTCCTCTCACATCACAGCTTGGTGCAGCTGCAGTCTCTTTGCAGCCTGCCTTGGAGCTGCTCAACAGAGTTGTGCCACAGCTGGGGTGTGTTAGCTCATTATCCCGATCCATATTGGGACATTCTCAGCCCTTCTCCTCAGTGCCCTAGACCGTCCCCACTAGGCCGAACAGACAAAACAAACTCCTGCAAAGACCTCATATTAAGAGCTTTGTTCGTTGTAAAAAATTCTTGCTAGTTAGGCTACCTTTATGCTGGTATGAATAAACCTCTACAAGTGATTCCAGACCCGCAGTGGGGGTACAGCTCTAGTGATCTCAGCAGGGCCTTGCCTGTTTAACCAAACTGTGAACGTGTCCTCTCCACATGCGTGTCCTAAAAGCAGGTAAGCTTCAAAAGTGATGAGTTTATAGGGACAGAGCCTTGCTGTGAACACCTTGAGTGAGCAAACCCATTTTGGTTGGCTTTGTAATTCTTGGTAACTTATGACCCTCCTCCCTCAGCATGAAGAACCCTTCAGGGCTCTTCAGATACACTTGAAAAAATGCTATGCATCCTTCAGATGTAAATTAATATAGGTCTTATGACCTAAGTGCAATTTTGTCATTTTATACCAGTCCTGCTTCAGTCTCTACCATCTGAAGTTCTGGTCCACCAAAAGAAAGCTATTAAAGAAAATACTATGAAAATCTTAGTTCATTTATATCAACTGGTGTTCAGAGCCAGACTGGCCATTTATTCACTTTTATTCGAGGACATATTAAAAATCACCTTGGGTACCTGGAGGACCCAAATATATATATAGATGTGTACGTATGATGTGTGTGTATATAACAAGATATTATAGTCTTACCTATTCAGTTACATAGCTTTTGGATTTAATTCAGTAGAATGATGAGTATAGAAGGGTAAAAAGTAATTTGAATGAGAATTGAGGATTCATTAGAAACATATCATTATTTTGGAAAGGATTTTAAGACTGGGCAGTGCATGCTTTTTGTGGATTAGTTTTACTCTAAATTCAACACTCTGCTGTGGTGGGAAGGATGGCTGTAGACAACACTAAGTCCAGCTGTAAGAGTGCCAAGTAAAGCAAGACTCCAGGAAGTGTTTTGTATTATACATCACAGAACAAATTTCTATTAAGAAAATACTTTGGCATTTTTGAGCTCACAGTGGCTGGTGCATCTTCTGAGAGCAAAAAAGTTCAGACTGAATGTCATTCCCCTTGCAAGTATGTACAAAACCGCAATGTGAAGAATAGAATATTTTAAAAGCTGATACAATAAGACAGCTGCAAAATCCCGTAAGAAAAAATCCACAGAGAAACAGAGAGATGAAAACAGACTGGACATATGATACCCTATTCAGGGCTGGGAATCCAATCCTCAACTGCTCAGCCATAATCAGCACCAGTCCGCTACCTGACCTTCTTAATTCCTCACATACCCATGAGAGAGAAGTTAGGAAGTGCTGAAAGTTTGAATAGCTGGAGCTGCTCAGGTGTGATTGGGGAAAAAAAATGAGATGGTATGGTCATGTGAAAGGTTGATTATTTTATGACCAGTGTAGTACATTACTTCCTGCCAAATCCATGACAATGTCAGGATGCTGAACAAAAAGCAAACAAAAACCCAACAAACCACACCCAAAGGTTTTGTCTCTCTTAGGTCTCCTGCATAACCAAGGAGCTGCAGAATATCGTGTGATTAATAGCTCACTCTCACAATCAAGTTACCACAACTCAGCAAATTAAGTTGTCAACCTATGTCAGCTGAGCTGTAGCAATTGTTCATGTGTGTGGTTGGCACATAAAATGCCAAGCAATGTTATTTAACTCTCATTGCTCAAATTACTCTTAGTGTGCCATGGGTTAGGAGTGCACACTGTGAGGGATTCACCGCTCTAAATTTAGGTCTCTGTATTAGAGAGGTCTACGTCTGAGCTAGTTGTCTAAGTTCATGCTCAAGTCAATGGAAAGGAACAGGTGCTTCTGGAGTGCACTTCATCTTATCTTGGGTTAGCTGTTTAAAACAGAACAGGTGAATCCTGCTTCACCAAGTCTAAAAGGCATCTGCATGATTAGCTGTCTGAGGTAGAGCAAGATTAATCTTTGGAGAGCTACTGTATCTCAGCTGATGACTTGATCATGAATCTGAACATGAAGATACAGTGGTTGGTTTGGTATAATCTTTCGCTGATTGTAGCAAAGAGAAATAGATTTTTTTTTTTTAGTACCAGTAACAAAAAAATCTTAATCTAGATATTTTCAGACTTTAGATGGGATTCTTCTGGTTTCTCAAACTCTTTAAGTAAACAGGCAGGTCATACGGAGAAATCAGTCGAACCACATCTGCCAGATTTCCTAGTATTTGCTCTTAGGTACATAGCAATTCCTCCCAGCCATTTACTTTTTTTTATCTTGTTGCTTCTAATCCTGCAGATACTGGATGAGTTTTCATTCCGCAGTACAAATGGACCTGCCACAGCAATCCAGTGAGACTGTGAACTCAAGCGGCCCTAAAGGAAAAGTACATCTCCTCATGTGGTATGATGACTCAATATTTTCAACAATTTACCGTCCTAGAATAATTTACTGAGGTTTAACTTCATACAGTGTTTCTGAAAGCATACCAACTCTAATCTCCTATGCGGCTTGGCAGTTTTATTCTTGCAGTACACTTGCAAAATATCTGGAGATCTGGCTTTGCTGTCCTATCCTAACCACCTTTGCCCAAGAGTGATTCCTATGGGATATAGAGAATTCCTTTCCAGCACCATCTTCTCTGTTTTGGAGTGGGAGTGGGTGGGAACTCTGGGGGAAAAGAGCTTCCCAGAACTCCTATTCATGAGTATTTGAAAAAGCATCTGAGAGTATAAAATACAGGGCAGCTCTCAGGTTGCTCTACATTATATGTGGTAAACTGCATGCTGTTAGATGGACCAGCTAAAGCTGCCTTTAATTAAGGCATTCCACTTGCCTAATCTAGCTCAGTTTCCACCTCACTCTCTACCTCATTCTCTTTTAAAGAGGCACATGAGTATTACAGCTAACTTTTACTGCCGTGTTGGTTAAGCAGTTGCCACTTCATTCCTGTCTCCTGTTAGGCTTTCCAGTCCAGTTGTATATCCTACCTCGTGCTGACACGAGATTGATTATTTAAAAAAACACACTTGGGGAATTATTTTTTCTGCATGAATCTGTCTTAGAGTGTAGTTGCCCAAGCACTTGCTCCAGCACAGCAAAAAAGAGGGAAAACGGGGACAGCTGCTGAACACTTGAGTACAGACTCAGGACTAAGGAGAGAAAATCGTCTTGTTTTCCCAACTAGCAATCTACAAACACCAGAGAGAATAAAATTCATTCTCATTCCTAATAAAAATGAAGTTTAAATTCAGGATTATCGTGCTGACAATTTACAAAAGCTTTAACCAAAAGAAACTACATGTGACAGCAATATTCTACTGTCATCCTTGAACTCTGTATTTTCCCCAACTCTCTCAGCCTGTCCTCACAGCAGAGCTGTTCCAGCCCCCTGATCGTCTTGGTGGCCTCCTCTGGCCCCTCTCCAGCAGGCCCATGTCTTTCCTGTGTTGAGGGCTCCAGAGCTGGACCCAGAACTCCAGGTGGGGTCTCACCAGAGCAGAGCAGCAGAGCAGAGGGGCAGAATCACCTCCCTCAACCTGCTGGCCACGCTCCTTTTGACACAGCGTAAGATACGACTGGCCTTCTGGCCTGCAAAGGCACATTGCCGGCTCATGTCCGATCTTACATCCACCAGCACCCCCAAGTCCTTCTCAGCCGGGCTGCTCTCCATCCCTTCATCCCCCAGCCTGTATTGACACCAATTCTAGATTTTAGAGTGAGTTGTTTGGGGCCATAGTCTGTGTTCCTTCGTTTGCCTGGATGTCTGCAGCAGGGTCAGGTAAACACACAAGGTTTTACCATTCCTTTCGTGCAATGTTTCCATCTCCTCTGCGCTATGGCAGACAACAGGGTGGTGGAGGATCCGATGGTCAGTGGGTTCCAATCATTTTGCCAGTATCGGTGTGTCCCATTGTGATTAACACTGGCTTCGTTCCAAATGTCCTTCTGTCTCATCATTATGAGACTTTTATCTGCAAAATAGTACAAATTATTTTTCAGAATATAGTATAAAAGATGCAGGGTTTGATATCCTGGCTGACTTCTTCCTCTGAACTGGTAGTTTGAGGAGCAAGGTACTATAGCTTATTATGTATTTTCAATGTTTCCTTTGTCTGAGAGCTGGGAATTTTTCTACTTTTCTTCTTTGAGTAAAAATAAATCATAATTTCTTAATTAGCTTCATCATTTAACATGAGATGTTCACTGATTATAAACGTAAAAGAGGTCCTTTGCATTTCTGTGACACCTACCAGAAATATACTGTTGTTGAGTATTCACCTGCCATGTTGTTTTTTCCAGTTTTATGATAAAAATACATCCCTTCTTACATAGGGCATTTTCATGGTTAAATAAAACAGAAAGCAAGAAGGTATTCAATATGAGTATGCTTCCTGCTCTTACAGTTGTTTCTTTCCTACACAAATAATTCTTCTAGTAGTGGGATCTAACCTATTTGATTTTTAAAGAGATTTGTTAGCATTGCACTCTGGCTCTGCAGATAAGACTTTTAGGAAGTCTAGGTTGTTAGTGTAAGAAACGGTTAAAATTACTGTGATAAGTCTGTTTCCACACTGGCTGAGAGGGTGTTATGTGAGACGCTGGCCTTAAATGTTTATGCTTGCACAGATGATGGACTTAAAATCCCAGCACCTGTGATCTCTATAATGTTCAATCTACTTGTGCAGCTGTTCCTCCGAGACCGTTACATGCAGTAATTGATTAGTTCAGCAGCCCTCCAACATCATTGCAATGTTATGAAAGCTGGTGAATTAATAAGCTACATTTCAGCAGCATACAGCCTCTTCCTCTCAGTTTGCGTGATACTTCTCAGGTGCCAAGATTTTGTTCTAGGAGCCCAACTTTTCCAAAATGGCTAGAAGACTCAAAGACATTGATCTCAAAGATGAGAGGGAAAAGAATCTGTCCTCATCATTTCCTTTCCCAAAGTCAAATATTCTTTCTATTTAATTTCAGTTGATGAAGATAATGGCCTTTAAAAAGGAATCAGGAGGTGAATAACATGAGGAACGCTCAGTGGAGTACAAACAACCAAGATACTTTGTCTGGAGAGAAAATGTCATGTTTGAAGTGATGATGATAGAGTTTAACTGTACTCACAGAATCAATACAATGTTTCTGTTTCAGGGGGACTGGTACGGCGCAAAGAATAAAGATTATTAATCTATCTTTTCCCACGTTATCTAGTTGTCAGAGAACATTTCATTAATTTCACCCACATGCAGTAAGAAAATATTCTCTCCTACAAAACAATGATTAAAACAATGGTATCACATAGCCTATTGAAATTAAAAAGGGAAATAATACAGTCTATGGTCACTTTGCAGTCTGATGTGCACAATTAAGTCTATTTTTCAGGTTAACATTTTTCTAGGAGTACCACAGCAAGTAATATTTAAGCTACCTGAAAAACACTACACAAATTATACCTTTTACATACAGAAATAATTATATTACTGTGCTTGCATGACCCTAATATTCTGTCTTAGCTGCATGTCACATTGGTTCCTGAGTGACAGTTATTCAGGTTCTCCAGAGCAAGAATTGACTAAAACAGTTTTACATCTGATAAAGCATGTGGGGTCTGACAAGAGACACTTTATAAATATAAGAAGAACTGAGCCTCGTTCTTTCTGTCCATCTTCCTTCAGCTCACAGATCTACTTTGGGCTTGTTAAATGCATGCTTGCTTTTTTCTTTTGGTGGCAACAGTTAATTGAAGAGACAAAACTCATTATTTACATGATTCATCAGGTCAGTCCTGCAAAATGCTGGGCATAAGGCATGCAGTGGTATTTTAATGCTGAAGACGATTGTGCACCCAAAGGTGTTATTACATCAACTATTTATAAATTCAGATCCTGCACCGTTTGTATACATGTTCAGGGTGCATATCTAGATAAGGAATTAACCAAATGATGTTTAGGAGAATATCTTGATTTGGATCAGATTAATAAAATTGCACATGTAGTTACAGATGCAAAACAAGGTCAGCGGAGTGAGAGGCTGTTTTTGTGTAAATTTGAGCTTAGGTATTTAAAGAGTGAAACTCAAATACTTGTGATTTAAACAGCAACTGAAAAATGGAAAAAAAAAACATGGAAATGCATCATTATGATGTAATGAGCAAAAAGCAGTATAAGAGAAATACAGAAAGGGTGAAATAACTTCAGATTTTTACAGGCTTTGTATCACTTTAATGAATGCAGAAAAAACGTATATGTTGAGTAGTAGCTAGCATGAAGTAATATAACTATGGTAAGAGCATGGTGACTTCATTATACTCCTGTCATGTATGAGGTATGAAATAATGCCTGTCAAGGTGGGAGGAACATGTAAATCTTATCCGAGCACTATGTCAAGAGCACCGTAACCATGGATCACACTCTCTTTCCAGTCATGCTGTTGTAAATTGACTGTTGGATCTATTCTTGCTGACAAAAACATACTAAATTCCTTAAACAATGCAAAACTAGAGTAGGATGCTTTATAAACTCACTGACGGGAAACGCATTTAAATCTGGCTTTCTTTTAATTGGAATTCTTTTTTACAATAGAAGAAAATGTCTTTTGCTTTGTCTCGTGATCAGTCCTGACCATTTAAAAAATAATTCATTGAGCTTTTGAAAATCAATGTTACAAAATGTAAATCTCATTCTCTGATTTCTGAGTCTTGAATTACATTTTGGTCACGTTGTCAAGTTTTCCTCTATAGCTGCAAGAACTATAAAGTTTGAGGGGACCAGTAAATCTCCCACCCCCCTTTTTTTTAAGTGGAAACTAATATTCTTGTAAAATCTTATGGATGATAAGATGAGGTCTTGAAGTCATAGAATACCTTGAAGGTCCTAATAAAGTTCTGAGCTGGCAAGAGTTATGATAGACATCTGGGACTGGCTTTGAAATCAATACGTGAAATCTGTAAGAAAAATACAGATTTATTGGAAACTGTGAGGACAATACCCTGCTAAAATATATAAAACACAGCATCTGAGAAATAAAAAGCTGGAAGATATCTCATGTTTTGCTATTTCATCTCATTGCTCTGAGGTAGGAGAGGTCACATTGAAAGGCCCTTTAGCAGATACGTACCTGACATGCTACTGAAAACCTTCAGCTTAATTTTCATAACCTTTGTAGGCACACTTGCAGAATTTTACTGTCCTTGTTATTAAGTAGAAAGTTGCTCTAAACTCCAGTCTAGCCTCTAACCTTTCCCTGCTGTGAAACAAACCACTTATTCTTTGTTTCACCCTCAATAACCTTAGAGAATAATTAACCACTATACTCTTTTAAATCATTTTCAATATACATGAAAACTGCTATGTTCACTGTATCACCTTACTATGCTCTATATACTTACAAATTGATCGTTTAACATTTGTTCTGACATCTTTCAGGGTATGAAATAAGTTGATATATAATTCCCTGGACCCTTTCTATGTTGAGGGGAGCATAGTGCTTGCCTTTCACCAGCTTTCATTGTTACTCAAGGATAATGATACAGAAGAGATTCCTTTGGCTTTAGGGTACATTTCAGTATGCCCCACTGACTTTAATAGAGTCCATTTATCCATACTCTGTTGTGCCCTTTAACTGTTCTGCCCTGCTTTCTACTCAACCGCTAATATTAATTGCGTTAAGTGGCTGTCACAAATTCTGTGAATGCTAATGCAAAAGGGCAACCCAGCCTCTCCTTGTCATCTTTTATGAGCTGACCACCTGCTCCTTCAGCAAAGGAAGCAGTCAGGCTGCCTAAGTACTTTTGCATCCTCTGCAGCAGCCCAGAGCTTCTGCTCTCCTCTCCTCTCCTCTCCCTCTGCCCCCGCCTCGCCTCCTCAACCCACAGTTATTTCCTTCACTGGCTTCGGGTGCTATTGCTTACAATGTATTTCATACAAAGTACATTCAGCTTTTAGCATCTCAGGCGTTTCCTCTCCATTTGTCAGGCTTGGATGAAAAATAGCTGCCCACCTAGTTGTTTCTTCTAACTTAAAATACATACACAAGTAAATCTGGGGCATCTGTGTCCTGCTCTATTACCTTTCCTGCAGCTCTCAAGTTAGTTAAACCTTTTCCTTAATAAGGTTGTTAGGCAAACCTGCCTTTGAATTCTTTTGTTATCTCCTTGAATAGGTTTATGTACTATCAGATCCTAAATTTTGAGTAGACTATCTTGAAGATAATATAAACGCTAATACAAGACTATACTTGAAAACAAATCCAAGTGTTGCACAGGTTTCCTTCAAAAAATAAATCTTCCAGAAAAATACTGAAAAACCTTGATGATCTACCCATTACAGAAACCAACATGCTTCTAAGAAAATACAAGTAAATTCTATAATTTCAGGCTAATAACAAAGGCAACTATCTTGCTTGCATAGTGGCCATAATAAATCTTCATGTATCACAGTAAAATAGGTCTTTTACTTCTGCGGAGAAGAGATAAAATTAGTCTCTAAAATTTTAAGCTGATATTCTGGAAGTAACATCTTTATGGAGGGGATATGTAATCAGAGCAAATACTGTGTTTAAGAGATCTCCTAGTACTGCTCAGAATGCATTTCAATCACTTTTCTGAAGCCCAAAGAGTTTTTCTGGTGCCTTTGCCAGGAATGTTTTTCTCTTTTCTGCCAGAAACAACCCAACCCCAAATGTTGTACTATTGGTTTAGCTTTGGTTCAAATGCATGAACTCTCCAAGACACAGTAGATTTTTGTTCACTCTCAGATTTATGTCATGTCCTTTTTTATGACTGGTGTGTGGTAGAGAGATCAACTAAAGAAAAGAGTAGATGCGCTATGGAGATACCAAATCAGAGCATAAATTGCATACTTAGAACAGTGGAGGGAGAGCAGAATTGAAACAACAGTGCGGAAATTCAAACCATAAGCCTGAGTGAAGGTGCACGGCACATTAATGGATTTTTACCTTTTTTACTGCTGAAGTGTGACTGTGAGACAGAAGGGAATATAGTAACAGAATGGAAGAGAAAATAGGAAAAAAAACTGCCATTCATCCTGACCAGTCCTTTGAGAAGCTGGTGAATCCCTGGGCACTCTTCATGTGTCCCTGTGTGGTGAGTCCCTCCTCTCTTGCATTTAGTCTAAACCTGTACCTGAGCAGTTGTGATTTTTAGGCTCTTTCCTCATCTCCAAAAGAGCTGCACGTAGAGGACCCCCTCCTGATTACCTCATTCGGCTGTCTTTCAAGCATTCAAGTAAATTAATTTGACTCAAAATTAATACCTTCCCAAAAGAACATGTTTTATAAATGCTTATTGCCTTTGTGGGACTTATCTGAAATATTAGTATAAATGGTTGCATTTTATTACCTTTCCATAACATTTTACTGCTTGTGAAATAAAAATCAGTTTAAATGTAGTTCATTGTCGTCTGCCCAGAGATAATGAATATCTCTGAAATAAATCCAGATACATTAGCAGCCTGTTCAATAGATGTCATACTCCCATTTAGAAATCTTATTAATTTCTATGTGTGAATATTTCACATTGTCCTTTGTTGATCAAGCTACTATTTTGTGCATTAATGCAGATAGAAGTGTCAGCACCGCAATATTTAGCAAGGAAATTACAGATATGCTGTTTAAGCAAAAACAAATTTTATGTCCTTTATGATCCTGTTAGATTGTCTCATTTTTTAAAGTGAATTTTTGCAGTTGTGGACATCCTGTCTGTGAATGTATAGCTAATCACCTTCTTATTATTAAAATGAAGAGCTGCAAATGAGCCAACAGTTAAAACCTCCACACTAGAAAGCTCACTGCACATGCTAACTTCCTATTCCTTCTCCTCTCTTTCTTGGCAAATATGCTTATGAAGCTCTGAAAAATCTACTGGCCTTGGCCTGGCAGATGAAGTGGTATCCATGTCAAGTGTAAGTCTCTTTGATGCTTAGATCATCTTAAGACGCTAGGAGAGCTTTACTGGTGGGAATCTGTTACAGGTTTTTAGGTAACTTCAACTTCAGGCTAGCAATGAATAGGAGGCATGATGTCTATCTGGCTCATAAATTTAGAAGAAGAAAGTATATTCCTGTACATGCAAAAAAGCTTAGCTTGAAGTACTTGGTATGGTTCATTCACTGGAGAGGTGGCCTGGGCTTGAGGACAACGAGCTGCAGGGGCAGGCAGCGTTTCTGTGGTCAGTGCATTTTCATCAAGTCACCTCACTGCCACAGACCTTTGTTTCATCCTCTTTCTTAGGTTGCATGGTTCCTGAGGCAGGGGTTCTTATCTAGCAGGGATCTCAGGGTACAACTCTGATAGAGATCATCATGAACAAAACTCTTTAATAGAATCCCGCTCTTCCTTTGAAGTAGTTTTATTTGTAATGAGGTTATTAACTGCATGACTTGCACTCATTTTCATCAATAGGTTGTTTTAAAATGGATTTGCCTATTTGCTATTCATCATTACCAATAATGGTGTTGCATGGGCATAAAATGGGTTTAATGGAGTAGAGAGCAGGATTTGAAATGTTCATCAGCCCTTTTACAATTTACCCATGTGCAAGAGCCCTATGTGCCATTTCCACATGATGACAGTAAATGTACTTGAAATAATGATTTTTGTCAGTTCTTAATAGGTTTTGCTACCCTCAGAATTTTGCTTCTGTTTACAAGGGTTAAATTTTTGAACATGTAAAAACCCTGTGCTGCCATATGCTAACGCACACTCAGCCTTGTTTATGCATATTTAGAAACTATGCTTTCCAGTTGTCAGACAAGCTGCATGGGCTCTTTGTAGAGGTATGTAGATTTTTCCAGTAACTAATATGTACTTCTTCAGCATATGTTTTCCTGATTCGAAGCATAATTTAAAGGCATAACTATCCACAACCAGGCAGAAAGACTTTTTTACACAGTATTGTTTATAAATTAATAGCACGTGAGTACCTTGATATGAAAAGCTTATGCATGGGTATTTTACATTTAAAAAATGTAGCATAAGCAGGTACAACAAGAATGGATACAGCAAACCACCTGGTGAAATTTAAGTAACTAGGTCTCCCATGTTGTTCTGATCAGCTGGTGTTCAGTAGGGTTAGGGTTAGGGTCAGGGTTAGGGTTAGGGTTAGGCAGCTAACTCAGGGCACCCCTTATCCCCTCTGCCAGTCCTGGGTCCAAGCCTTGGCTGGTGGGCTCGTTTTCAGCTTGTCAGACCAAGTGTAGGAGACCACCGTGATACTTCCATCCGTTGAGAAAAGCTGCCCACTCCCTCACTGACAGCACCCTGGGGGCTCCCAACTTTTGAGTGGTGTGGGGACGTGTTGGCACCCAGGTGGTGGAGTAAGTGCCATTTTACCTCTCCAGGGTGCATCCTACATTATGGTAACTGTGAAAAAGGCATTTCTCAGACCTGCCTTACACAATTTGGCTATGATTTGATAGTGGCAAAGAAAAAGAAATGCTGATGTACCATTGATAATAGTGTCCTTAGGACAGATATTCCATGTTTCTTTAACAGAAATAGAATTTCTTTAACGGAATAATACTGTAAAAACAATAGAATAACACCCTCTGCAGCCAACCTTCTTATCTCCTGAATTCAGCAATTTTTCACACCTCATGGAGACCTGGAAAAGCTGTCATGGTTCCTGAAAGCACTCACCTTATGGGTTCAAACAATGTAGTTGAACAGCACTTACGAGCACTTAATTCAACTTGTTTGCAGCTCAGAAGCATGAACAGAGAGATGTTTTTAGCGCAGTAGGCTGGAAAAGACTTCACTAACTGTGCTTCCTTTCCTAAAATAGTATCCACTTTTTTGAATGGAGGGAGGACAAAGGGGATGCCAAGTAGTGCCAAAATGCAAACCTGTTCCTAGAAATGTTTCAGTGCAGGTGGTGCTGTGAAAGCTGAACTATTGCAGAGATTCAGAGTGGCAGATGGAAGCACCTGAGTAAAGGCAGCTACCCCCTTTCTGCACTGACTGGGCACAAACCACAGAGCCCAGGGGACTGCATCAGGGAAGCTGTGTCTAGTCACCCTATTCGTGCAAGTGAATTGCATTAAAAGAGCATTATGGCAATGCAGAGTCAGTAACTGGCTATGTGAAAAAAAGACACTAAGCCATTATCTCTGAATTTTACTATACAATAAAAATATATTTCTCTAATGTATTTACGTTATCCATACTATAGCAGCTAAAGACCACATCAGCTTTCTCAAATCAGTAAAAAAGGGACTCTGGACAAATCTTTTTTTCTTTTAAGTGAATTCTGATATAATTTCTCAGTCAGTAATTTCTGTGCCCTCTCTCAGCTCCTGGAGAGACAACCTCTTAAAAATTTAAGACAATCCTCAGAATTATGCTGACATTGCCTGCATTTGTCTTATGTTATCTAGTGGGGCTTTCAGTACACAGAGTATTCAGTTTTCAGGTGGAATTGCTAACAGGACTTTATACATGAGGCTCTGAGACAGTTCAGATACGGTATGGGAGCTGGCTCTGATTGTATCACAGTAAGTTGAGAGATTCATTTTTTCTCTCTACTATTAGTTCAAAGAAAATGTGACTCCTAACAAAAAGACAAAAAATTTATGTTTTTCAAAACTATCCCAGTGGTGCATACGCAAGAAGTTTGCCATCACTGCTTTTACAAAGAAACACCCTGATTTCTGAGTTACTCATTTTAAACAAAACTAAAGACTTCCCAGAAGTAAACTATTTATTTTTGTGTGGTTGGATTATTCCTATGAAATTTGGGCTCTTTTCAGGAAGCCTCACTTTCAAAAATAACTTTGTTGGTCTAAAATGGTACAACTGCATTTTTATGCACTTGTTTTTCAGCTTCAGAATATATTGACTATATCTGAGGCTCCACAGTTGTGAATGGATATGCTACAATAATTCTGTACATTATAGGTCATTAAATGTAGCCTACAACTCATTCATACTGTATCCCATCTTTGTGTTCTTTTGTTGGAATACTGTCCCCAGGTGATTTCTACTCTTTTCTCCCCACTGGTTTTGAGCTGTCATTCCTTGAATTTTTACTTTCAAATAAATGGTCAGGTGACTTTTATGAATGTATTGTTTGTTGGTAGGTATCTGGCTGAAGCTGTAAATGGGTAGTAGTTACATTTGATTACTCCTACATTTAACTACTCTATTTACACAGTCCTAAAATTACATTTGGCCCTTTGAAGACAACTGCAATGCTGATGTGGCTTCCAGTGAAAATGAGTTTGACACCCGTGAAATAAAATAAACCTACAGGAAACACTGAAGTGTAAGCAGAGTGTAAGGATGTAATTCCAAGGTATAGAATCATAAAATGGTATGGGTTGGAAGGGACCTTAAAGATCACCTAGTCAGCCCTCAGTGGGGCTGGAGGCAATGGTAGGGGAGCACCTAAAGACCACAGGTTTTAGTCCTCTGGCTCTTTCTCAAGCAAGGCATTCCTAGAAGACCTAAGGTCTGTTTATGTTTCCATCATTGACTCTTTAGATTGTGGACAAAACACTTTGTCTTCTCTTGCTTTGCAACTCTGAAATAGTACCTGTCTCTTTATGAAGTGCTTAGAGTTCCTAGGGAGAAGGGATTGTGGCTAAATCACCTCTTTATTTTCTCTCACCTATGCTTTTCACATAACTTACACGCAAGATTCATGAGGAGCTTCTCTTTTTGTTCTTGAGGTACAGTAGAGAAGGTTAATGTGCAACACAAATGTTTGCCTAAACTATTATTTGTTCCGCAGAATACATTTTCGGTTGAAAACAGCTTCCCGATAATTTGTTTTTGATGATAAGAATTTCAAGTGTCAAAAAGGGCAGGACTTCAGCTACAGTTGTGAAGAACAGCAAGAGAGCCACACAACTGGATCACTCTCAGCTCACATCTGACAGCTATGTCCTGCAGTCCTGTTCGGACCTCGTTCAGCACTGTCTGACAAGCTGGTGTGCGGAGGAAGGGGCCGGTGGAAAATTGTCACCCAGAACACTTGAGGCAGATAGTCTGCTCAAAGCTTGTTGCCATTTTTATTTTTCAAAGGGAAAAATAGGCTTTTTAAAAGTACGTTTTCCTGCTCTCCAGTACAAATTCTGCTGCATATAATAGGTATAGATACAATTGTGCTAGGCAGAAAGGAAAGGATTAAGACTTTTTCTGACAAGAGTGATTTTACAGTGCCTGTAAAGAGGGTGACTCCAAGGCAGGGCACAGAAAGAAGGCATGAAAGCAAACTCCAACCTGGCAGCAGAATTTAAGAGGGGGACCTCGCAGCAGTACAGTGCTGGGGAACCTGATGAAGTTTGCTCCTGATTCTAGCAGCACTCAGTTTCCTGACTCCTTGCTGGGGAACACCCGACACCCACATCAAGCACACACGCTGTATTTTTATAGACTCTAAGACTCCATTAGGAAAAGTCGTACAAAGATTGTTATTAAAAACATTACAGTAGCTTCATCCCTACATCAAAACAAAGAGAGAAAGCAATGTGCTCGTGTTCCTGAGGTCTTTCCTTTCCATGCTACATATTTGGGTAAAAAAATGGACAAGAGGAAACCATTAAGCCCACAGAGTGGTAAATTATTTTATTTGGTTTTCCCTGTAACGGATGGCGGAACTACTTGGTTTACTTCTTTATTGTTTATGTCTGTGCAACGATCACAGAAGCTGCATTTCTGTGGCTGTTCCTGTCTGGGGTCCTTCATGACCTTGTTAAATTCCCATGCTGGGGATCAACATGTGGAAGAAAACACAGGATATGCCAGTAACCAGAGGTCTAACAGCAGAGCCAGTGTTTAGGCAGTACATGTGGATACTTAGTCTATGTTTTTACAGTTGCTGTATTCCCTAAAATATCTCTCTGTTGAGAAAAATGAAGCTAACCACAATTTGGTCATCTTTACCTGTAAGAGGAATTGAAAGGGAAAAAAAATTGTAACTTCAGGAAAACATCCTATAAATAAAATTATTTTCTAATTTAATGTCTTGTAAATGCATCTAGGGAAGGAAGGAAGAAAAAAAAATATTTTTCTCAGAATTTTTAGTGCAATATCCCTTTTCATCTGAGATTAACTGTAAAAGGCTACTCAAGGTTAATAGTTTGAAGCTGTGAGGACGCATAGTAATCTATCAATTAATCTCAGTATCCAGCAGCTGTCATCTGAAAAACAGTTCATACAGCTAAATAAAACAATAGATCCATTGGCTCTTTAAACATTAATGCAAAGAGTTATTATAGCTTAATGGCTTCCTATCAGGCTCATGGGCACCCTATCATCCATGGGTTGCCTGCAGGGTCTACTTTATCAATTTTTTCAGAGATTAAGATGAAAAGAAGACAGTTGTTATTCAAACAGAATTGTTCCCTGCCTGAGCTACTTGCTAGCTCTCACAGCATCACAGCAAATTATTTGTATGAGCTTAGTATATTAACCGAAATTGATAGAATGACATTCAGTAATGTTCATTTGCTCTCATGGCCTGGGGTCATTCGGCTGCTGATGTATGTTAAATCTCTGAAGTACTCGGGGATCTACTCAGAGGAAAACAGAGGTATTCTGTAAATGGAGCCCATCTGCTTCTCTCCATCACCAAGTATATAGGGAAAACCAAATTCACAGGTATGGCTATGGAACAGCACAGCAGTGCAGGGGTGTTCTGCAAGATGTAGGTTCGCTCTGCAGAGTCACCTAGCTTTGCTCCAAAATATCGATGGACTGCAAAGAAAAATGACTGCATAAACTGGTCCACAAAGACAGAAGTGGTGGGTGACTGATTCTGTTTGAGATGCTGTTAGTTTCTCATTGTGTAATTTCTGATTATTCCACAAAATCAGAAAGGACAACCTGGGTTAGTGATCAGTAATCACAGTGCTGCTCTTCAATCTACTGTGGACAGGATGGGTCTTGTATAAAAACACTACTTGTTCTTTTAGTTTAAAAAAAAAAAAAAAGTCACTTGCTTGTTTTAATTTTCCTTACAGTTTCAATTGTATGTGAAATATTCTGATTCCTCTATAGTTTGCTGAATTTTACAAAGAGTTGTATGCAGTTGAAATCATCATATCCTGCTGTGAGTAGTGCAAGATCTTTTCAACATGTAGAACATTCTGGGAACAGTCTTTGCATTTTTAAAGAAAAGATTATGTTGGTAGAAAGACATGACACTGTTTTGTAGATGATCAGAGCAACATAATTTAATTTTTATGGATGAAGCTTTACTTGGCCTCAATATTCCTGAGAGGACTGGGAGAACCATATCAAATGCTGAAAATAAAAGCAAGTGGAGAGGCTTGCATTAGGTTACCATGATTATTTATGTGAACATTTCGTTAAGCACAAAAAGCCTAAGGAAAAAACTTCAACAGAAAAAAAAGCAAAGCTATGCAAATCAAGACTCCATGGTTTCTTCCAGGATAGTGTTTTCCTTATCTTTTGACCTCTAGCCTATTAAATTTGCTTAAAATTTCATAGTGATGGCTACAGTGCCTTATAAGTATCTAACTGGAAACTGGTTTGGTGCATGTGGTGCTGTCTAGTTCACAGCTCATCTTGTTCTTAAAATTCAGCACCAACAGGACAAACAAGATATTTTAAAATACCTGACTGTTCCTTAAAGAAGATCATTGCCTATGGCTATTAGGTTTCTTTAATGTGTTCTTAATATTACCCTATTTAAAAAAAAATGGCTGGAATGGCAAAGTTGTTTTTGTGCTCTTGTAAGTAATTGACCTTGGCTGGAAGAAAGTAAACACAATTCTAGCGAATAAAGTGTTTACAATGAAATTAGGCCAGATCTGCATTGCTTCAGGACAGCTAAACAAAAAATGTTTGCTTTCTTAGCACTGATTCAAAGTTTAAAACTCCTTGGTCTCTGGCATAGAAAGGAGAGGACTTTCTGCCACTTCGGTGTTGGGAAATAAACTATTGCCAAGCTCAAACCACCAGTCCAGTCCTCTCTACTTCGTACCCACTTTACACGTGGTGCAACAGAAGTGACACTTTACCTTTGCAGTTTTGTATTTCATCAGTTTGACGTTTACTTGAACAACAACTATGTTTCTTTACATACCTTCAGTTAAACATGGGATCCATTTTTTTAAAGGTAAACACATCCTTGTTTACAGTGGAACAATTTTGAGCATGGATTTGTATTTGAGACTGGGGAAAACACACCCGAGCTTGTAGCCAACAGTTACAAATCAATCAGGAAATGTTTGAAAGTCTCTATTCCTAATCCAGCTGATTTCACTGTTTGCTTTAGAAGAGCTGACTTGTTCTCAGGTGGTTTTTGTGTCCTTACAAAACCTTGCTTCATCAATCTCCCTGTGCCTATGCACTTGCCCTTTATGATCAGAATGATTTCTGTGGCTAGGATTTGTGCCAAGAAAACAGACTGTTGGAAATCTTGGTGGCATTAATATGTGGAAAGTCTCCAGGTCATCTTTCATTATTTGTTTATTGCACACTATAATTTGGTCATGAGAATAACACCAATTTTAAAATGTTAATGAAACAAACATCCAAACTTCGAGTGATTTTTTTTTTCCCCCAATTTGCTTTTAGACAGTTCTTCTTGGATCTGTGGGAGAGTTGCTTGAAGCCTTAACCTTGCAATTCTGCTTCTTCAATTATTCATAATACAATAACTCTGCAAGGGCTAAAACAATGGGAATCCCCCTGCTTGTTGAAAACAAATCTTCTGGCTATATTTAATATTTAAAGCACTCACAAGCTATTACTCAATGGAACTGGCAGTGGGAAATCACCATTCAGACACCTACACTCATCAATAAAATATCAGAAACAGAATGTATAAGCACTGGTCATTATCAGTTGCTCTTTATGAAGCTATAAATTGACTCAGCCTTTGGAAGGTAGGTGTTGCCAGCAGAGCTGAGTCACGTCATCCATGCATTAGACAAAATGGTGTGGCTACTTAATGTAGCTGCTTTAAAAATCCTTCTTTGTAGCAAGGCTTTAAGTAAAAAGGACCTCACTGAAACATCATAGATGATTTGCTCTTTAGAGAAGACCTATGCTGTAATTTTAAGAGAACAACGTGGGCTGTATATCACAAAATATTTATGGATAAGACAGCTGATTGCAATTCCTGCTGCTAAAAGCACTTCTAATGGACTCTAAAGTCATGATGCTCTGCTTGTATGTTCAGAGCCTCTATCCTATATTTCAGCTTCTGTTCTCCACGTGAAAAATACACTTCTGCATGTACTATAGCCCTGCTTGGCATGAAATCCCTGTCAAAGCTGTTAAAACTGTTCTCACTAAACTTGCCTTCTTTTGAGAAGTCAGATGCTGTAAGCGGTACTTACAGAATTACTAGTTGTGATTACTGTGTTAAAAGAAAAAGGAAATTCCTAATAGTGAACAAAGAATTTAGGGGGACACTGCATTATCCCTAAACATATTTTTAGCTTTGTTTTTGGTTAATATCCACCTAATGCTTTATCCAAGTCCAGTAAAGAAAAAAAATAGTATGTTAAAGTAGACAGAGCAAGGCAAGCAACAGGATAACTACTGGAGGACAAGAAAGGACTGAATGGATAAGCCATTCATCAGGAGTAGTAAAGATTGCTAGAGTTAGAGCTCTAGAAAACTCTTTACTCTTGTGTCCTGACCCTAAAGGAATAGCACAGGGGTAACTTCTGCTGGCTCTGGAGAAGAGTCATCCCTTTGTTACTTGGCCTCTCGCAGGGATCGTCTGTGCTGTATTAGCTCTTTCGCATTGCTGAGATCTTGACGCATTGCCACCATAGCCTGTGTGACGAGCCAGAGAGGATCCAGGCCCTAGGGAGCCCCGAAAGCATTAGCTGATTGCTTACATTAACAATATATTTGTTATCTGTAGTGGAATTGGTGTGAGGAGGGCGATATTTACTGTCCTGTAAGACTGAAAGAGCAAAACTAAGTTGTATAGGTCCATGAGAGCCTACAAAAAATCTGAAAATAAGAATTAATTGAGCTCAGGTAAAATAAAGTTAGAAGCCTTCCTTTTTAATTGGAAAACAGTTTTTAGGAGCTTTTAGTCAGTCTCTAAGTTATGACATCGTACTTACAGATAATGACAGAAGCAACACACGAAAGCATAGGTCTTGCAGGCTGGTCCCCTGAAAGACTCCTATAATAACTGGAGATCCTAAATTAATTGGACATCTATCAGATCCCCATACCTGACTCTGAATATTGTTTTCTATGCAGTGATAGTACTGGAATTGGTTCTGATTTTGCTGTCAATGGTCACAGGAAAGAACCACTTTGGTGCCGCAGGTGGCCTACCAAAGCACATCTGGTGGAGATAACAGCTAACTGTCAGCACCAGATCGAGCTGAGTATTCAATCCTATCATCACCACCACCATGGAGGGGCAAGCATGGCAATGGCCAATGCAAAGGACAGGGAGGACATGGGGCATACTCTCTGACAGTTTTTAATTTAACAAGTGACTGGCATTACCTAGTGCTGGTGAAAGCAAGTTCTGTCTTTAGATCCTGCCAAGGAAGGGATTTTACGGCAAAAAGAGTAGCGCTTTATTTGAGTGAAGGTGAATATCTGAAGTAAGCAGCAGGAAGGCCAGCTTTAAAACTCTCTTTTCTGGGCTATAAATCCTAGTTCTCTTGTCTGGGTTGAACAGTGTTGCAGAAATAGCTTTTTCAGGTGTGAGTTTTTCTTTAGGCGTGAAAGCTGTAAAATTCAGGAGGCCAAAGGAAAGCGGCTTGAACTTCTCATCCAGCAAGGGTATTACTATAGTTTGTGATATTGGCAAAGTGCTGCTAACTTTTCTCATTTCCGAATCAGCAGGGTAAGCTAAAAAAACCTGCTCCATAAAATAAAATCAATATAAGAAAAAAAAATTATTTCCTGAAATTTGGCAATACTTTTTGACACAGTTTGCCAGTAATCAAGCAACACTTTCTCATATACAGCAAGTCATGCAGGTGCTACAGACCTTTATCTCTCAAGATCCTCAGATAACAAATTGACCCACAACTGGTTTGGAAGGCAAACACCTCATACTAGTGTCATCACTCCAGAAATAATCTAAGAGAAAAGGCATTGGAAAACATCCTGGTAACATACTGGAAGATAAGAGCAAGGGCAGCAGTATCTAAAGATGCTCTTCCTATGTTATCTAGTTCAGCTGACACTAGTCATTTGAACTGATTATCTAGTATTAGCAACTTATTAGCAACACCCACCCTAACACCACACTACGGGAATTCTTGCACTGTTAACCATTTGCTACATGATGGAATTCAGATATCAGGGTCAAGAAGGAAAATAAGCTACCTTACCCATAACATTTTCCAAAACCCACAAAAAAACAACTAGGATAGCCTTATCTTTCAGCAGAAGTTGAGGTGACTGATAGCCAACGTCAGAAATGACTTCGGCACTCTCACTTCAAATATCAATACTACAGCTGTCATTAACTCTTGCTACTATCATTAACTGGAGTTCTGCAAACAGATGAAAGGGAACAAGGGCAGCTGCATCAAAGATGATATCATGTTCAGGAAATTCTGAACGAGTCAATTAACAAGAGGAAAGAAAATGATATAATCCTAGATCAAAAGTAAGAAATTAGCTAAGTTGTGTTGGGATTTCTTTAACAACTGCCATGGTATCTTTTTATATCATCAGAAAGTTGCCTCCTTTTGACTCGTTTTAATATGCGTTCTCTTCTCTAGACTTGCTAATTAACAACAACAATGAAAAGGAAGTGGAGGACAAGGATTGCTTTGCATTCAGTAGCAGAAAAGTAAGTAAAATTGTCATGTGTGCATTCAACGACATGAATATGTTTCTGCTTTAAACACTAGTTAAACTTCTGGACAAGGCCTTGCTCTTTCTATCTTGAACATGAAATTATATCAGCAAAACAAGTTTTACACGTGGTTTTCTTTGCTTGTTTTCCGGGACTTGCCAACCGTTATAGAAGTCTACATAAATTTCAACGAGATCATGGACATTGTATAACTCTTGCCCTTTCATGGTTTTCCCCTTAGAAAATATGTCTTTAATTCTAGCAGTTGCAAATGAAACCTTGGAGACACAGTTTAAGCACATGTAGCCTTGCCACCTGCCACTGTAGATGGGGAGAAATATTCACATCCAAGGTCACCTTGTGTGGACCTCAGAGAAGGGCTTTTTTTACGCGAGTGTGAAAGTCTCTTATATAGTAGAAATCAGACGATAGAGGAGACTTGCCAGATTTTTTGGCTGTGAATGACCCCAAGCACCACTGCAACCACCCTGTCTTTCCTTGTAACTGGATAGATGAAAGATAGACTTTTCCTAGTTGGAGGCCAAATGCCAGAAGTCTTGCCTCAGGCAAAGCTGAAAAGGGGGCTACCTGCTGCCTAATCTTCACCCATTCCTGCCAGTGGTGAGGCCCCTGGAAGTGCTTCTGGGGATGGAAATTCTCTTTTGTGATTCCTAAGCACAGCTGGAGCTCAGCCTCTCTGCACACTCTCCTACAAGCGGATCTTCCGTTCAGTACCTCTCTTTCCATTGCCTAGGACTAAGAAATTTGTGGTGTGAAACATTCAGAGTCCACTTACTTCCAGTGTCTGTGAACAAAATGTGATTTAATTTGGTATGATGAAATAGGATCTGCCCTATAGTTTGCATGTTCACATGGATATTTGTAGAAGGTGTTACTAAGCACACCAGTTGTTAAACAGCTGAACCAGAGGCTAGGAAATTATCTTGAATGCTTCCCTAACGTTAGGAGTGCTTCTGAGGAGGGTCCAGAGTAGTATTTCTTACAGCGAGGATTCTATTGATGACACTGATGAAATAAATTACTGGGCTTTCAGGAGTCTCCAGCTGTACTGGAAAAGTGCCTGATCAATGCAGCCCGCAACTATCTTCTGAAATCACAAATGGATCATCACATAATAGGTATCTTTCATCATTCTGTATGAAAAATTCCAAATAGGAAGTGTAATTCCACTCAACTACCCCTTCTCAGCTTAAGCTCTATGGAACCAAGTATTTGGGCTACTATACTCTGCTATAGTACTATGGCTTGTTTTATATACCTCGTTCTTTTAATATATTTTTATGCAGCAAATGAGAAATACCAAAACCTCAAGACTCTGAGCTAGAGATGTTTTTTAAATTCAGAAAAAAAAATCGACCCATTAATAAACCCCCTTCATTTTGCAGCAACAGTACCATGAGCAGTTTCCATGGAAACATCATTTGCAGGAGCAGGAAGTGTTCATTTTACAATTAAATTATAGGAGGTAGTTAAATTTTTGATCAAACACACATTAGAGCATGGAGAATTCCCAGGCACATGGCTCACACTGTTAAATATAGGAGAAATACTGCAGTATCCATGCAGTGCTGTCTGCAATAACGTGTGGACAGAGAGGAGAATCTGCAGAAAGTGAAAGAGCATCTGCAATTTGCACCAGTGAAAGACTGGTTTTTGGTTCCCATATGTCAAGGATTGAGCAATGGCTGGATTTGGCTCGTGCTTGCAGTCTGACCTCAGATGCACTCTTTGACTTGTTAGTGGCTTGTTAGCTGTCAGCACAAATGTACAATGTGATGACTGCAGCATTTTACAATTATCTGGGTATCAGGCAGATAATACCATAAATAAGTCCCAATCCTAAGGGTTTACCTATATTGTGGTCACTGCTATGGCATCTTTGCCTAACACAGCCCACGTGGATTTGGCAGTATTGTTTGCAGTTAGCTAGCTACCAGTATGTGTTGTACTTCAGCCCCATGGCACATTGCATAGGATAATTAGATGCCTTGAAAGTCAGTTGATTTAGGCAATTACCCTATGGAGAGCACTCCATATTGCTGCAAGTGGACTGGTAGTGATACCATAGTTAGCTCAAATCAGGTCTATATGTCCTAAAGCACTATGTACATACTCTAGTAAATTTTTGAGGGAGAAAGTGTCAAGTAGCAAGAGAAGCTGTAAGAAGCTGGTCTGAAGGGAAGAGGCTCAGCAACAGGAAAAAGTAATAAGTGGAAGGACACTGTGGATATACTACCAAAAAGGAGTGTATATAAACACTCTCGGCCCGAGGTGGAAAACGTCCAGATAGCAGAAGACAACAAGTGTGATTTAGGGAAGAAGCAAGTGGAGGATGATTGCCCAAGTGTAAAGAGTCTGGCCCAAGTGGAGTCTTTAATTGGAGGTGGTGGCATCTTGCTGAATGTGTAAGAACTGAAGACAAGATCCCGTTGGAGCAGAAGGTGCAAGATCTGATGACAGATTTACAGAGATATTGTCAGAAGTGTATGTGTGTACCCACAGCAGGTGTCAAGGAAAGTTTCTGATATTTACCTCTCAAGAAGGAGCCTGCATTCTGATTTGCGTTTGGGTCAATGTGTCCTTGAGACTGTCTTTTCCTGAGCATTGTTTTTCATCAGAAAACTTAAATCACCACCTACACCAATGCTAGGAAGTTGACATATTTCTGCTTCTTTTAGAGAAACTTAAGAAATATGGAATTACTGTCCTTAGATTTGGAATCTCAAATTCCAGATACAGTTGGAAGTCTTTACTCACCTGGAAGTTTTAATAGTCTTCATTGATAACAGATTGCAAGGGATGAGTTGCTGATCTTCAGAAATCAGGAATCTGACTGGCCATCTTCCAAATCATAGGTTTTTTAAAAAATATATATATATATATATACACACACACATATGTATAGTTTTTTTATTAAAAGGCTACTTTCTCAGCCTTTGCAATCATATTTTTCTGAAGCTATGAGCACTGGAATTTCTATTTCTCCAAAATAAAATTTGATAATTTTGGATATATTTAAACTGTAAAGACTGCAGTGTCATAAGGCTTACAATAATCATGGAGGCTTAAGGCAAAAGTTAGAAGTCCACACCTTAGAATCAAGAACTTGAAAATTTTTTTCTGGCAGAGCCTTAGTCAACTTGACTTAAAGTCAACTTGATTTGCCAGTGGTTCAAATTCTTTGTATATATTTATGTCTTTACAACATGCTGGTCTGAAAGGAAACTGGATTGAGTACTGTTTTATACACATATTAGTGAGTCCATGAGCTGGGAAGTGCTGAGGAGAAATACACTTAGTTTTGGTGTTAGTGGGACTCTGATTATGCTGAGTCCAGCTGCTTAGAAGACCATAAACAAGCCATAATTGTGTCTCTAGAGACTCTACAGCAGCTTTAGTATCTGTTTTTCCATTGTAAACTATAGCATTGCAATTTTTAGTATCAATTGCAACAGTTTGCCTCAGCAGCATGGCTAGGTATCACTAACTGTTTTGTAAAATGACCTCCCAGCAGTCCTGTGTGAGATAAAAATCCTATGAAAAATATGAATAGTCATTAGAAATGCATCTCAGAGAGCCATTTTTCTAACAGGAACTAATGAGTGTAGGCCTCACTGTTTCCTACTGGTTCGCTGATCATCAAGTGCAGAGGTTTTATATTGACATTTATTTGCAAGTAGAAAATCGAATTCAGTTATGAAATCACTTCTAACTTTTGGGCAAAGTATACCCTGTCGTTTAAACAACTCTAGAAAACGCTCTTCGGAAGATACAGAGATGCAAGCTTCAGACATGGGCATTTTGGATACGTGAAGCCATCAAGACAGCAAGTTTGCAGCAATGCAGAAAAATGTCTATGCTCAGTGCAGAGCTCGCTGTAGAGATAGGGCCAGATCAAACTCCATGGCTGTGCAAAATGTTCCGTCAGGCTCATTAAAGAGCCACACTCTTCGAGGAGTGGAGAAGCCCATTCCATCTAGTCATCCTTCTCCTGTTCCAGGTGCTGCTTCAAAGACGTTTATTTTCTAGATTAAGCTATGATTGCACCAGGGCAAATCTCCAGAGACACTGCTTTCCACATGGATTTTCTTTTCTTTTTCTTCTCCTGATTTTTGGAATTGTGGGTGGAGTGGAAATAAGGTGGATTGTGACCCTTCCTTAGACTTTCGCAGCTGTATAGATAACAAGCTGAGAGGAAATGACTTTGTAAATAACAGAATTGCAGAAAAAGAACATTTGCCTTAATAGCAAGACATTGCAATCCCCCATGAATACGTGTTATTACTGTTAGTAGCTGTTAGGGGACACTGAGCAAACATTTACCACAGTCTGAAATGAATAAGGCAGGACTTACAGTAAACAAATGCCCAGTTTCTCTCATTAAGAGAAAGAAATACTTTGGTAATCAGAAGAGCCTGGCTTAAGCAATGTGTCATATTGCCACAATACTGGAAAGACACCACAGGGAGGACAGGAAAAGTGCTGGAAAAACAGGGCAAAAGCAAAAGATCAGTTCTACCTTTTCTCTTGCTCCTTCTGAAAATCGGATGGAGAAGAAGAATTTTCTAGGTACGTAAGAGAAAAATAATGTATGGATTTATTGACTGCAGAAGGGGACAAACACCTTTTTTTTTGCTTTGTAAAGGGGTACCAGTGTTAAACGTCCCAGCCTGAGGCTGGGGGTGAGGAGCCCCAGTCCTGTGGGGTTTCTCACTGCGCTGCAGCCCCTGGAGCACGAACCTGCGGAGTTCACAGAGAAAGACTCAAGGCAAACGTATAGGCTGCCAGGAAGGAGTCTATTTACTTGTCTTATGGTTGTTTTGAGTGTGTTGATGGGTATGTGACGTAACTAAACAAGACTGAGCTTCCCCAGGTGTGTTTTCACTTTCCAAAAGATGTCTGATTTTTTTGTCACAGCTTGCACATACGATTGACAAATTAGAAGCATCAGATCACTGTCAGATACTCATAAATCATTTGATTTGGTGCTGTGCAGTGCATGACAGGTACAGTATCTTAGTAATGTTTTGTTGCAAGGGAAAGTCAGTGATTGAAACCAGAACAGATCACTATCCAGTGCATTCATTTTTTGGGTGAAGAGCAAAATGTAAATAGTTCCAATGAGAACCTGAAGCTGAAACAGATTTATTCTTGCGAGGTATGGGATAACATTATGTTTAATATGTAATTACCCGTTAACATCTGTGGCAGGGTTTGACTTTTCAATTGAATTCTATAGCTCACTTCTAAACCCTATTGCTAATCTTTTTTCATTCTATTCCACATAAGTTATGAGAATAAAAAGATTAAATGGGGGGAGTTATTTTAATTATTATTATTGTTACTATTATTTGCTTAGAATGAAAGTACAAATCTTTCCTAAAGCCTGTTTAGTTTGTAAAAAGTACACTAACTGGTGAAAATTTATGGATTTTTAAAGTTCTGTTATCTACAGGAACTGTCATCTTCCACAATAGTAAATCTGACCGGTGGTAATTTTGTAAAATAGTCAGAGATTTACTAATCTATAGTGATAAGAACTTTATTTAACTAAGAGGAGGAAAAATGCTGAAGGAAGCACTTGTGGTTTTAGATGCATGTGGTACACTGAATAGAAACTTCTGCCTTTGACACACTTCTTTATCTGAGATTCCTCCGACATATTTCAAAACTTCTTTAATAAATGTCCATACTAGCTACAACTGGACAGGAATAAATTGGACAAGTTCTCCCAATCATGTAAAAATGGAAGCACTAAAAAAAGCAGAGTGGGAAATTAAATTTCATATTACAACCTAATAAAATATGTTTTTGTGAAACCCTTTCAACACAGTTGCTTTTAATTCAGTGGTGAACAATAGGTCATCAATCTAATTTCTGTTTCAGAGTTATCTGAGTCACAAGAATCACTCAGATAAAACAGAAAATTATTTACTTTAGCATCAATAGCTGCTTTTAATATTCTGATATGGCTGGAAATGGAGTTTCTGCACATGATTCCTTGGTGTTTAGCATCAAGAACAGTAACTGAGTAACAGAGCAGCAAAAAGGCATGTAAAGGTTACAGGGAGGGGTTAAAAGGTGTCGCTAGTCAAAGTGCTTGGCCAACTTAGTTTGGAAATTGCATATTTCTGAAACTCTTTTATGTGAGATTTCTCTTCTGCAGACTGAATTTAATTAGTAACACTGTTCATTCAAAACCATGGTTCTGGTTAGCCTTAACTATGAGAATTTGTGTTTGCTATGACCTGCTTCTTCGGCCTGTAAACAATTATAATTAATTTCTAGTGGTTTCTTGTTGGTGGAAGGGAGAAAACTTCTCTAAAATATAACCTACAGAGACACTTTGAAAGCCTTTCTATGTGTAAACAGATATTTCTGTAATAGCATCTACCTGGAAGGTCTCCTTAAGAGAAATATTTGGTTCTCAAGAGCGTGGATTTCAACTGCTTCTCACAAAGGTTCCATGGAAAGGCTGCTCCCCTTCATGGTTATCTTGTGGAAAAACACTGGACAACCTAAAAGTTCTTCTAATGGAATAGACCAAGCTTGGTTAAATAAGAGGAGAAAATGGAGGTTGCAAGAAAACAATTTCGAAGAAATTGGTGGCCTCTTGCAAGTGGCAGCTGTCTGTGATGGAAGTCTTTAGAAGTCCTCTTTCCATAGAAATTGAACAAGTTACTTGTCTGGTGCCAATTTACTACTGAATTGGAAGTGCAAGCCTCACAATGAACGTTTTATTGAGTACCAAAAAAGTTACAGAGTAGCCTAAAAATTCATAGTCATTGTAACATCTGTCCAGATAAAGGTTGGTTTTTTTTTTTTCTGTTTGCATTAGTACAGTCTCTCTGAATCTGTACCAGATGTCACTGTGTAATTGCCGAAAACCTCCACCTCCATGAAGGGACTGTATGGGCTGTTTAAGTTTTCCTAGTTGAGAACATACATAACACTCCTGTAGTTTAACTTACACCTTTCTCCTGGTTGTTGGAAATACAGCATTGGGTGAGTGGATTAAATCTTGCTGAGCAGCAAGACAGAGTTATCACATAGAGAGAAATGATAAAAACTTAGGTTTTTTCAGAGAGATAAAGGACATGTGACTGTGTGTATGAGGTTACCCACCAACCTGGCAGGGCCCTCCACCAGGAAAAGGGAAAGGAGGAATGTAAGGGTGAGAACAATCCTATTTCCATGCCTGTTTGAAAAAGGTGCTGGCTGCTCAACCAAACTGAGACAAGTTGACAAAAAAGGAACTCAAGAAAGGATGATTTGGAGTCTTTCAGTTGAGCTTGTATTAGAAATTGTATACTCATCTCTCAAGCTGACCAGTTCCTCTGCTGCCATTCTTATGAGTCTGTTGTCCTCTCACATGTGTCCAAGTCCACAGAGAAATCTTGGGGAATAGCCTTTCTGAAACAGAAACGTTTTCTCTGTCTGGCCCTCGCTATATAGGAGTTAAATGTGTCTCCTGGACAATGAACTAAATGGTATTGTGCCAAAACTCTTTTCTTTCAGGAAATATTTGAAGATAACCAAGCCCAAAGGGTGACAGAGGGGAGAAAGGCAAAGATAAAGGACAGAATAAGAATTGCAAAGGGAAGAACAGTTTGAAGAAGAGGGCTGAAATCCAGGAGGCCCCAAGAAGCACCTCAAAAGACAGCTAGTTTTGCTGAGTCTTAAGCCGCAAAATTAAGGTGGAAAAATAAGAAGAAATTTAGGGAAGTGGTGAGAGGATATGCATGGAAAATTAAAATAAATGAGCTAGATAGCAATTTAAGCAAAATTTGTAGAGAATAAACTAGAAAGGAAAACATCCTGAAAATAAGAAAGAGGGTGGAGCACATGGGAGCTGGGTGGGCAGAGAGCTGGAAAGGGACAGGTGGCAGATGGGTGGCTCTGCCAAAACAACACGTGTGTGTTTACACTATTCTGTCTCCTTGTAAGTGAACTGAAGGTCTTCATCAGACTTCTCTGAGATCTGCAAATCTTGTGTTTCACTGAAACTGGGAGACGTCTCCCATAAATATTCTTGTTATACTAGACTTTTTGAAGTTCTGCCTCCCCGGAGTTTGGCCCCCAAGAAAAAAGCCATTCGACTTTTTGCTATCACCTTGATGTCCTTATGTCTGGGCTTCACATAATAACTTTGTAATAGTAACTATCTGATGATGGCTCGTTATACATTGTTATACCGAGACTTTATTGTTGTAGGTTATGAATATCTACATTATTCATAGGTAGCAATGGCATAGCTTTGTTAGGCAAAGAATTTTAAATTAATTGATAAAGTGACATGTTCTAAGGAATTTTGCTACACCACATTTCAGAGACATTTGTACAACCACAAGGAGTTTTAGTTCTACAAGTGATGTAATGACATGTAATTGCTCTGTTCTATCTAAACAACGTATTCTTGCATTTAGTCCTAGGATTTCTATATTAAGAGCGTTTAAAATGTGTTTGGAAAATCTTTTATGTACTTGAGGTCAGATAGTTAAATGATTATGTATTTCTGTGTATCTCTGGACACTCATATTCTAAAGACATCAGACAGACATTTTTGACCCAGGAAAAAGCAGGATGACTTCATACTGAAGCTATAACTATGCCTTTATTAGCTTGTCTTCTTGAAAACAAACTTTTTTAAAAAAACTGAATCTTGGCAAAAGGAGTTAATCTGTATGTGTGATAGTTTCTACCAAAAAAAAAAAAAAAAAGGGGGTGGGGAAGAAGCAATAGAAACAATACACCACTCCTGCCAAGATAGAGGTAATTGTTCTGCATGCACAGTGTTTTTTCCTACCATAGCTTTGTAAAGCATGCTTAGCACATTAATACTGGCTCTGATTTTGATCTCAGCATGGAAATTGCCCAGTGCTCCATTCATTCTAGGAGAAGCGTCTTTCTGAGTAATCAGATTCTTTCTTCAAGACATTTTTTCATGCTTCATATACATCCAGTCTACTCTATAAATAACTTCATTGTCCCTTGGTTTTCAGTGGTGAATAATTAGAAAATCAGCTGTTATTTAAATCATGTTTGGTAGGAACAGGTCTCTCTAACATGGGAAGTATTGTTCCTTTCAGCCAGCGTAACATTATCTTCAGTATCACTATGTGACAGTTTAACTGGCCAGGATGCAGCACCAGGTGACAGCTCACATTTTATCAGATTAGCATATTTATCTTGTATTCCATTACTAATGAAGGCAGGAAACTGGAGTTCTTAAATAAGCGGTGTTTTAAGCTAAAATGCTCTAAATGTACACAACTAAATATAGCTCTTTTCTTGAGATCAGTCAACTATAGTGATTTCCGTTACCAACCCTGTAACCTAACTATTTGTTAGTTTACAAGTCTCAGCTAAACCATGGTATTCAGTAGTTTGAAACATGAATAAAATAGCTTAGAAACAGTTTAGATCCATAACACAAAATATGACCTAGGTCTCTAAAATACGAGAATGTGAGATTATCAAAATGTTCACAATTTAAAAATCTGGAGGAATATTTTGTGGTTTTTCCTTTAAGTGTATAAAACTTCAGCATGTACTCCAAGCTCTGGGTTCAAATGCAGAACACAGCAACAGAAACTGGGCATTAGACCAAATTTTTGTGTGCTTTTATGATTGAGCACTATTAACCAAAAATTGGTTTAATGTTGTGAATGATCCATTATCTGGAGCTTTATAAAGGGTTAAAAAACATATTGGCTTAAACCTTGTGTTGTACTTCAGAGGCTTAGTCAGTCACCCTTTTTCTCCAAGAAGAGAACTGTGATCAGCAACTAACTACTTCCACTATACTTATTGTAGTACCCACACATTTCAGACTGCATTATTCTTCTTATAACAGTGAACATGGCCCTGAAAGAGATAAGAATGAGATAACAGATGGCTGCACCCGCACTGTGAAAAATCACCGCAGGCTTCATCTTGTTTTGTGCAAAGGCAAACGATGCAACATCTACATCGCTGGGAAAGAGAAAATATTACTGTTGCATGCTGAGAAGCTCAGAGAGCAAAGGTATTACTCAAGTGTCACTCTGTTTACTGGGATTCATGGCCTTGAAAAATTAGATAATATGATGGAATATTCTGCAAGTCATTAAATGTGTTCCCAAGGATGTGAAGTTGCTTCTTGCTTCCCATTATTCTTGATGTTAGTCATCTGCAGTAAATATTTTACAGATGGCTATCTGAAGAAAGCACGAGAGCCAGTCCCTGATGGAGGAGCGCCATTACTGGTGCAGCATCAGGCAGCGCTATCGGCTTTGCCTGCGCAGGCTGACGCCGTAAGATGAGTTTGGGTGGGAATGTTCGGCCAAGCAGAGGGATCTGGATGGCAACGGTGAAGCGTCTGCCCCTGGCAGGCAGCTGCTCCTCACCCCATGCAGGCTGGCACACAGATGCGAGGAGGGCTGCCTGGTTTTTGCCTGAGCTATGCACATTATTAGCTTCTTGCTTTCATAAAGGCTCAATTACAGCAGAGATTGCTTTCAAACAATTAGCACCAAATTTCCTCCTTGTATCCACAGAAATTTAATCTAAGCAGAAGCCAGGAGCCTCTCTTCCTCTCTCCATGAAAGTCACTGTTGGGCTCAGATAAGATGTTCTTTTACTTAAATGCTCACTGAAACCAGAGACTTTGCTACTGTGCTCTGTAAGCAATATTGAATATTGGCTCCCCCGCTGAGGATTTTGACTCACCAAACTCAAGACGAAAATTGCAGGTTTTTTCTCTCTTTTTTTTTTTGTTTGTTGTTTGTTTGTTTGTTTTGTTTTTGTTGAGCACATGTATAAAGCTTATGGATCCAATTGCTGAGTGCATGGTTGTTTTCTTCACTCACCTGAAGGTCACTGCAGTTCAAATGCCCAGGCTCTTAGGTCCAACACATAGCAAAGTCAGATCTTGCCTCACATTTGGAGCGTGTTCTGACCGCACCAGTATTTTTTCCTCTATTTCCTGTATATGGCACTCCAGGTTTTCAGCTTTTCATATATGAAAAATTATTCACCTGATTTTAGGGGGACAGAGACAGAAAGTGGAGGGTAAGACAGATAAGTTCCATCTCCCCAGCTTGTGCTGGTGTGTACACTGCGGTGGTAGTGAGGCCCCACAGGAGGACAGACAAGTTGAACTCGTGGGGGTGGCTCTGAAGCCTGGCAGTGCTCACCTAAGTAACCGCCACCTGTATTTTCCATCTGTTCTTTCTTTACTGATTAGATTTCTTTACTTTTTACTGAATATATTTGTAAAAAGGTTGAAAATAGTCCTTAAAAACCAGGAGACCCACTCTTTCCTTGTACATTAGTAAAAGGAGGAAGGAGAAGGTAGCTTTCCTTGACCTCCACTCTTCTGTTCCTCACCCTTTTTTCCTTGTTTTATCATTATGATGTGCGTTCAGGCTATTTCAAGATTAAAATTAGCCCACCTCAGCTTTTCCAGCTAGCTTTAATTATGGCTTTAATCAGTGTTTGCAATACATGCAGCCATCAAAGTCTTATTTATATGCATAGAAGTCATTCTGATTCATTACCAAGGCAGACTTGAGGTTATCATCTGCTGTAGTCAGACTTAAACTTTTGACACAGACTGTTATTTTACTAAACATTTAAATTACAAAATGAAAGCATAATGTGACAACATGACAAAGTCCCTTGAAAATTACTTTTTCCCACTTAATACAATTTTAAATAAGCAAACAACTCTTAATCAAATATTTCATCCCAAAATCTTAAGTTCAGCACCTCATCAACAGAGATGTTCATACCACCTGAGACATTTATACCACCTGAGACATTTATACCACCTGAGACATTTATACCACCATTCATACCGTATCTAATACATGCTGTTCCTTGTTCCAGTATGTAAGGATTAAAAAACCTATCAAGCTGTAACTGGGTACAGCAATGGCTAATGAGATGTGAAGATAAATCATGCCTGAACATACTTTATTATCACTATTGCTGAGTACAGGGCTCAGAAAAAAGATCAGCAGTTGGCTAAGTAGGCATTCTTATGAGAATGAATCAGTATGTATCCTGCTGAAACTACTTCTTTTTGACAGTAAGCTTTTAGAAGATGTTTTTACTGTGAAAATGAAAAGCTATAATAATAGAGGCTGTTTTTAAACAGTTGCAGTAAAGAGAGCACGCTCAAGGGAATTGTCTTGTGGGTTATTTTTTAAAAGAAGCTGGTATTATCAAGCAATTTGTTTTGGTTTTAGTTCTGTTTTGGGTAGAGATACCATTAGACAGATGGATGTTCCCATGGTTTACGGCGGTCTACTAAATTACTGTTAATATCTTGAATATAAACAGCAATAACATGCTTAAAAGAGCCTCAAGGTTAACAAATGCTTAATAGCTTGTGCCATTTCAGATGGTTTTGTATTGGGCCTTCAGAGCAAGGAATGAATTTTAAGAGCATGTTTCAGCTACCAAGAAATTTAAAAATAAATTTTTAACAAAAATTTGGTTTGCCAGTATTCTCTGACAGAAAACCTGCAGCCTAGCAGTGCAAATGATTCCATTAAAAGAAAACTGTGCAACAATAGAAAATGAACTAATTCACAAGGAAGATTATTTGGTGTTCAGTTCAAACAAAGGCTGCTGTTACTTGTCTTAAGACTGGAATGGATTTAACACTGTTATCATAATAAATGTAAAGCAGCAATGTAACACATTCAGCAATTTCTCAACCCTCCGGGCTCTTCTAGTGATAAGTAGAGTTACACTGCTGAAAAAATGTTAAAAAAAAAAAAGAAGTGTCAAACTCCATATATCCTTCCATCAGCCAAAGAAGACACAAACAACTGCTAATACTGTGTTGGTACACTGCAGATTCAATGTCACGTTACAATGTACCGGGCCACAGACTATTTAAACCATCTCAATAAAGCTTGCTTATCAAAGTATTCCCTTCTTGGCACTATTCATTATATTCAAGGTCAACTGAAGCCCTCTGAGGGTTTTTAATCCATTTTATGTGCTTTGGGAGAAAACCATAACGCATAAACAGCATCGTAGTTTCTAACAGAGTTAAGAGGTGACTGAGAGGCCTTAAAACACAATCTCAATAACACATGGAAATACATAAACAAGAAAATAAGAATTGTACAATGGCCTGGAAATATGTATCATAGTTGATTATTGCCAGCACTGTATGCTACTGTGTTGTACGGAGAACTCTGTAAGGAACACAAAGATCTGTCATGCAAACTATGAAATCAGTTTATAGTTTCAGTTAAATTAATTTACAGCTGCAATCAATCCTGTTATTTGGTCAGCATTGAATATAAAGAGCATCAATACCTCTGCACTTGAGAGTTACAAATCTAGAGGATTTAATTTTAGTGTGACAGTAAGTATAAAATTATTCACTGACCATGAAGATAAACTTATAACAATACAGGGTTCCTTATTCAAATAGATCTCCTTAGTGTGTTATCAATTTATCATTTTGATTGTACAATGAAGCATGCAGCACACTCATGTAAATATAGAATAAATTCAGATTTGTCAATGTTGAACTCATATGTTTTTTTCAGGCCTAATATTACAATCATTTGCCCAATCGTGTGATTTTGTACCCTGGTGGTACTTCCATTGGTTTATGTAGAATCAATGTATTTCAACCAAAGGGCTTGAATTACTGCAACTTAGTGTAATATACATTCTGCTGAGACTTTATTTGAAATTATCTGGGGTACACCAATTGTTCAGGAGCCTTAATTTATTTTAAGATATACTTTGCATATGGTGACATAAGCAGAATTAGATGCCTTGGTCCAGAAAGGATATCATGACTCTTCTTACTTATAATTTGCCTGATACCAGTAGAAACTTGAAAATCCACAGACGGCTGCAAGAGGGGCCCAGCTTCACCCAGCCATGACAGGCATCCTGCCAGCATCCAGAAATGGGGCTTTCCTCGAGACTGTGGGCAGAGGAGATCCTCTGGTCCCCTGAGACCAGGAAGCACCTGGGAGCCTCTCTGGGATGTGTAAAACCATCAAACAAGTCCAGGAGGCTGCTGTCCCGGCTGCACTTCATTGTGCATAAGGCAGGTACGAGGTGCATAGAATTCACACGTTTAATTTTACAGTTTTATTGCCACAGAGGGGCACAGAAAAGCTGGTCTGTAGAACGCAGTTTTAGTGAAGAAAGTTTCACATGATTTGAAGGTCAGGTACCCTCTGTTAATGGGAAACATAAAGCTTATATACTTTTTCTTCTAAACTGAAAGGTAAGTTCTTGTTGTACTGTAGTTAAAAAACCATGAGCAGAAAAACCCCACAAACTCAGGAGGTTGGGCTTTGTAGCTGAATGATGCTGGTAGTTCCAGTTCTGCACCCTGAGCACTTGCGTCAGTTTTCAGCTGACAAGAAAAGGATTAGATTAAGCAAGCAGAGAATTTAGACTAAGCTGCATTAACAGTTGATTACTTTCAGCATGTAAATCAGTTTGGCTTTATTCAGTAACATTTTTTACTTCTTTTTACCATTGCCATTGCATTAATTTTAGGCATTGTTACTTCCTAGAAAGTAATTATCTTACCTACATATTTTCTTGATTCAATAAACAGATAAAAATCAAAACTGCTAAGAATAAATTTAGGCATCTGATGGAACAAAATGTTCAAACAGTGGTTTTGTATAAGAGTTTCTAAATGTTGAAACGTTCATTCATAAGCAAATAATCTGTAATTGTTTGACAGGTCTTGTGAGAAGATGTTTGTTTAAGCCATAATTTCAAGTAATTATCCCAAAGGCTGTCTCTATTGTGCTTCTACAGCTATAGGTGTATACAGTTGTAGAGATATTTAGAACAAAAATCTTAATAAAGATCCATGACCTTAAAGCAAGCCCATTTTGGTTAGAGGCATGTGGACAGGTGAGATGACATGAATGATGTGGGCGGTGGAGATGTGCAGCTGACTGTGGTTCTACCTCCATTCTCCCATGTAGCAATTCATACATTTTGGCTTCAGCTCAGGATATCAAAAAAGTACCTTGATGCCTCTAAGTCATGCGCATATTTCCCAGCATTGTTGTAGTTTGTGGTCTGTTTTAGTTTGTGCTCTGAAACATATACACAGAAGAATAAATCTTGCCTTCTCAGATGTCCTGTAAATACGAAGTGTTTGCACAATACAAGATGAACACTGTACCTTCCCTGATGGAGTAAAGGAAGTGAATGGAGGTGACTTCTTGTGATACTGTGGCACAGCAAAGCATCAAATTCATCTCAGTGCCGGCATAAAAATATCTTTTAACTATTTCATGCAGTTAATAGGAGGGTATGATGAATGCATGCTGCTATGTAGTAGGAGACCATCCTGGGTGAATGCATAACCAGTACAGTAAGGCATCTTCTGGAAGCATGGAAGGGTGCAGGGAGTTATTTTTACCAGTCAGTGCTGCAGATCATGAGATAAATTATTACAGTAGGATGCAGAAGGGCAGCTGGTGGAGAGACAGGGGAATGGCAAAAAGCCCATGGAACGAGAAGGAGTTTGACCTTTGATGGCATAGTCCTTAATCACAAAGAGAACCAGTATTTCTGTTGTAGCCTGTGGATGTCTTTACGGCAATAGGCTGGGGTTTCTGTCAGTTCCCTCTATTCCTTACCTGAGATTTGACCGCAGGGAGAAATATAACAGACTTTCCCCTCAGCTAGTTTATTATAAGAAAAAGTATGCTGAAATTTCTAAAAGCATCCCTACTGTGCTGCTTTGTCTCTCAGAATCATCTTTAGGGTCACCACAAAATTTCTCTAAAGTGTGCAAGACCTTCAAGCCCTTACTGTGAAACTGGCATTATGTACTACAAACATATCAGCAAAATTTCCCTTTTCACTTTGGTTTCCTCTCTTTTTTCAGAGAAAGACTCCGAAGAAAACAGAAATACAGCAGGTGGAGGACATCAACTTCCATCACCAACCTCTCACCTGCTTTGCTCCTGCCTTGAATAAAACCTGAGATTACAAATAGGAATGACCTGGCTAGTGATGTGTCCTGTCCTTGGAAATGGTGTTCTACCTCTGGGCCAACCAGACCTTGGTGTAACCAGCTACTGGACACCGGCAAAAAGTGAGTGACTGTGTACTGCAATACAACATCTGAACAAAATCAGGCTGGGGAAATAAGGGGCTCTGGAGGTTTTTCTTGAACAGTGGTTGCTCACTGAATGAGAGCTAAAAGGAATTTTTGTTCCTTTTAGTCTATGTTTTGATGTTTGGAAATGGCTATTTTTCTCTGCATATCCAATGTAGGTTGCAAGCAGAAAATGAGGCAAAAGGCAGTTGTGCATTGCAGCTGACAATTTGTAATGTGCTGTTGAAAATTATGTAGTGTGGCATATAGAAATACAAATGGAATTGTGAGTAATGTGGAAATTATTGAGGAAAAGAGAGATTCAATTGAATTTTAATAAAACCCTGAAGGGCTGTGACTTGAGACTTCTAGGCCTTGATCTGCCAAACTGAAGGAGTTTTGGGGGGTTTTTAATGCATTTTTTTTCTGGGGGGTTCATGAACTGGTAAAACACTTTCTATATGCTCTGTGGGAGGAGATGTTTACCTACCTTGGCTTACTCCCTGACACTAGTACCTTTTTACATAAATTGCTTTTAAAAAATTGTAGTGTTTGCTTGTTCTGCATGTGCTGGCATGTTGGCATGTTTGCCTGATCAGGGAGAGAGTCTGTCTCATAAGGGGGTGAATATATTCTCACCTCTGCTTAACCAAGAAGAAAGTTCCGGTTAAAAAAAATGATTTTGAAAGAGAGCAGGAGTGAGAATTCATAGAGATAACCATATGTCACTGTTTCTGTGAGGAGTTTTAAGAAGCTTGTTGTAATTTAATATTGGTAATGGTATGACTTTACAAATGTTGCACTCCAATACAAATATTTCAGAGTTATCTTGCATCCATAAATTAACTCTCTAACTGTACAACTGGCAGACATAAGTCTAGAGCAAACAAAACTGAAATGCAGGTTTTTAGAAGTTAGAGTACTAAATGTTATATTGGCACACCCTGTTACTGTGAGGTAAACATTCACAACTAACATAGACATTAATTCTATTATTCCAGTATTCTGAAAAGATACTCTAACTTTGAAGGCTAGTTGTTACTGATGCCTGGGGCTATGCTTCCAATAGCACTCAGCATTTAATACTTCTGCAATATCACTTTTGCGCTTTTAAAAGTCACAGTTTAAAAATAAACAAAGCTTTAAATATGTCCTAAAATTACTACATGGTTACACTTAATACTGGACATCTGCACTTTATGCAGCCAATTTTGATGGAAAATAAGGTGTAGCTGTGAGTTCTCTGGAATTCTACTTTCAAGATTGTGGTTCATTTCTCTGTTGCAGTATGAAAATTAATGGTGGTTTTGTGCATAAAAAATGAAAAACACAGGATTTTACTCCTAGGTTTGTGTGCTTTGAGCTGCAGAATGGTTGTGCTCAAAGGCTGACTGTGCTCTCATGTCTCTGTGATGCTGACTATGATAAAGGGAAAATAATGCTTTCCTACAATTTGCACTTGCAGACCATGTTTGCACCCTGTTTGAAGGGGTGGGGGTGGAGGGAAGGACACAGAGTTTGTCTGGGAGTAAACACAGGGCAGCCACTTGCCAGCTCTCTGGGTCTGAATTTCCACACCACCTTCTTTGAATGTGTGATGGGATGCATTGACAGATTGATGTTTTATTTAGATTTAAATTAGATTAGATTAGATCATTTTGATTAGAATAATATACTTCACTGATTCAATTTTGGGCCTCTGCTTTCAACTATGAAGATGACTTTCATGGCAAATATATTGTAGGATCTTGTAATTTGGCTAAGAAGTACAAACTGCTTCCATTATGTATAGACAGAACACAACCTTTCACATCAGTCTCGCTGGTGTTCGAGTTGGGTCAATACTGAAAGGGGAAAAAACAAGTATCTCAAATTAGTCTGAAATTTAAATAAACAAATAGAAGATTTCTTTAAGTAAAAGCCCTTTGGTCATGGTGACTTTTGGACCACTTCAGATGACAACCAGTAAAAGTATATCCGTTCACACCACTGTCAAACTTGGCCTTTTGACTGAAAAGCCCACTTTTTATTTTCAGAGCTTTTTCAGCTGTACAGATTCAAGCCGCTTTCCAAGTGAACAGACGCTAAGCATGCAGCACCTCAACCATAGCATGCTACTGTGTATGTAACTTCGAAGAAAATAAAATGTTTCAGGATCCTATTCTCCTGAGGATGTTGGAAAAAAAAAAAAGTGGGAGCTCCATTCAAAAATTTGGATACAGTTTTGAATAAATAAATACAGTTTATTACCAGGCCCACAGATAGCTGATCAGTATCTCCACAAGCAATTATCCTTCAACACCATTTGATTCGTACTTGCAAATAACCAAAAATTATCTTGGTCACTGCTTATTAAAGTCATAAGCAAACATATAATAAATAGATACATGTTTTAAATAGCTGCTTCCTTGGAATAATTTATAATGGAAATAACCAGGCAACCGAGTGATTAATTATCACATAGCTTACTATTTCTAGATCCTATTATACAGCTGTCATTTAGAGGAGATATCTCAGGATACTTAACTTTCGATTACATGGTACAGTAAGTCTCATAGACATCTTGTAATGTCACATCAAACTGCCATGTGGGTATTTGGGGCCTTGAAGGCAGGAGAACCTGGTGACCACAACGCCCTTCCAAGCTCCTGAGCACTGTTCTACACACCTGAATGTATCACTCCCGTAAAGTTTTTGGATTTGTTTCCAGTCTTGAGAATATTACTTTACTTTTGTAATCTTCACTAGTTCTTTTATCAGAAGTTGGACATAACTTGTTGTTCATGGCAGGTTTGCCCAGTATTGAGGTTTTTCTCTCTCTTTTTAGTTGGCTATTCAAAACAATATCTTTGATCATTATATCAAAGCCTGCTGAGAGGTAAAATCACACATTAGTATTTGGTGGCCAGATACTTAGTCAATTCAAACTACTTTGCAGCTTTCGTAGTAACGTTAACAGCTGCTAAAGTCTCTCTCTCACTGTATTTAGGTTGTTTTCTAACTAAATAACCAGGTATTTCAAGAGCTTTCAATAAAGGTACTTGTTCTGTTTCTGAATTGCTTTCTACTGTTAATTTTGTAGTCTTGAACAGTAGTTACATACTTGAATATGGTTAAAGTACTGTGTGAATGCACGTTTCAATGTACGATCTCAGGGATGTTGCCTTCCTTTTACTATGTGGGCTTCCCATAGAGATCTGAAGTTTAACAATAGAACTGCCAGTTTTAAGGCTGTTGCTCATTTCTGTTCTATGCGTTACATTGTCCTGTGTTGCATGTCAGTATGTGATTTAGTTCAATAATTTAGTTAATAACGTCAGTGACCAAATATCTGACCTACAGCGCTCTCCCTTGTAACTTTTAATTCTGTTCACCAGAGGAAGCACTTGGTTTGTACAGGGGCGAAGGAGAAATCAAAGCTTTCTTGTGTCCTCTGTTCTGTTTATCAGACAGGTAACAACCTGAAGATCATCTAATATAATGTAAAACAAGTAGTCTTAGCCTCAGGAATACAAGGACACAAACAGATTCTTTTACAGATTAATCTTCCCTCTAGTGTGCAAAAGCTGTACTTCTTAGGTTCTAAGAAAAGTAAATCTTTAAGTGATTGTGCAACGATCCATGAACTTCAGGTATTTTTCTTTAAGTCAGATGACACCTGTAAGTGTTAGTCCTTGCAAGGTAACATCCATCATCATATATAATCCCATGCCTGCCAGCCTCTGTGGCAGATGTGCTCCTGTCCTTACCGTGAGCACTCAGCATTCAGGGAAAGATGTTGAGTGCAAGCCAGTGTGGTGGCTGCTGCAGCAAGCTTTAGGGCACGCTGTTATTAATAGAAGCTCCTGCTTGCATCTGCATACAATATAAATCTTGTAGGTATCCTATTTAAATCATAATTCTTCTTGGTTGCTCTACAGAGAAAAGCACAACTGTGATAATATCACCATATTCAAGTGATAGGGTTGTGCATGATGAGGACTTGTGGAGCAATTTGCTTTGGTTGTGCACTTTTATTTTTCTTTGGGCTTCCAAGATAAATGTCTGCCATTGCATTTGAAATGTCTTCTTTCTGTGGTATGCAGAACATTGCTTGTTTTCTGACAGGACATACATATTCCATCAGAAATCAGGGTGGGATGTTAGAGATCTAATCACTGTACAAACTGGGTTGCTTTGGGTCCTAAGTGTTAGCATCTCAGACAGAGGAAGACTTAATACTCCCACTTTACAGAAGGAAGATCAAGGTATGCTCATCTAAAATCCCTTCTCAAAAAGAAACCAGGCCTGCAAGTCCCAGATTTTCAACAGTATTTGTGTTCCTAGTGATCTTAATACCCTTTAGATGACTTTGGCATCCTCTAACATCTGCTGTTGAACTCTACAAATGCATGAATACCCTGAGCACAGCACTCCTGCAAAAATTAACGTTGCCTGAAGCCAGGGCTCAAAGTCACCCTGAAGTCCCTGCAGCACCAAAGTGGACTACAAACAGAGGTTCTCCCACTTTCCTTGCCAGTAGGGCCAAGTCATTTAGCTATGCTGTGAGCACATCTGCCTTTATTACTCCTGTGTATGTCTGTCTCACTTTAGAAACTCCTGTTTGGACCATTTCACGTTAGCCCAGTTATTTTATTACTGTAGCCAGAAATTGTCTGGCCAGTGGATGTGGAGCCGAGTAGTCTGGCAGTGGTGTTCCTTACGGGTCATAGCTGTCACATCCTGTCCTGAATTGCTGAGTAGTGTCCAAACCCAAACAACTCTGTGTGTTAGGGTACTGGGTGCCCTGGTTAGCATGCAATCTCATTTATTTTTCAGAATTGGTTTTTAGACATCTAACTCCAAAAGATGACTTTCAGGCTAGGATCCTAAACTGAGGGAGATGTCTGCCTGAATGGAGAGAAGGGCTTGCCATCGAATCATTACCTTGAATTTCATTTGCAGGCCACTCTAACCTTGTTCTTGTCTGTGAAAATGATTGTTCAACCACTGAAATGTCACCTTGTAAGGGTAATGAATGTTCCTGAAAAAAAGGATCTGTACGCCTTGCGTGTGCCTTGTCAAACTTACGCTGTCTGATCATTCGAGTTACTTTTTATGAATGTGGTAACCAGGCTGGCAAAAGTTTGGGTGGATTAGTGGTGTGTGGATTTATTTGCAAAATGTGACTAAATTCATAATCAGTAAATGTGAGTTCACTCAAAATAAGAGAATTCAAAGTGACAGGTGAAGATGCTTTTATATATTCTTAGGGTCAGTATTTGGGACTTGTTTTCTTTTGCTATGACAGCCTTTTTTCCACTAAATAAGAGCATGGGGTGTTTTTAAAACAGTCAATGCTAGTCACTTTTATATAACCAAAAAGTAATCATAGCAAGGATCTTCAGACAGTGAGTGACTTCTAGAGCTACTTGTTGAAATGGACTTCTGGAGGTTATCTAGTCCAGCCTACTCCTCAAAGTAGGACCGGCATCAAAGCTGGATCATAGATTTAAGGTATATACTATTCATTCACTATTTTGAATGTGTACTATATATGCTTGTGATACATATTATACGGTATACACATGTAGACCTTAATTTTATATAGCATATTAATAACATGAAATTATATGTATATGACTACGAAAGCGTCATACACTTCAGTCCATTCAAAATCCATTTTGACCGCCCTGCTGCTGGCCTTTCTTCCCTCTCTTTCAGAGAAGAGATCTCAACTTCTGCACAGCAGCTGGAGGTGGGGCGAAACCGTCCTCTCAGCAGTGCTGCAGCCTGAGCACTTGCCCAGAGACGAGCAGTCAAATCTCTTTCCCTTCTTGGGTGGGACCCACACAGTTTTGGCATCCCTATAAATTGTTTACGGCACAGTGTCACAACCTCAAGATTTGTTGCTCCTCAGAGCATGGGGGAGTATAAACTTGTAGCCTCGCACAAACAGTGGTTGTACTCGCAAGTCCCACCCAAAGGACTGGCGCATTCTATTTTTTAAAGAGTTGTGAAGCAAAAATGCTAAGAACTGTCCTGACAGATGCACTGAAGGGGCAGGATACAGACTGATGATTTCAGACGCATGCCTCTTTTTGGGTCATTGAGTCCAGGTGTCCCCTGGAGAGCATCACCACTTTGTCACAAGACCGGCTGTGTGCCTTCCCTTGAGCCCACCCCACTGAGAACTGGACAGCAAGCTGCTAATGGAGGTGCAGCACGTGTACTGCCCTTTGTAGGAAATGGCCCAGAAACAGCCCCCTTGCTTTCAGAAAGGAAATTTCCTTCTGCTCAGGGCAGGTTTTCAATTTTCTAATGCTGCTTTTCAAAGGTGGATATTGCTCTGTTTTGTGACTACTTGTTGCTGTTCTCTGTGAACACTGGCTGTGCTGAACAGTGTTCAACCCTTTGTGGCTCAGCACAGAAGGGCAAGGCCAACAGGAGGCTCTTTGGAAGCCTCTTTGAATTTCTGTTTTTCATAAACTGCAAACTCTAGGCTACTAAACTTCAGCGATCACAGCAAAATAACCAGTCACAGCTTGTGGGTGATAACAGGGAGGACTGGAAACTAGCAGAATCAATTTGGGGAGCTTCACTGTGGAAAGAAGGGCAGCACTGCCTGTTTTGGCAGCTGCAATGCCATCAGCATCCTCCTACAAATGTGTTACACAACTAAATAGCCTTCTGAATACTCAGTTCTGCAAAAATATTTGGGCTCTGAACAAAAGAGGGTTTCAGGAAGGTTTACCTGCCCTGGAGAATGACCATTTTATCTCGTCAGTGAGGAAACAATAGTATTACCAGTAACAGAGGAATGCTCTAGGTTCAGTGCCATTTATGTTTGTTTGTTTTCTCATGGAGAAAAAGGGAGAAATTATTTATGCCTGGCAGTAAAGTCAGTTTTGTAAGGAAAATGCTGCACCTTGATTCCCTCATGAAAGATATTATCTTTTTTTGAAGGATGAGAGCAGCTGTGTCTCAGCTTTGTAACATGTCCTCACAATGCGTGAATTAAGCAGATAGCTCCATCAATCCTGTCCTTAGGTAGCAGCACTCAACCATTACAATGCTTGCAGAGTGGAACAGAAACAATGAATGGTTGGCTTGGTTTTGTTCTGGATGGTGTACACACCAAACGAGATGTGGAATTGCACCCCCCCTCCTTTTTTTAATGAAGATGCAGATTAATTTAGGTCAATACTGACCAGAAACTGTAATGTATTTGCAAAGTGATAGAGTACATTAGTGTTTGCTACATCAGCTTGACCAGTCATTTGGTTACTCAGCTGGCACAGAATACTGTACTGGAGCCAGGCAAGTTATGTCAGCTGTGGTGATGGTGTAGCTCAGCATATGGAAATGTATCCAAAAATGTTTCATTTGAGAGGACTGGGAGAAAGGTTCACCAATTATTCTCACTTGCTCATGATACTAGAAATATCTGAGCAATATTGTGCTCCTTTGTTTCTCATTCAGGCTAAGAATCTGGTTGTAGTACTATAAACTGAGCATAAATTAGTATTTATACATAATGGTCCTATTTAGTCTTTACCTTGAGTATGTGAAGTGACTGCACAGATGCCAGACCATAACGAAGCATCTGACACTTTATCACGGTTGTCTGTGGAGAGCCTAATGTGCAATTAGAGTTATAGAAATAATAAAGAAAAATAAAGACCAGAAGGTAAGTGACTGTGAGGCTGAACCACAAGCACTGCAAATAACTCATCTGAAAGGCAGTGAGATCTGTCCATAAAGGGTTTTGAGATACAATTCAAATGAAATTTTTCTGAGATTCACAGGAAAAATACTAACTTCTGCAGGACTTCATGGTCTCTATAGATCAAAAAATTATTATCTCTTTATAGTGACAACAGACTGGAAAAATTGCTTTTAGTACAGGCATGCATCTTTTAGTTTATTTGCTGGTAAGTAGAAGTAGCAGTGAGATTGCAAAAGTTATACAACACGGAAGTTATGAATGCTTCAGAAAAAGCCCAAACAATAACAAAAAATAAATGCTGTGCTGCCCCCTACGAAACTTGAGAACAGAGCTCGTTGCAAACAAGCTTATCCAAGTGCAAGTCTGAAGGAATGTATTTCACATCTCGGCATAACTGTTTCTCACAGGCTGTGGTTCCTTAGGAATTAAGAGAACTGGAGAAGTGGTGTCTGAAGGGACAAATGGGAACACCAGGCTGAGGTCAGGAAGTTTCACCTAGGCAAACATCCCCTCTTTTGGACCTTTCCCTCTTGCTCCTTTAGCCTGCCACGACCCTGCCAGCTCTCCAACATGCACTGCTGTGTCTGGGGGAAAGTGCAGCCACTTTCAGCGCAGCCTACCTGGCCACACTGCACTGCTTCAATTCCTTTTAGCATAATAAAGACTACAAAACATGCATGGTATGAGGATATATTGCAGAACAGAAAATAACAGAAGAGTGTCTGGAAATTTTCTCCTCCAATAAAGCTAATAGATAATTAAATACCTCAGGCTGCCCAAATCTAGTCAAGTGATGAGCTTCTGCCTCTCCCAGCTTCATTTCTTGTGCCTTTGATGAGGGATGAATGTCTTTTGAAAAATCCCATCAACTTCATTTCCTTTGTCTATGTATTTGCTGACATCTTCAGAAACCCTCAGAGATATGTAATGACTTTTCATTTAAAAAACTATGTTGGCTGTTCTTCAATGTACTGTTTTTATATGTCCACAAACTCTGTTCTTATAGTTCAAACCACTTAACACAGTACAAAGGACCAGAGTGTTAGGTGTTTGTTTTATTTTTGGTTGACTATTTCATTTTTAGTTCCATCCCATTTGCCGTCTGTCTTTGTATCTGGGCATTTTTAAGAAATCGTACACTTCACTTGCTACTTAAGCTATTTTGTGCTTCAGTTCCTTCTGAGCTCTTGGATAAATAACCTCTGGTTCTGATGAACCTGTTTTATAGCCTTTCCTGAGCTTCAACTGAAAGCAGAACTGTTGAGGTATAATCCATTAAAATAAAGAGTGTGTGTGGCAGGGGGAAGCACATTTCTGGTGAGAGAATTTTCTAAACTCTTCCGCATTCGCTATGTGTAAAAACTCATTTAATTTTTCTTCTCTGGCCTTATCTTCTATGAATGCTTGTTTTGTGCCTTGACCGTTTATTATCGTACAGTCTTTCTAGCAGGCTTTTGATGGGTTTGTAGAAGTATTTGTTATTACTTTTTTTTTATGCCTTTTGTAAGTTATTCCTTAAACTCTCTGCCTGCCTTATGTTTTTACATTTAACCTGCCAGAGTTCATTCTCCTCTATTTTCCTCATTTGAACATGATGTCAGCTTTTTAAAGGTCACCTTCTCCATTCTGAAACCTCATCTAAAACGCATATTACTGATCAAAGCAATGACGCAGTGAGTTAAAGGTGAAGCCACTGCCTGTCAATTTAAGTTGTGGTACTAATGAGTGATCCAGACAGGGTGGGAGAGCTGTGGGGTGGTCAGTAATGGAGCCTCAACAGGACTTAGAAAGCAGTCCAAAAACTCTTTTTTGCATGTCTCAGTGCCAGCTCCCATCTGGAAATGTGAACAGGCTGCTGTTGTTTGTTATTGCCCTGAACACAGCAGGGTTTAAAAAAAAAAAAAAAAAAAAAAAAAAAAAAAAGGAAAAAATAAAGAGAATAAAGAGAGAGAATTTGCAAATGAGCAGAGTTTTGCATCAAAAAAGTCATCTTTGATTTATCTTTCTAATGGACCCAAGACCCTCAAAACTGGGTTATTCATTTGGGAAAATATTAAAACTGTTGAGTGACATCAGTACCACATTCAGAGAGATGCCAGACATTGCAATGGCATTGTTGCTCAGAATTGTGGAAAGTTTTAAAGCAAAGCACACAGGTTTTAAAAAGTAGCACAAGTAAGATCAGGTCTGATGACTATAGAGAACAATTCCAATTTTTCTATTCCAAAATCTAGTAAGAATAGTTAAAAATCAAGGCTTATTTAGCCTTTTTTTTTTTTCTTTAATCTGCATACAAGAAATTGTTTTCTCTCTGGAGAAAATGCTTGATGTGAAATGGCACCTGTACCTACAGCATTTGCACACACTTGACTCCACTCGGGAACATGCAGAATAACATCAAGACTTTAATTTCAAGTATTTTGAAAACTTGGCAATACCTCTTTAAAAGCAGAGTTTAAGAGCTTGGTCTGTTACAGCCAAGTATTTTAGTAAATTATTTTTCTGTGAACATGAATTGCCATAGAAATATTCCATAGCTGTGCTGCATACAGGTTTGGGGTTTTTTTCCCACTTTTAATTCCCTTCTCTATCACAGCTTCAGGTTGGCCTATAAAATTCGCTTTAGTATATTGTTAGGTGTGATGGGATTTACACAGATTTGAAAATTCCCTTACGATACTGCTTGGGTGACAAGTTAGGTGACTTTTTTTCCAATTGCCTTCATTTATTGTTTGAGAACTAGCACAGAGTTTTTATGGACCACAACTGAAAGTAGATAAAACTTTCTGGAATTGCAACAGTGGCATAAAGTGGTAGCTCTACTGTCATATAAAATGAAGTACATTTATATTAATTGTGTGGGTTTTTTCCCACTACTGTGAAGCCATTCCTTTTACAGCACTGTTTTTCAAAGCTCCTTGTGGTATTCCAGGGAAGGTAATCTCTCGGAGTTTAGTTGTTTTTAACCCTTTGAAAAAGAATTCACTATTTATTTGTTTGGTGGTGAGAGGAACAAAACAATTGAAAAATGCCATTAGGCAGCTGGTGATGCAAAATTATTTTGTTCTTGTTACGCATAGTGCCTTGGACCTAGTTCTCCGCTAAATATGTGGTGGCAAAGCCCCTATGGTGAGAAGGGGTATCAGTCATTATGGAGCTGCAGATGCTTAGAGTGTGGGGTGGCATCTCTGCTCTGCAAACGTCACGATGTAGGAGTATTTTGGTTAATATTGTAGGGAATTAGCAGAACAAAATTCAGTGTGAGACCCTCTGGAAGGAGAACGTTATAGTTACTTTCTACTAAACTGAGATCACTGCCTTGCATTCATAAACTTCATTCATTGCCAAGACACATGCCCACGTGGTTTGGCCAGGAGAAGTGATGCTGGGTATGGCATCCTTATCCCTCGTTTCTTTTGTGACTAGCAGCAATCACCTGGATTTTTAATGTGTGCTTTATGCCCTCTAGGTGTGGGTGGTGTCTGGGTTTCTTTCATCTCATTATTTTGCTTTAGCCCTTGTAAGTCCTGGGCAAAATTTTTGCATTTCATGGTTCTCTTTTGCCTTACCTGTTCTTCACCATCTTGTCCTCTAATCATTAGACTGGCTTATTCGCCCTATATGGTCACTCAAATGAAATCACACATATAGTGCTCTGGAGCAGCTGGTGCATATCACTGTCTCTCACACATTTCCATTCATGCTTTGCTCATACCAATTTTGATATTTCTATTATAAATCTCCACAATACAATGCTAGTCATCAGCTATTTCTTAAAGAACAGGCAGAACTGAAGAAACATGGGACCACCCACGTCTTTCCAAAGAAGGCATACAGAGGAAATACAGATGTTTAAAAAAAAAAAAAAAAAAAAAAAATCTAAGTCACTTAAATAAGGATTTTGGCATACTTAAGCAGGAATTTACTTGAAGGGTTACCACTCTGAATCTTCTCAATGTCAATATCAATTGTTCAGCTTTTCTATCAGAAACCTATTCGAATTGTACGTACTTTTTATCTCTTTTATCTCTTTATCTTTACAGGCATTCAGATCAGTGCTGGGATCACTTCCCTGTCACAAGGATATCTTAGCTCTCTATCTTCTCCCCCATGACTTCATTATATCTCCAGCCTATTGTAAAAACACTGTCTCTTCCAAACTGCTGCTGTTAAATTTATATTCCTTTGAACTCCTGACTTCTTGTCTCTTACAACATCTCTGACAAGATCCTCTGTCCCTTCTCCCTAGACCCTTGTCTCTCCTAACACAACCTGTAAAGTAACATTTTATAAAAGCACAAGGAAACAATGGGTTTCATTTAAAAAACTGAAATGGCATTCCTAAACGTATTTTAAACTATATAGAACCAAAACCTCCACTAGAACTAAACTTCAGAACTTTCTGGCTCCAACTCAATTCGCTTTTATTTCATAGCTCTTACCACAGAGAGTTTCAGAAACCATCAGCTTGAAGTCCCAGTTTGACCTTTCTGCTGAGCCTGCTAGCTGGGTTCCCCTAAGAGTGACTGCAAGCAATAGGTAAAGAATTAATCAAAACTTCGCAGAAAAAAAAAAAAATCAAGTGATCCAGAATGAAAAGAAAATGAGTAAAACTCTACAAAACATTCCATGTGTAGTCCCTGAGGAATTTAGAGTCATTCAGATCCCATAATGAGATACTTAATCATCAGGTGAGGTTTAAGTGTTTTAAAAATGAAATAATACTTTATCATGCATTCTTCCTTAGCTAAGCAATTCTTGTTTTGAGAAAGTAATTGCAAGACACTAAAGTCCATTTACCATAGAATTACAGAGCAGTTTGGGTTGGACAGCACCTTCAAACCTTATCTAGTCCAACTCCCCTGCAATGGGCAGGGACATCTTCACCTCGATCAGGTTGCCAAGAGCCCTGTCCACCCTGGCCTTGAATGTCTCCAGGGATGGGGAATCTACCGCCTCTCTAGGCAACCTATTCCAGTGTTTCACTGCCCTCATTGTAAAAATTTTCTCATGTCTAGCCTGAATCTCCCCTCTTTTAGTTTAAAACCATTACCCCTTGTCCCATTCCAACAGGTCCTGCTAAAAAGTCTGTCCCCATCTTTCTTATAGGCCCCTTTTTAAGTACTGAAGGACCACAATAATGTCTCCCTAGAGCCTTCTCCATGCTGAACAACCCCAACCCTCTTGGCCTTTCCTCATAGGAGAGGTGTTCCAGGCATCTGATCATTTTTGTGGCTTCCTCTGGCCTCTCTCCAGCAGGTCCATGTCTTTTCTGTACTGAGGTCTCCAGAGCTAGATGCAGAACTCCAGGTGGGGTCTCACCAGAGCAGAGTTTATTATATGTTCCCAAGGCAGAAAACTAAATTCATAGTCATTTTACAGGGCAGTTTGTCCTAGGATCCAATTTTTAAAAAATGTTTGGTTCTTTTAAAGGATAAGGGAAGACCAGCATGTATGTGACCACATGTATGGTTTTGGTGAATTCTGATTAGAAAACAACCCTGCAAGTAATACCTTGGACCTGATAAACTTAACCTGGAGCTTTCTGTCTCTTAACTGAGGTTTTTCGAAGATATTTTTCTTTCTCCCAATCTGTGACGAGAGAGCACACTTGGAATAGGAGGTGTCTGCTATTTCATCTACTTTATTGTACATCGAGCTTATTTAAAAGAATGATTTATACTTCTATCATTTTTTAAAGTTGAGACACAGCTGAGTTCATCCTTATGTTGCATGCAATTCTTTAATTAGTATTTTGCACTCTATTGCCAAACAGTCATGGAAGGTATGAATTAGCTTGATTAATGAAACTGACATAATAATACATAGATATTGTCATTTTTAGTTGCATAGATCAGCTGGGGCATTAACATATGTGGGTCTACACTGTCAAACTCGCAGCTTCCCCATACTCTTGCAAAGCGGGAAAACTCATGACTGTGCAGTTACTACAGCTTAACAAAGGTACTCCTTTCAGGAGGAGAGTAATCTACTATTTTTATAATAAATATGCTATCTCCTATACTGGTTGTCGGCTATGCACACACTCATACTCTTTCTCAGCACAGTCACCGTACATTGATTTGACCACAGGAAGTGTTTCAGCTCTTGGCTGTGTCAGATTTGGGCATGGCTGCATAAGAGACCTCATAAAAGCCACATGGGGCCAATGCTCTGGGCTTTGCTAAGCAAAGCATACTAAACATTTCTACTGCTAGGATGTCAAAACTTTCTGAAAAATCACCCATCAAGCCAGCAGGGCAGTGCAGATAGAAATGCAGAATTTCTGTACTCCAAAATCTGCTAGGTTACACTCTTCTGGGTTTACCAAACAGCTTAAATTTGATAGAAGTTCATAGAGCAGCCTGTGGGTGGCTTGCTTCCATTCTTCTCTGTAGATCTCCAGAAGACATTTTCTTACCAAATTCCTTATGCAGCAGAAATCCTATTACAGTCAGGTGGTTCTTTTCCCAAACGTAATGGAAAACTGCAGCAACAAAACCCTACCTGAGCCAGCTTAGTAGTGTATAAACACCACCCTGGCATGAAGAAGAGCAGGGATGAGCATTGAGTAAGCTGGGATACGGGAGGCCAGCTCATTCACTGGGAAAACAAGCTTATTCTGAACAAAACGAGTGCGGCCTTAGAAATGGTGGTGTTAATGCTCCGGTTTCGCAGTGATGTTCCAGTATTCTTTGCTCTTCTGTATATTCTTTTTGAATAACTTAAAACTCAAACATTCACATATATAATTGTTGATGGGCATTCAGATGGCATGACTGTTCTGATAATGATCCAGTCAGTTTTACTGGACACCTGTAAGCGACTGCTTAGGACCTCAGCTTGAAAAACACAGGCAAGAAGAGGTCTGCAATTTTTCAGTGGGCAGGATTTCACTTGGTGCCCTTCAGGTCTCTATGCCTCGAGTCCCTGTGGGCAAAGCAAGGATGTCAGTAGTGCCACCTTGCAGGCATGCGGTGGAGGCCAGCAGCTGCAGGTCAGGACGAGCTTGTATATCACGACCCATGAAACAAAATGCAAACATCTGTTCAGTGTCAACAATTGGTCCATTGATGCTCTGAGCTGTAAGGAGGTGAAATTTGCCAGGTTACTACAGACTTAGCAGTAATGTCTCCAGTCAGAAACTAGCAACTAGGAAACCAAATATATGCTGGAAAATTTCAGCAAACTCCACCTGAGAAAAATATTTCAGCATGCTGAAGTCTCAAGTAGGGAAGAGAGATGTTTGTGATCAAGACAATTGTAGTCTTATTGCTCTTATTCTATGCTGTTCCTCCATGCATGACATTGTCTCTGTGTTTGGTCCCTGACTGTCTTCCCACACAAAGCAGTAAACAATCTCAGACTAGCAACAACACAACCTGTCAAGTAGTAACACATCCTCTGCAACAGAGCAATGATGGCAGCACAAACCAGCAAGAACTGTAAAAAATGTGATAGCAGAACTATATCTAAATTATGTTTAATATATTTAAATGGCTAAAACATGCAAAGGCAATTATACAAAAATGTAAACATGCCTTAGTTCATTAGTAGAAATGTTAAATCTTAACTCTTCTTGAGAACCTTGGGGTTAAATCTCATTTAAGGTCATTTTTCTAAAGGAGTTCTGCAAGAAGATTTTCTGCTTCAAAATATCCAACATTTTCAGAATACTTTGGAATCAGATGATCATATTTCTCCCTCAAGTATAAAAAAAAATGCAAACTCTTCTTAGCAAATTGCTTATAAAAACAAGAACCCAAATTCCTTTAAAATCTGGAAACATAAGATGCTTAGTTTGTCCTTAGTGCTAACTGAATGTTTTTGAGTTATTCTATAAAATGAGAAACAGTAATTGGAAAGACTTCTGGCGAGTGCCTTTGCTTCCCATTTGCAACCCAGTAGGCTCCAAATGGGAGAGGCTGGGCTGCAAACCCTGCGATCGTTATTTGTCTCGGCTCTTTCCCAAGCATTCACCTCTCCAGGAAAACTATTAGTTAATCATCCTGAGAACCCTTTTTCTGTGAGCCAAGAATTCTTGGAGTGGAAACCTGCACCTGGCTATTCATTTGAATGCTGGGGGAGGGAGAACCCATTCTCCCATTGGTTCTATATCTTGGACACATCTTTCTCTTGTGATACATTCCCTCTGTCAGATGCGATCATCAAAAAGGCTGACTTAACTGAGCAATTTTGTCTTTATCCCAGAGTTATCAATCCACAACTAAAGCTCTGACTCGGCCCATCCACAGCTGTAATGCTGAACACTTTTATCCATTTTCCTAGCAATTTTATTAGTCTTCGTTAAAGAATATTCCTTCCCTTATCCTCACTGGCATTACCACCTGTAATTCTGAAAAAAAATCTCTTCTGCTAGCAAAACTACAGTTAACTCCTAGAGCACATGAATATGGGATCGAAATAGTATGTAGCAAATACAGTTATTTTATAAAGTATGCTTGATGGTGCATGCTTGCCAAATATGAGTTCAGATAATCTATAACTTGATGACTGAATACTGTGGTGATATTTCATTTGGTGTTTCAAAAGTTCTTATGAATGCCTATACAACATTCTCCCACCAAATTAACTTGACTGCTGAAAAATGGTGGTTGCGTGGCCTTCTTCCCCTGGGAGGCTCTTAGAAGTGCCCAACAGACGAGATAGTGAGCGTCAGCTCTGACCTACTCTGGTTTTCTGAAAGAATGACTTTTACGATGCTGGATTAACTTATTTATTTATTCTAGCACAAATTCAGGGTTTGTTTTTTTTTACTGTATTCAAAATGCTGATGTTCAAAATAAAAGTTTAGACAGTTTAGATGAAGCTGGAAGACTGTTGCACTGGAATGCTATATTTATACCTAAAGATATCCACCACTGGTGCCATGTGAACTTTAAAACGCAACACTGAGATGGTAGCTTTTTTCATGCTTGGGGAGCTAAGGCGCACAAAGGCCTCCAATGGAAAATGTTGTCATGTTCAATCTTATCTAAGATGCACTTCTGTAGATATTATTTAGCAGTTCTTGTCACTTTCTCTCCCTGCTCACAGTGAAAAAATAAGTAAAGGCTGCCTTGTTCTAGAAGATTTATCTGCTCTGTGGGGAAGGAAGAAATTTCCTTGATTTATTTAGCACCCGCCATGTGCTCAGGTTTCTGTCCCACTGTGGAGGCGAAATACCAGTCATCAATCCAGGTGGCTGATAGAAGAGAGTTTTCTGCTTACGCTTGCACGCATTGCTCTCTTCCCCAGTCCCAAAGCAGTTTAACTGCCCTGTAGAGATGTGGGTTGATTTAGGGGCACTCCTCCAAAAGTAGGCAAGAACTAGCTTTCCACAGAATAAGGCTCTAAACTGCAATATTATATTGATGAAAATATCCTCCTTAACGAATGCCAGCGAAACAGCTTGAGCCCCTCCATGTAGGGGAGAAAAATAGCTTATACCAACAACTAACAACTGCAATTCCTCTGCTTCTCAGCACTTCCATTATCCAAATTTACTTGCCAAATAACTACTATGAATAATGCTTGGTCTGTAGACTTTCCAATAATTTCCAGTAATAAAAACACTCAAATTTTGAACTTTTATTAAATATGGAGGTTACATGGCATTCACATTCTCCAGTTACACATAACTTTTAGAAATAGTCTTGCCAGTTCAAGGGTTTCTGATTACAAAATTTATCTTATCCAGCTCTCCTGCTTCAAAGTAAATGTGTAACATATGCTCCCTCTCTAGTTTGTCATCAGAAACATTCCTGATTTGCCACTGCCTTCATAGGCTCTCTAAGGACTATCAGCGTTGCCAAGCAAGAAGTTCTAAATGTTCTGAAAAATTATTCTTAAAAAGTCTGTAACTGCATTTGATTATCTTACTTCAAATGAAAGATACTGTCAGCAGATTTAAGTTGGTAGATAATAAGCAGGAGGAAAAGAATGCTGAAGTGATAATTAGGTTGGAGTAATTTCACTTGGAGTAGAAAATCAAAATTAACATACTCTAAGCAAAATTAGAGAATTCCTGATTCATGCTGATCCAGCACATTGACGCAAACATCCCTGCTTCAGCCCTTTGACTGCCCTCGAGTATTTCTAAGTTCTCTTGCAAAACTGAAGCAGGAGCAAAGGCAGGACTGCCCGGCCTTGCACCCCGACCCGAGCGGGCACAGGAGACAGGGCTTCTGTCCAGCCACCAGCACAGGCCTGCCCCAGCAGCTCCAAGGTGCCTCTTCTCCCAGAACCTGCCTTTCCTTAAAGTCTTTAAGCACAAGATCTCCTCCTCACATAAAGCTGTATAATATTGAAGTAATGGAAATCGGTGGGTTAGGCCACTTGAGGCTTAAGAAAAATCTAAATGTTAATGAATTATTTCAAGCACGCAATTCTAAGTCAACCTAAAACCTCAAAGGCACATCAAACAGAGAACAGGTTTCGTTTAAAGTCTATAATTTTAAAAGAAAAAAAATGGGTCAGTTTCTACATGGAATTTTTAGTATGGTTACATTTCTAGTGATAGATTCTTTTCAGTGCACAGCAAACTCTCCAGTCCATGTACACTAGCGATTAAAATATCTATATTATGACAAAATATGATCTCATATCCTATTTGAGTGGTCAAGTTAAATTAGAGGCAATTAGGACTAATTTGGCTTCTTCCTGAGATCACAAATGTGCAGATGAAAGCTCTGATTAGGAAGAAGGGAGTGTAACTTTATTTGATTCTTGACTTTGAATAGCTAATGTGTTCTTACCTTTGAAGATCTGAATTAGTAAAATGACAGCAAAATAATAAAAACATCAAAGTTAAATTGATTTTAAAGATTGAATGGATGAATTAAAGTGAAGAGGTTTTAAGATTTTTTAAGTAACTGGCAAGAACTATCTGTATTTCAAAATACCTTAATATCAAGCCTTTTGTAATTATTTGCTGTGGCATGAAATGCATGAAACAGAAGAAGGTTCCTACATTTTCAGGTCTTTCTCTTGTTATCTGAGGAAGCAAAATAACTTTCCATTTCTAACAGGGATCCCTGTAAACCAGTGGGAAATTCCTTCTAATCCTGTGTCCCTGAGGTGAATTGTATTTTATCTCAAATAATATTTTCAGCTTAATTTTTTTCAGCCTTAGACATCATGGCTCTAGACTTGCAAGGATTTGTTCAGCAAACAAAATAGAGACATAACTTTTGATCTCATTTTGAATACAATCTTAAACTTACGGTTGTCCTGTTAAAATAATTGTTTCTCTTTTTCTAAGGCAAATCATTACTAAACGTAAAATTTGTGTGTGTATACATATATATGAGACTGTGCCCAAGTTCTGTAGCCAGAACACTATGAGAACTTATAGATGTCATCTAATCAGAGACCAGAGAAAGAATATAATATTCATTAGTAACTCTGGCTCTTCACTGTGGAAAAAAGCCTGTCACAGAAGAAGAAAAAACAAAAAACAAACCAACCCCCCACAAACTTAAAAGAATGTCATAATACAGTATCTGAGCTAAATGGCAACTTTCTGCCTATTGAGCAGGTTGGTTCTGTAAGGTGAAGGCATTTCTCTACATCCTTTTTTTAAAAACAGATTTACTAAAATAGCCCAACCCTTAGGTCTCCAGGCACTCAGATGAACTGCTGATCTTTCTCAAATAGTTTTGACTTGTGTCTTGCAACTTTTAAATCTGTCACCTCTGCCCAAGTGAAGTAATGAAGAGACGGAATAAAAGATAGGAAGGTTGTTTGGCTTCAAATGCCATTGGCATGTAGCTAAAGAATGTGTCTTTGTGTAAGGAAACTAAGGAGTAAATATAATTTATTTTCAAAAAGAAAAATGGTTTAATAGCTCAAACACTGATTTAACAGGCACATCTTTAAAAGACACCAGTTTGGTCCATATGTTCCTTTATTATTAAGACAGGGCTGAAGGTGGTCAGACTGATTCCAGTTCTTCTAGAGAGGTTCTTACTTGTTGTCCAGAGATCTATCTCAGCCTAAGTAGGCTCAAACCACTTATTTAGCTTTCTATTTGGGTGTTATCATCTCATCTGGGTTGAGAACAGTCCTCCTCACCTCTACTATTGAAATGAGATCATTGTTAAGAAAAGAATGTCAGGTTAGGATTGAAGGATAGGTACCCAAATCAATCCTTTTACTTCCAGGCAAATATTGTTAAACAGAGTCAGCTTAGATCCCTGCTTTAGAAGTGTACCTTTATCTCAGTCTTCCTAGCTTTGGGAAAAGTCTTTTCTTCTGAAAACACAGGTTATGTCTTCATATGCTTTTATGTGCTCAGTTTGCTCAAGCTTTCATGATGCTTTATCTGAGCTGGTTCAGACAGTTTCTGCACACAGAGCCTCTAGATCTGTTGTTTCAAGATTTTGTTGTTGTTCTGTTTAGGAGTAAAATTTGCATTAACTATATGTCACACCCACGTAATGGGTGGGTTGTGCTTATAGATTATTATTGATTACTACTACATTGTACCTTTGATTGGGAGTTTCCCAAAACATTCATAAAAATTTCTACAATGTCATTACTGACTGTCTGGCCAGATAGAAACACCAAGACTGGTATTACTGACAGGTATTTTGGCAAGTTGCTCTTCTCAGTCACAAAACACTTACGTTATGTGACAAATCATTAATGTGCAGAAAAAGATAAATGTTGTAACCAAATGAAATAGCATATTTTCTACTCTAATATTCCTCAGGATCCAGTATCTCCCACCTACTGGTCTGGCAGCATCTGTCTTGAAGCACATTAGTTTAAAAAGAAAAGGAGTAATGAGGAAACAAACAAACAAAAAAACCCACTGGATATATATGAAGAGGAGGAGGCGAGTGATGTGTGCATTGCAGACAGAGCAGAAAAGAGGTGCCTTTCAGAGGCTTGAGGATTTTTTTCCTTTGAGGTACAATTTAATCAATGTCATGTTACGTGCATAGCAATGAGTGCCTCCTAAGGGTAAAACATAGGGTCAAGAAAACATAAGAAATACTCAGGTTCTCTTGACGTCAGTGGGACTTTAAGTACAAGATTTAGATTAATTTATCCCTGAATTGGATGGTAAGTAGAAATAAGGGAACATTAGAGCTCAGATGATTTGCTCTTTGACCTCAAACTTAACCATTTGACACCAAAAGCATAAAGGGCATGAGTTTGGTTTGGTTTGCCTTTTTTTTTTTTTNTTTTTTTTTTTTTTTCCCCTTTTAAAAATGTACACCAGATGGTCTGACTCTCATCTTTGCAGTGCCTTTGAGAAGCTCATACAGAATCCAGGGGTTACTTAAGATGCATGTTGGCTTCATTTAGATCTGGAGAGAGCCCTAATGCAAAAATAATGTGAACACTCCCACTGGCTTGTCGCCTGCTGACTTCTGGGGATGTAAGAAGCTGTGTTTGTGTGTACATAGAGCAGACGTGTAGCCTACTAGTTTTTAACCGTGTCTGTGAATTGCAAATATGTCTTCTGAGAATCAGGAAACTTGGAAAGAATGAGGTCATTGTGCATAATAAATCCCCCATATGCTTTATTTCTGCCCTGCAGCCCACAAGAGAAGCATTTCAGAGAGGGTTACTTTATAATTTACATTCCTATTGTCAAAACTGGGAAATGAAGCACAGATAGGCTCTGAGGAATGGCTTGTTCATTTAAGTGGAGGGGCGAAAAAAAAAAAAAAGATAAAACTGCCTGGAAAACAAACCTGTGGTTCATTAAATCAACTGTATTTAAAGGGGGTGAGACCAGAGGTAAGGACAAAAGAAAACTTACATACTATGTATTTTTTACTGCCATACATAGCATCTGTGTGATATCACAGGTGTTAAATTAGCCACAGGAGGGCTCTCCTGTTCTTCACTTGAAAAAATATATTAGTAGGAACCGTGAAAATTGCAAAGAAAAAAATTATATTCCAGTAATGCGAATATTGGGCATACTGCTCTGGTTCACAGGGTGTACTCTGCTTGCAAGTAAATATCATTTAAAACATTACATTAGCACAGTAACTGCATGCTTCACTTCTTCATACAAAAATAATCATTAAGATACTGTCACAAGATTGCTTCTTGATCAAGCAGGAAGTGGGGAGGACTCCAAGTTGTAAAGAATGTCTCATATAGCTGGGCACCAAGCACAGGCTGGTGTTTAGTCATGAGAGAATGGTAATTACATACAGACATTTGTACCTCTGGCCCCTTGCCCACACCAGGATTAACCACGCATTGACATCTGGATTTCTGCAGCCCCTCGGGGCTGCGTCGTGGCTCAGCAGCAGCCTGTTATAGGAAGTCTGAGGAAGAGCTCTGCGTGTTGGCAGCTCCTGCAGGATTTGTACTTAACAGAGGCAGAAGGTCCCCAGGGGTGCCAACTCGCTGAAGTATCTGATTGCCTTGCAGTCCTGCAGTCTCACAATAGTCTTAGGAAGCGGGCAAGAAATATTAATAACAGCCTCATTTAACCATCAGAGAACTGAGCAGCCAGTTTCAAAGGGGGATTAGAGCGTGCAAGTCCAGAGTCTTGATCCAAATCTTTTGCCTGTTCAGTCTCAGCAGCATCATCATCCTGACACCACCTAAATACACTGGAGGCCTCCATGTCTGCAATTCCAGAAATGCTCTAGGCTGTGCAAATATCCCTAGTGGCCCCTGCCTGAAAAGCTAGGCTCTGTAAGCAATACAAAGTGGCATCCCTGACTTCCCAAATGGATTTGCAGGTCCAGGATCATCTACCCTGCTTAACTGTTAGAATTTTCAGTGTCTCAGTTTTGGCCTCTGATAGCCTGCTGCTTCTCAAAGATGACACAGAAAGGGTATAGGGGATAGCATGTGTCAGAAATTTTTCTAATGAGCGGTTTGGAAGCTCCTAGTTTTGCACTGGAGAGAATGTATCGGATAGAAAACAAGTTGTGCGCTTGACCTTAGAGCAAGAAAAAGGTTTTGGAGCTGCTCTGTTTAGCATATAGGAATAAATATTCTCACAAACAGCAGTTGCATATTTTCCGCTTAAGGTTTGAGCTGGAATAGTTGTGGACTGCAGTTTCAATCCTTCACGGTAGCCCAGTGGCTACTAAGAACATTCGCCTGTGCATATGAGAGAATTGAGTTCACTTCTATCAGTCTCAGCTTTCTCTTACTACAGAAATTCCTTCACGCCAGGATAAGTTTTGCTCTTGACAAGTTTTGTTCTTGATACAGCATTTATTCCTGAAACTTTCACCATGTGGACAAAAACATAAAATTCAGGACTTAAAGATAAGCAAGATGGAACCTATTTCTGTCAGCAGAAGTTACAGCAGTCCTTTGGGCATTGGCTTAAAGTCCCATTTGACATAGCTTTATTAAAAGCTATGAAAAAAAAAAAAAATTATATTTCTGCCTCAGCTGAATTTGGACAGGAAAGATGGTCATTTTTCCTAAACAGCTGTCCTAGGCTTTTCCCTTGTTAGAAGACTTGCTGGAAGTTCTTGCTTCTGACTAGGGAAAGAAGTGCTTGGTTGGATATGAAACCTCTGGAGAGGAGGGATCATATGCAGTCCTGTGTTTCATTACGATGGTTGTTGTCTGGCTTCAGGGAGTTTCCTGCTCAGGGGCTTTCTTGCATCCCTATATTTTGGAGAGTTCTGGGTTTTCTTGTCTTATACAGGAATGCCAGGTGCCTAGCTAGGGATTTAGATTTCACTTTGTGGCACTACTCTTCATAGTTTAGCTTTGAAGCTCTTAGGTCTTTTACTGGTTCAAGACATTAGCATATGGGCATAGCATTAACATAGTAAGGCATTGCATCTGGTTTCTAGTAATTTGCCTGTGCCCTGCTTTGTCCCTCACACCCTTGCTATTGTTTTTCTTCCATGTCTTTGCTCTGCTAACCAGAATGGGAATTACCTTTCCTGTAGATCCTTTACGTTACAGTACACGTCAACAGTTAATTCCCTAAAGCTCAGAATCCGCAACAGTGTCAGCTTTTTAAAATGCCTTTTCCCAGAAAAAGAGCTCATTTATTCTTCGGAGGCTAGTGTGTTAAATGCAAATTGCCCTAATGGTTTCCAAATATTGCTGAAGGACTCTTCTTCTGGTAATTTTGACATCAGAAAATGTCTGGATCAAAAAGATGCAGACTCCAGATCTTTTCATTCACTCTCCTTGTCAGGTAGCATAATTTTCACTTGTCAGTAAAAGTTGGATGAGTGACTCTTTCCCTCTTTCCATGTCAGTGCTCATATGTTTGAAGTGTCAGCACTTCAAAGTCCTTGCTTTCAATAACTCTTCTCGTTGCATTAGCCAAAGCTTTAAACAACTCTTTTTCTCTCTACCTTTTCAGTTTCTGGTTTGCCTTAACAAGATCCTCTATTGTATTTATTGTTGTGCTAAATATTCAACTCTGATTCTGCACCTTTTCCAACATATTCATTTTTAGCTTGTCTTTCATTATGTTTTCCTACATCCTAGTTGTTTGGTTGAGTTTCAGCTGCTTTAGTGTTAGCATTAGTCTTCCAAAGTAATCAGGCTTGGGCAATGTAAGATTAAAGGAAGGGGAAGGAGACAATAGAAATGCTTCCTATCTTATTTGAAAGGAATAGGAATAGAATATGTTTCCTTTGCTACTATTGTTCTAACTTAATGACCTGTGCAATATCATTTGCTCTTAAGTATTCCTCTGGTAAAGTTTTAGGCTACTGGATCGAAATAGTTGTTGTTGCTGCTATACTCTTCTCTGTCAATGAATACATTTAGAGTTTCTGACCATAGTCAGGTCATTTTAGAGAAGTCTACAAGTTTTAATAATGTGAGAAGGTTTGTGGATCTCAGTGATGAGGTGTTATTTTCTAACATTCTATCTGCTACAGCCTAATTTTGACATTTAAGCTTTTTTTTTAGGTTACTGCAATGAAAGCACCTGAAATTCTTGCTTAGTTTAACATAGTCTGCTGCTTTTGTTTTTAGTACTATGTGCCATTCTAGCTGTCTGGATAAACCCAAGGTCCATGAAACTGAAAACCATTTGGTGCTTAGATCACCTGCTGTTTGTGGTATGCCACACAAGCATTTATTTCCTTCTGCATCAGCTGCTTACACACAAAATTGTAGAAAAATAAAGCTGAAAAAAGCTTGGCAAGTTATAGAGTCTGCTCTCCCACAACACTCCTGACTGTATCTTAAAGACTTCCTGTGATGGAGATCCTGATCCTGTCAAAGCCACTTATTCCAGTGCTTTAGTATTCTTAGCACTAAAAAGTCTTTCTGAAGTTCAATTAGCTCTTGTTTCACCTCAGGTCAATAATTTCCTGTCCTTCCTGCTACAGATATGGAGAATAAGCTGCTCTATTCCTTTTTTTAAGACTGCTAGCATAGTCCTCTTTTTCTTTAGAAGAAATGACCCTGCTTCTTTTTTCAGTCATGTTTTCTCACCGTCCTTGGGATATTTAGCCCCACAAACACACACACCCCACCCTTGACTGCAATGGACTTTACTGTTCATTTGAAGTGGATACAGCAGTGGGAAGGATCTCTTAGGTTAATATTCCCAAGCCTTTTCCTTGAAGATACTTTGTCATGTTAACCTGAATGTGGGCTTGTGTTCAGCTTGTGATCCAGTGTCATCCATAGGAGACCTATGCCTAGCTCTTCGTTTTGCAAAACATTTAAGTGCAAAAGCTTGCATTCATCCAGGTTTTCATGGTAGTTTTGAATTATAATTTTGTCTTTCAGCATCCTCCCAGTCCTAGCTGGCTTTGTCATCTGCAGATTTATTATCCATTTTGTATCTATTTCTTTCCATTGACAATATGGGGAACACAGGTCGGCTGCAGCTGTCCAAATTGGAGATTTCTAAAGTCAGGCAAGGTTAATACTCACCTGGAAGACAGACAGTTAAATTTAACCCACGTAGGAGTAACTGAGAGCATAATTATTACTAAGTAAGTCAATGTAAGAAATACACGATCAACCATGCCCTAAAAAAAAAAAAATCAGGCAAAAAACCCCACATCAAAGCCAGTCGATTTTCTATATTCTGTCAAGTGAAGGCAAACACTTGAATAGATCAGCAAAGGTGCACTTTTCTTCTTTACGTAAGAGCCAGCAGTCTCACAGAGGGTTGGGATGAGGGGGATGAACAGAGAAGATACTACAAACCATTACGCAGACCGTGTGGATTGTCAGTCGCCAAGGGGAGACTTTCAGGTCCCTGAGCAATAGCAGCGCAACAACTACTACTCCTGGGTCCTTGTAGGTGCGCTGGTAGTACCGTATCAGGTATTTCAGCCTGTACTTGTTCAGTGAGAAAGTCACCTCTCCTCACTGTGTTTCACTTTTCCAAACATGACATGAAGTTTCAGATTTCCTGCATAAATATTACATGGGCCTCAGAAATTATTTATAACCAGTGCATTCGAATTCAGAACCAGACGTAGAAATAAATGTCCAGTACTTCAGAGGCAGTTTTACTTGTAGCAAATACGGATTAAATATGCATTTTGCCAGTTTATCACCTCTCAAAAACATAAGGAAAAAAGTGATAAATGAAGTTATTAAGATCCAAGCATGATATCAAAGTGCCTGAGGTTTGATTACTTGTAACTTTGTATAAGTAATCAAAAGGATGGGTACCAACATAAAGACTCTCACTATGCCTCTATTAATAAATAGTGATTTTTGAATCTGATATTGGTATGGGTGTTTGTAAAGATGATACACTGAGTAATTTGGAGGGAAAGAAGTAACCTGCAAACTACCTGTCCTCGAGCTGAGCCTGACAGTCTTCTGACTATATCTGTATAAGGTACTCCTTACCCTTGAAACCGGGTAAGGAATAAGCTCAAGAAAACTAGTAAAAAATGTATTTGACTGTGTATTTAAATTCTCTACAGTTCTGCCAAGATTGGCAAGTAGCCTGCCAGACTGGGAACAAGCAAGTCATAGTGCTGCAGAAACTTTACATTGTCCTAAAATCACTAAGGGCATCAAAATAGACCCTGGGGAAAACTCCTTGCATAAGAGAACAATCCTTTTTTTTCTTTTTTTTTAGACTGTGGCAAAGTGTTTATATTAGCGTGGAGAGCGCAGGGGAGAAAGGAACAATAGGGACTGGAAGGTATTGTTTTGGGCTTTGAGGCTCTATAGGGCTATAAGAAGCAAAGTGTGATGCAGACTGCTGAAATTGTTATAGATGGTGCCTGGAAAACACTGTATATGTTCTGGTTATTATTATTCAAATGTAGCTTTATGGTTTTTCTGAGTCATCAGAGAAAAAGATTCAGGAACAAAATTGACAGTTTTGGCTCTTTGTTTCACATAAACAACTGAAAGGCACTGGTTTGCTCCATATTGTCTTGGAGAGGACTTATTGCAGGACATTTTTTAATTCTATTGGGATACGATTGTTTACAAAAATTAAAAATAAAAAATACTGCTGCCAAAGCATTACCCATTATTTAAAGCTGTGAACGCATTTCTGTTCTGTTTGAGAGTCAGATTCCAAGCACATTCATCTTTGGGCACAACACTAATTGTTGGTGCCAACCTGAAGGTTTCTGGGGCAAAATGATGTATTTGAAACTACCCTGGAAAAAGAGAACAAATACTCCAAGTTAGACAAATGATCTCACAGTTCAGAGAAAGAGAAGTATGAAAAGCTGATTCCAGGGTAGCCCTAGCCTTTACTTTTTAAAGTCTTGCATGGCTGAGAAAGTATAAAGTGTACTTTGAGTAGCTTCAAACTATCTGCTTTCAGAATATATATGTTCCAAAATGTCATGCTGTATGTGCTGTCCTGTGCTGTGTCTTTTAAGTGGCCACCTCAAATGCAGGTTCAGCATTGAGGTAGAAGCTGAGAATCTCTTTCTGCCACTTGATGATATCTCTGGCCTGAGCCTGGAAAAGCATTCTCATCTCATCAAACCAGAGGCTCAGTGCCCTTCAGGAGAGATGGCAGAAACCCAGAGACAGTCCAGAGGGGAGAAATAACTACAGCCAGGTTTGTGGAAAACACAGATTCTGAAAGGAAGCTGAATACATTGCTATTATTTAATCCGGATAAGAGTAAAAGCAGATTAATTGTGAGTCTTCTGTAAAGACTGAGAGAGAGAATTAGTCACAGACTAATTCAGGTTGGGAAGGCCCTCAGGAGGTGTCTAGTCCAAGCTCCCCTGGAAAGCAGGGTTAGTGATGAGTTCAGACCAGGTTGCTCAGGATTTTGAATCTCCGAGGAGGGGAAGTCCGCAACCTCTTCTAATCTTTAACGATCCTCATAGTGAAAAAGTTATCTTGATGTCCAGCCAGAACTTCCCCTTTTCCAATTTATGACCACTGTCTCTCTTTAATTTATGGCCACTATCTCCTACCATGTACCTCAGTAAAGAGGCCAGCTCTGACTTCTCCATAACATTCCCCTAGGTATTCAAAGGCTGCTATTAAGACTTTTTTAAGTGTCAACTAGCTGTTCTCACCATCCAAGATACATAAGACTAAAATAAAATAACAGGCTGCCAGTGGAAGGCTCAGGTTTAACAGAAGGGTTCCCAGTAGTGAGCACAGAGATGCTGAGAATGGGGATGTCAGCAACGTCCTCTGTCCTTGGAGGTTGCTAAGAATAAATTAGAAAAATGTAGTTATCCATCCATGAGGTGGAAATGCCAGAGGATGCTCGACAAACCCTTAAGGTGCCCTCCAGCCCTGTTTTCTGCTGTTCTGTTTCTATGCTAGAAGAGCATGTGAACACAAGCTCTAGTGCCAGCTGAGGGCCACAGAGCTATGTACATCATCAGACTGAGCCCTGAGTGCATAACAAATTTCAGCACTTATTAATATTTCAGAAAGTTATGAATGCCTGAAAGTCATCAGGGAAAGATAGTTATAATGGAAATAATGTTGTAGCCTGAATTATTGCAGTGTTAGCGGATGTCCATTCTGCTTATGTCTAGTCACCTGAGATAAAAAAAATGAGTATGCTGCCTTTTTTTTTAGAGGTCAAGGTCTACCAACAATGGACCTTTAAAAATGTATTGCCTCTACTACCAGTCACACTTAATTATTTGTATTTAACAATTTTAATTTAATATTATTTGTCCATATGTCTAAATATCTACTTGAAAGAGATTGCTCATTATATTACTATAAATACAGTATTACTATAGATACTATAGGTGTGGAAACTGGGACTTAGGTAATCAAGCATGATGTTATTAAAACAAGAAAGAGAAGTGTAGCTTTGTTTGATGACGTACCTTCCCAAAGCATCCATGCCATCCCAAAGTCTCCCCTGGAAACCAGAGAACCAAATTGCTCAGACCTCTCACTTTACTAGTTAGGTTCTCTAGGTGTGTGCACAAAAGCACTTGATGGACTCCAAATTAGTGTCCACTCATGGAAATTTTACCTTTTGGTTACTCCATAGGAGGACACTTGACAAAGACAGACGAGGATTAAGGGTAAGCCAGCCCTCAGCAGTCTGACACATCCCCCACCTCACTGGGTAGCCTGCACGGATGTCTGAGGCAGCATGAAAGCAGCGTGCAGCAAAAAATAAGCTGGGCATTGCTTTGTGTGTCTTCAGACAGCAGAGACCCCTTTCTGACCTATTCAGTGTGTAACATTGTTCTTGCACTGTTTTGTTGTGGTTTGTTTTTTTTTTTTAAATCCTTCATCGTTCTTTTCACCATCTCCATTGTATTTTTACAAAGAAACATGTTTCCTTCAGCAAGGTTTTGATACCCAGCAGAAGAACACCCACCTCTTCTCTGTGATCGTTTCTGCTCTGCTGCCACAACCTGCTGATTGCAGAGAGGGCATTTCACTTCCATTATCGTTTAAATACAATGAGAGGCTGGCTACATAGGGAATCCATTAGCCTTTAGCAGTCTAGTCACCATTAATTACAGTTTTTAGGCTTCAGAAAGCTGTGTCAAAATTGTCTATTTTTTCAATGGAAAGCTGTGTCTTTTAAATGCTGTCTTCTGTGCACTGTTCATTCCCAGTTCTGCTGCTCAAAACTCAGCAGCAACTCTTCCGTGGTAAGTGAACATCTCTTTTTTTTTTTTTTTTTTATTCTGAGCCCAGAACAGAACCTAAAACAAAAACCTCATTAGGCAGAGTTGACTCCACAGGCAAGTCATTTATTTAACACTTTGCTGGTATGAAGTGGAAAACACCTTGTAAAGCTGAAGCTTGTAATGTTATCTAAAGGACAAAGCTGTGAGGGAGAAAATGAGGTGAGGGAGGCAGTTTGGAAGTGATGTGTATTTCAGTGTTTGAGGGTTTCTCCAGAGCAAAGTCTGAATTTGGGAGGGGAGCCTAGAAGCAATGTTTATTGAAAATGTAAGCCTTCCAAATGGAAATGGAAATTTCATGTAAAACTTTTTAGTCAACTGTCGTTTTGTATTAAGCTTAAAAAGAAAAAAATCACAAACACAATGCTTTGCGGTTTTTTTTTTTTTTCAATCGTTCCTACCATGTAGTTGAGGGAAATAATCTGTAAAAACCCCAATACTGCAGGTTTACCTTTTAATGGTCTGTTTTGAATGCAGCAGCTAAGGTCTCCATGCTCCGCTTGCACGCGAGCAGAAGAGGGAGGGAGTTGCAGAGCGCACGGCCTCTGCCACCCACTCTTCTGCCAGAACTGCTTGGAAAAGGGGGGCTGTGTTTGTAGAAAGGCTATATCCTCCTGGTGGGGTGTGTTTGAGCAGAGAAAGTCCTTCTGGCTTCCGTCACAGTCGGAGCAGCTCCCAGGGCAGCTTGCGGGGCATTGTCAGGAGGTTCTGCCCTCACCAGCACCGTAACACTGGGTAGGCAGGAGCGTGGGCTGCTGCCTGCCTCCCATCCCGGTTCCTCCTATGGTACAAAGTGTTTGCAGAGGGAGGGGAACATAATGAAGCACAGGACAAATATAACACCACTTTCTCCTCAGGAAACCTAGAGGGAAAATTACTAGGACAGTTTGGAAGCTTTTTTTTTTTTTTTTCACTTTGGTGGTAATTCCCAGGTAGTAATATCTTAAACCACAAATGATTGAACGTAGTGAGAAAAGTTGTCCTTTCCTGGCAGCATATTACTGTGTTAGCTGATAGAGCCAAATAGCAGGTAGACTTGCCGAAGAGTATGAAGGGTTCAAATGAAATCCAGAGTACCCAAGCCATGAGAATTTCAGTGAGCTGATTCAGCACGAAATATGGACTGCAGAGAAGAATGAGAGTCACTGCACTGACACTTTATCACCTCTTTCTCACTTAATTTTTTTCCTTTATAATAAAACAATGATTTTGTTTCATAATGAGAACACCTTCACTCAGGAGACAGTTGAGTGATGAAGTTAAGGAATTCGGGTCAGATATCTGCAACACTGTCTAAACACAAATTAGTTCAAAATAGTGAGTTAGCTCCATGTTGTACTTCATTTCCCATTGAATTAATCTTAGACAATTATTTGATCATGAAAATTCAAAACGGTGACAGAGGAGAGTGTCAGCGAAGTAGGAGTCCAAACCTCATTTGACTTGTGCAGAAAGCCATTGTGCAAGGGTTTAATATCCAAAATCTTATAAGCTGCTAAGTCTGGGGGATTTTAACGATCAAAGATGAGGACATTGCAGTGCTACTTTTCTTGATTCATTTCTGAAATGTGCATAAAATAGTAGAGTCTCCATCAGAGTTCAGTAAGAAAAAAATTAAATGAGAATGTAATGTGGTCATGCTGTGTCTGTATATGACCTAGTCCTCTCATATAGAAGTTCCTAAACTTTGTGGGAATAACGTATTTATGTACAATGGGTGTCTAGCTGTGAGCATACTCTGTTCGAATTTCTGAAATTACTGACATGCTTAAATGTTTCAGTAGATCAGTACTCTACCTTCACCAGTTATTCTTTGATAATACCATATAAATAGCAGAAGAATGAAAAAGGATGGGTTTACATGTGTCAGTGCAGGGACAAATATAGCATCATTCAGGTGACTTCTCTTTATGACTCATCTTTAGTTAGAGTGGCAATTATTTGAAAGTAATTTAACATGGTTTCATGTAAGGTATTTCTGCTTTAAGGGAACTGAATACAACACAGATTTTGCTAGCAATACTAGTCTAACCTTTGTTTTCTTTAACTGCTCTTCTAAAGCAATTTCCTGTGAATCTGTTAAGCAATAAGCAGGCTTTTACTGAACAGAGAAGCCTGCATTAAGGTAAGCCTAACACAATCCAATTTAAAAGGTTATTTATTACCTAGTGTGTCAATGTCCTTACAAAAAGTAGTTGTCCATTTGTTCATTTAATTATTACTATTAACGTTCAAAACGACTGTTGCCTTGCAATTTAGAAACACAAAAGATTACTTTCCTTGATTTGGACGGTCAGGCATCAAATCCGAATTACGGAGGTACTTCCCTCTAGCGGCCAAGAAGATATTTCAATCGCGGTATTTTGCAATCCCCTTTCCAGATTTGATCAGGATCTAGGGAAGAGCATGCCTTTGAAAAGGCAGGGAGCAGGAGAGGGGACGAGCAGTCCCTTCTCACGGGGGAGAGCAGGATGAGGAGGGAGATGTCTGAGAGATGGCTCGGGACCGGTGCTGCTGGGCACAACCAGCGCAAGGGCTGCGAAAGTGGGTGATCGCAGGGTGCCACCGCTTGCGATTGCTACAGGAATAGTCAGGACGCAAAGCTGCCCCTGGGACTGCAGCAACCTCTCCTGATGCTGTGAAACTGGCTGAGTGATAAAACAGTAGGCAGGTTTCAACACTGATAAATGCAAAGTGTAGCGTACCTGAGCTAAATAAAGCCATCGCAATGATAGGCTCTATATTATCTCTTATTTGTCAGGGAAAGATTCTGGAGTCACTGTGATCTTTGTGTTTGTTCTCCAAAACCATCGTCAGTGGTAGAAAAGGTAAACTAAATTATAGAAATAATTAGAAAAAGAATGGAATTTAAAAGAAATATCATGACTATGTATGCAACACTTTTGAGATTGTAGTCCCTCCACTTTAAAGATTGAGGAGAATAATAGAAATATGGAACAGCTTCCACATGAGAAGAGACTGAAAAAAGAGAGCAAAAACTAGAAATGGAGATAAGAGGACACTCCAGCCAGAAAAAAGAGGCAGCTAGAAGAAGGTATACTGGAAGTATATCATAGCATGAAAGGTAGGAAGAAGGTGAATAGGGCTTATTATTCCCATTTCTCATCTCAGAAGGAGAAAGACATGTTCTAATATCCTCATTATCACAAAAGGTTGAAAGTATAAGTAGCCTCCAAAAAGAACTGACAGCTACTAGATACAACAGTCTCTTTGAAGCCTCTGTCTCAGAAAGCCCCTGAACTGCTGACTCGGAGATGCTACTTGGGTTGGCCGCGGGGAAAAACACTGTATGACTGTTCTGGTTCCATATACTCTTTTTATAAATACCCAACACTGGGCTGAGAGATTGACTGGCAATTTTAAATCTGTACGTGAAACACAGACAACCTCAGTCATCCTTACTGTACTGCATGTACCCATAGGGGGTTTTTTATACCCTATTCAAACATGTATATATCATTTGCATTTTGAGTGGATACATTTGCCATGTTACCAGTTCTTGAGATTTTTATCACAAGTCTTCCTTGCATTAGTTGGTAGGGGGTTTTTTTTGACATTTCTAACCACAGGTGATCTTGCAGTTGAAAGCATCATTAAAGAAAAAAAAAAAAGAGACCAGAGATTAAAAAAAAAAAAATCTAACTGCAGTTTGTGTAGAAAAGTTCCATAATGTGTATCCATTTCTTTGAAAAAGAGGGAGTAAACATCAAAAAAAAAAAAAAAAACAGCACCAGTTTATTCCATTTTAAAAAAAGTCAATAGTTTTATGAGCTTTCCTTATTAATGTCTGGACTTGCCAGCATGCCTTTTTATAAAAGCAATAGCAGTGAAATGTTTTAACTATATGCTATGTAAATCAGTATTAGAATCTTGGGTCCTTGTATATCTTGCAGGAATATGGTTTAAATTGTGTCTAGAAAGATAATGTAATCTGTTTCAAGGCAGTTTCTCTTAAGTATAATGTGCATGTTTAAAACTCAGCGGCATAATATACTTCTCTATATACCATGAGAATTTATAATAGTGGTAGTAGATTAAACATCAGCATTTACCTTTCTTCCTTGATGGCTTAATCACCAAAGCCCAAGAGGTGCTTAATGCCCCCTTGATGAATCCTTAGAAGAAATAAGGAGCCAATAACCATAAGAGCCGTGTACTGTACATAAGTATGTGTTGCACATCGTTCAGGCACCTTGTACATGAGAATACTCTACAACTCATTAGAGGAAAAACAGAAGCATGGCTGGAAAGCAGGGACATTTGTGACTGCTGAAGCATAGCAGTGAAAGGACTGAGGGTAGCTGGGCGTAAGAAAGGGTCCATGCCAATATAAAATTGGAAATAGAACTGTGAGCACGGTGTTGGGGGGGGGTGGGAAACCACCACACACAAACACCTGCAGAACCATTCACAGCTCATTTATTTCTGTCTTACTGGGGGTTTAACAAATTTTATGTTTGAGTACTTCAGACTGAAATTTTCAGGTTCCACTGTAAACAATCACGATTAGTCAAACATATTACTTTCTAGCATTTTCTTTGCTCAAAATGCCAAGCAGGACATTTAAATAACAAGCTATTTCAAGGTTCAACCAGTGTTTTTAGATGTATACTTATTTTGTGAAAGCAGAATGAAATTCATTATAAGATCTTTTGCTTTCTGTCCATTCTTTCCTCTGCCACACCATTCCCATCTAGTAGGACAATGTCGAAATACTTGTGCTATTTGATCTGCAGATATAATGGTAAATAAAAAATGGTTAAACTTCTATGTGTAAGAACTAGGTACCCCTATGTTGTTCAAATTAGGAGTGGATAAGATTCGATATTCGTGTTTTTATCCTTGGCCACACCATGGGTTTTGTAGAACTTGTAGAAAAAGCCCCCTTACACTTGCTGGCAAAGGTAGCGAAGGATATTGACCTTCACACAACCATTTTATGGATGTTCTTGAAGCATTCCTAAAATTAAGACAAGTTCCATGGGATTTTCAGAGAAATACTGGCATCTTTTACAACCTACAATGCCAGCAATCAGACCTACTTTTTTCAAAAGTGGGAAAAGGTGGGGGAAGTTATAAAGAGTGTCTGATGACTGAATTATCCCCAAACCTTGAACTTTCCACTGTGTCATACCTTGTTTCTTATAGCTTGTACACATTCCCAGATGACGATGTGAAAACACACTACCTTCTCCATGGAAAAATCTAACCCGTATAATATTTCATTAATATAATCCTCTGCTGTCATCAAGTGATGGCCCATAGAGGAGTTAGGTCCCCAATAAAAACAGTGTTGCAGGACCCTTAGGGCTTTTATATACTCCTCACATCTTTGCTCCGTGACAGAGAGCTTTCCTGGCTGATGCTGTTCACTAGAAAACAATTTGCCTCCTAGATGTGGTTCTCAGATCAGCTACAAGTGTTTTATTTCGTGGTGAAATGTATGGGATGACCCAGAGCCCTGATGAGAGTTCTCTGTGCCCTGGCATATTAAGCGCTGCTCTTTACCAGCTCCTGCAGAACCACTCTTCATTCAAGCCAAGTTAAGATACGAGTAAGGAAAAATGTTTATTTCTAAAACAGCCAACCTGGATAGAGAAGTTTATCAAGACAAAGCAGGCAAAAATTAAAGATCTATCTTCAATCTACCTGTGTGGAGATCAAATCTGAGCTGCCTCGCTGTGCCACTGCCAGTCGGTCCCTAACCCAGGTTGCTGGGGACTCAGGTCTCTTGCACATCTGCATGCTCAGTAAATATGCTGCCAAAACACACGGTCTTCTACCTCAAACCCTTTCCTTGGACCTGCATTAAGCTGCAGTTCTTCTTTTTCTCAAAGATTATTGATCTTTAACTTCTCTGGAAGCAATTTTGCCCTTCTGCCTTCCGTATTCTGAAAATGCTCATATGCCTTCAGATCTCTTGTACATGACTAAATTATTAGGAAATTGTTAACTTATAAACGGAAAAATATGAAAATCTCATTGAGAATTTTTTTACATATGAAGCTAACATTTTGTATTTATATGTTAACCACCAAGTACTCTGATATAAAAATGTAAATACGGTTGATGCATGTAGCTGATTACTGGCTCTGTCTCTCATTCAAAAGCAGAAGCCTGGGTGACTCACTATTTTGAAGTGAGAGTGAGCTTCAGGCAAGTTAATTCAAGCAATTAATTATTTACTTTATTCCTTAACAAAAATTGTTACCTCTGTGCCTGATGGATAGAGCCCACGCCATCTTGGAATCGGCAAACACACCAGAAATTAAGAGCGTTGCATAATGTACCATCAGCATAAAGAACAGTATGCTTGTCAGAAGTAAAAATCACAATTAAAAAGATTTCAAGAAATAATATAATTATGCTCTGGAAATGTCAGCGTAATCATTAGAGCTAGGAACAATAAAAGCACAGTAGGATGATTTCTGCTCTGTCCGGATCAGTTGACTAATGCAGGAAGAACTAAACCTTTGCTTTTTAGCATCAGTAAAGAGGAAGAGGACTTGAATCTGTCAGCGCAATAGCCCTCACAAGGAGGACCAGCCAGGGTGCTTTTTCCATTGTTATACTCAAATCCAAGCAATGAAATCTGCCAAGGCACAAAATGTCCTTTGCTTGGAACATCATCATGTTCTATGACAAGTCTAAGACAAGTTGGAAGAGAGAAGTTGAAGATGAGGTGTCAGTATGTTACTAATACTGTTCAGATCTATGAATCATTACCAACAGATGTAGAATAAGTGAAAAGTTTTCTGTAAATTACAACAGTGAAATTCAAGAGCCACACTAGTGGGTTTACTTTGGATTTCTATCCAAGTAGCTGATAGAGAAGTATGGTGCGAAGATGCTTAGCTTCTTAAGAAGCAATATTTCCAAAAGAAAAATAAATAAGTGAAAAACAATAGCGACATAAACTTCACTAAAGCTAATTTAATCATGTGCTTAGAGAAAACATAATTATAGCTCTAATTGGGATTTAGGGATCAATCTTTGTTCAAGACACTTGTAGGGCCCAAAACATGTATCAGTATTGTGACCTAAACCTGTTCAAAGCAACAAAAATCAACACAGTTGTGCCCAACAGAGTTTGCCTTAACAGAAACTAGTGATGCACAGGAAGTAAAGAAAACTTCATTTTGAGTAAGGTAAAAAAGGAAAGCATGTGAATTGTCTCCTTATCTTAGTCCTACACTGAAAATGCTTGAAATACATTTGAAACAAGAATTCAAAATGCGGAGTTTTCTTGAACATTATAGTTTTTTTCCACATAATTTATTACATATATATTACTTTTTTACTACTGGATAGTGGTGTGTTCTTCCCAGAATACATCTGAAACTTCATGAATAGGCCTTATGCTGGAGACAACATCTCTAGAGGAACTGAATTGCGCACGACTGGCATTTTGTCTGGCTCGCACAAAACATGCCCTCCACCTCCTCAGACAAACACACAGCAGTGCCCTTTTAGGAATACATTGAAAATGAGGTATTTGAAGAAGCCTGTTTAAAAAAAAAAAAAAAAGTAGAAAAGAAAAAAGCACACCTCTTTAGAACTCCAGACTGTATTTCATCTGTTTAATGTGGAAACTCTATAAAGTACAGAAGAGGTCATTTGCCCATGGGTGTTGGAACGGATTCTTTTAAAAATTTTTGTCTGACGCTTATTTCTGGATCATCGGAACTTTCTAGCTTCTGTGAAGCTACAGGGCAAATTCTCCCCCTTCCAGTAAATGGAGACTCTGATAATTCAATCATTAATCGCTTTGAGCGCTCCATTTTTCCTCCAATTTCTGCTATGTAATACCACCTTTGCCGTTAAGCCTTTCCCATTGAAATATCTGGGTGAGATGAAGGAAAAAACGAAGTCAAGGGAAAGAAGAAAGTCAGTCCTTGGACAAGTCTTTTCAAGTGACCTGGTAGTTTAAGGAAACATTGCCATTATAAGAAATGAGCTGTGAAAAGTACAACACACATATATATGTGCATATATATATATCTGTATCTAAGCTAGATAGGAACTTCCTAGCTGGGGTGTAGGTGGCAGTCTGGTTCCAGCAGTTCAGCTGGATCTCTTGCCATGACTTCAGGTAGCTTCACAGTTCCTTAAGCGTTATCCCGAGCTTTTTAAGATCTTATACCATCTGTGTGCATGCTTATACATCTGTCTTTTCTGCAATTCCTGTATTTCTAGCTGCAAAGGACTAGTCAAATTCAGCAAAACACAAGGAATAAATCCTGGATGGTCACTAAAGCTAGCAGCATCCCCAGCTCTGGAGGCTGAATTACTGCCAGAGTTGCCTAGCCTAGGCTGCATTACATTTGGTACCGGGTATAGTGATGGGCAAAGTGCCAGGGTATCAGGATAGGTTCTGCCTCCTGCCGGGCTTCAGGTGGCTGCTTTTCCTCAACCAGAGCCAACAAACACAGAGTCTGTCCTGGCCAGTGGCTCTTTTGATTTCAGCCACGAGAAAGTGCCAAAGAAGGGCTGAGAATACAGACAATTTTCTACCTGAGAAATACAAAAGAGAGAAGGCCAAGTATAGTCATTGCTCCAAGACCGCAACAGAACAAACTGTTCTGATTTAACCCCTTGTATGGATTTTTAATAGAGCTTGCAATGTCAGTGCACTCCCAGGCCCAAAAATTCCTTTCTTTTGATCTTTTCTTCTGAAGTATCTTCTTGCCTGTTTTGAGTTCTTAGCCATTTTCTAGATTTCCTTAGTCGATAGTGTTTAATCTACATGCTGTGCACATTTTTTGATATGTATGTTTTTGGAGATTTGATTTTTCTTGACTTGAATCATCAAATTTGACATGTTTTTATGTAACTGCTTTTTTAACTTTATAGTTAATTAAACTCAGATGTTAAACTCTAGCATAGAATTGCCATTTTCAAATACAATTTACCATACTTTTTAAATATTAGCTTAGATAAATTTAGGAAAAGGGAGGGAAATTCTTCAGTGCACTTCTTAAAAACATCTAAAAGTAGCATAGGGATTTAAAAGTACAAGTCATTTGACTTGGAATAGATTTTTCTGCAGCTTTCTCCCTTTGGTGTGTGATTTGGTGTGGTGTTTCGTTTTTTAATCTACTGATATGTGTTTAATACATATTTTAAAAATGCTTGGAAAACAGCATTAGCCGCTTTAATGAGTACTTTAATGATTTAGATGTCTGTGAGGCTGAAAAGATACTCAGTACCTATATGGATTTTTTTAATTCATTCTACATTAAAATGCTGAAACTCATTTTGAGTCTTATTTGGCTGTTTGGTGGTTTTATTCTTTTACAAGCCTACTCATTTCAAGTTTTAATAGGTTTTTCAATTTAGATTAAGTAAGAACAAAGCCAAGGACTAAAGAGAGACGGCATTCTGAGTAGAATTTTCGAAACCTTTAACCATAGGTCTACACGTAGACACTCAAATATCTACAGTGTATGATGTGAGTATCTAGGCTACCTATATAATAATTCATGCACAATGCTGCTTTGGCAATGTAGAAACAAGATTTTTTTTTAAAAGGCATTACAGTGGACAGGTACCTATCCTGTATATGATGGGATCTCTTAAAACTTGACTCAGGTTGTCTTGAGCTGGTAGTACATTAAGAACAAACTTACCCTAGCTGTCAAATATTTTAATTCCACAAAAAAAAGGGGGGTTGCAGCCACTCAATCTAGCCAAAAGTTAATATATTTGGGTAAACAGCATTGATTTCCTTGGGTTTTGAATTGGATTCGTATTATATTTTTTTTCTCCAGGAAAAAAGGCAGGCATTTAGATTAAAAGTTAATGCCTGGAGTAAAGCACCAGATCTGCTAGAGCTTTTATCCTAATGTGTAGGATTCGTAATTCCCTTGTACATATGCAGATGCAGTTGTAATATATTTAATCAATTCCATATGAATATGTTTCAGAACAACTGTCAGTCCCAGAGCTGTCCTATTAGCTATAGAATATGCTCAAATACCATGGTGACAGCCACAGAATAAGAAACCTTGTTAGGTTTTTTCTCATATTTCCCACATACTCTTCCCAAACTAACAGAGCACGGTTTTGCACAAAACTAATTTATCTTTGTGCAAGTGTTTTAGTACCTTACAACAAGGGAAAGTCTGTCCTACATACTGCTTTTATACAATAAGTTTATTGAATATTCTACACTTCCCTTGTGCCTTTGAAAGCAAGAACCAAACATAAAGCTCTAGTCCTTGAGAAATAAATGTGCACAAGTTCAGATAAATTAGTTTTGTTTGTGATATATTGCCCTCAGCCTGATGTGCAACTAGCAATTACTGTTGATGTATATTGCACACAAAAATCTGAATTACCTTCTTCCTGCATTTTACGTCCTGCTTGATTTCCTCCCTCCCTCTTCCACTGGAAACTGCTACCTTTTCCTTTGAATTCTGTATTCCACAACATTATTTATTTAGAATAAAGCCTTGTGTGTGATGAGTGCTACCTTGTTAACTCCAGGAGCCACTGGAGACAAAAAAAGGTTGTTTCTCTGCCTACCTCAGAGCTGGGTCCTGGGAAATTATTCAGCCCTCCATGATCTGCAGCAAGAAAGGACAGTGCAACATACCAAGGAGCATCAAATGCAGAGATGTCCTCCTGGCCTCAACCTCAGCTTGGTTCAACCTCAGTATGCACTGACACAGAGGTCATGCTGAAAGCAGTAAGACTACGTGAGCGTAGCGTTACATGCCCTGCTAGAGAAACCTTTGTGCACATTATTCCCAGTGCCCCCTCAGTGATGAGAAAACTCTGAGCTGTGTTTCTGCCCCATTTCCCATTGTGCACTGTACACATGCCACTAAAATCATGTTTTCAGGAGTACAGTGCCAATTTTTCTGAAAATGGCTATGTCTACATTAGCAAGTAATACAGTACAATAGGAGCAGATCTACGGAATAAAAGAGCTGGTGCTGTGGATGCAGCATCCACGCTTATACGTATTTGTGGAGGTGGGGAGGGCAGCTCAGACCGTCTCTTGCCTGGTGCTGTGGGCTGGCTGCCTCAAAGTGGTTGAATTACAGTAGAGATGTTCCCTGGGCACATCTTTCAGCTGAGCATGGATGTGGAAGGAGCTGTGTTTGCATGCTCTGAGACAGCTTCACAAGGTGAGCCACAGCACAAGAAATGGGTGTGGACTGCAGATTTGCCGCAAAAGCTTGATCCAAATACATGCACCTGCTGTCAGCTCCTGCTTCAGCACCCACTTCAATAGAACTCAACATATGGTACGTTAAAATCATCTGGAGGTATGATCAGTTAGTACCAGCAGATGAGTGATCTTAGAAATCTGTGTCTCACCTAGTAGCTTAAATGGTCAGGAAAACTTAATTGCAGCATTAGCCGTCCGAATATGCAGCCCTGAAATCTTAAGAATCTGGTCTGCAAAGGTTCTGGTTCAGCTGCATATTTGTGAAACAGGGTGATGTGATTTACTGATTCCAGTTCTTAGACTTTTATTGCAAATCTTGTCATTTTGGCATCCTCCGTAAACTCCAGATCCAAGATTCATGAGACAAGCAGAAAATCTCCCCCCTCATTTATGAAGCAAGTTTCAGAGTATACAGTTTTAAGGATGCTTGTAAGTGAATCCCATTAATTGGAAGGTATGCATTCTGATTTTTAAGAATTCTTCAATAGCATTGCATATTATCCTACCTGTCATTAGTCTTTTTTGCTCTTTTGTGTGTTGACTGGTTCTCACTCTGATAAAGAGCTTACTAAAGAAGCCTAAAATGCAGGAACGCAGTTAGTAAAGGGTTGAATAACATTACACTTTCCCACTATTACACAGGAAGGATGAAGCAAACATTGGTTTTGTACTTTTTAGGAGGCAAACCTGACAAAGGCAGAGGTTTCTTTAATAAAATCATATTTCTTTGAAAAGCGTGTACAAGGTTTTATTTCCCTGTATGTAGATGAATAAACCATCAGCAGATCTGTTTCTTTGACCACAGCTTGTATCTGATTGTGCACTTGGTCCACAACTCTCTGTAAGCTCATTTTGAGTCTTTCAGAGCACTTGTCTTGTTTGCTTCTGGGGTTTTCTGTCTTCAGTCTGCAGTTTGCAGAACTAAGTAGAGAATGCCAACATCTATCCACACATTTACATACCTACACAAGTAGTACACAATGCCGTGCAAATTCCTGAGTGGCCTGGCACACGCATTTATATTTAATTCTTACAGGCGACTGAGTTTTGATATTAAAAGTTGAGTTGCTTTGTAAAGGAGCTTATCTAATTCTGTTCTTTTAAAGAGAAAAAACAGTTGTACTCACTTGCTTTGATATATTTTTCCCACTTCACAGTAAACAAAGTGAAACTCAAAATGTGAAGGCGTTTCTTCAGGTGCCTGAAAGGTAACAACCTTGTTTTGAAGGAGGTTTGTAATATGAAACAAACTTAAACAACTGCTAAGGCTGTGAAAATATCAAAATGAAGTAGTTTTGGCAGAAAGTGAAAGTTGAACAGCTTTCATTTAGCACAAGAAGTCCCTAACCAATACTTAAAAGTGGTTTGCTAGATGGCATGTCTGCTTCACTCAGCAGAGAAGACAGATTTTTCTTGAATAACAACTCCTCAAATCTTTTTTTTTATTATTCTTAAGCTCTCTTCGTGCTATGTATCAACAAAATCAGGGTGTCCGAGGAAGTTTTTTTTAATCCGTAACTTGGAAAAGTAACATAGCAGCTCAGACTGCAAGGGAAATGTTAGATGATGCTTGAATTCTGTAAACTTCCACCTATCAAAAAATCCAGATATGATATTGTCATACACATACCTTGCAAGTGGATGTCTAGTTTTCTTTGTCAGAGGAACACTTTAATTATTTCAGTTACTAAAATGCTGTTGTCTTGTTTGGCAAATTAACATCCTAACCATAGACTTGGCCTGCAAAATGATTAGTTGTTTTATATACTTGGTAATGTCTTTCATAATATATCAGTTCAGCTGTCTTCTCTGCAGTCACTTTCCCCCTCATGCAGTTTGTGCCAAAACACAAAACTAAACTTAAAAACGGAAACTTTCATTTAAAAACGCAATGTTAGAAATCTGAGAATTCATGTATCAGGGAAGAAGACAATTTAAAACAAAGACCTAAAGCGTGGCTGGGTGAGGACATGCCCTTTAACATGATATTTTCAATTTGTAATTAAAAATGGTTTAATATAAAACAAGCAGCTCTTGCACTGCGGCACAGGTTACACAGTAGAAGGGATTGTCCACGTTAAGTCAAAAGAGTTGATGTCTGAGCAGGATTTGAAGGCAGAGAGGGATGGGGAATGTAATAATTTACAGGAAAATGTCTTACTTACAGAAGGGTTTGGTAAATTTACGTTTCCCAAAGCTTTCTGAGGAGTATCTGAAATGAAGGTTAAACCAAATCTAATGTATAGCAAATGATCCAGAAAAGTAGAGTCAGATTCCATAGCGGGGTAAGGTAAATCCAAATGAAGAGATGAGTAGACAAGTTCTTCTGCTCTTGCTGCAACCTGTCAGTCATAAGCACATGGTTGTAATACATCTGTACCATTTTCAGACTGGAAATACCAACTACAATTATGCCAGCTCAAAACAGGAGCTCAAGATTTGGGGTTTGTCTGCATCTGTCCATGAAGACACACCCTTAATTCTGGAAGAAATCAGTAATGAACCTGGCAAAAGCTCTTAGGTAAATTATATCCTCATAAAAATTCTGTCTTCTGCATTATTTATTGCTAAGACAGCTAATGACCTTCCAACTTTCAGAAGCTTGTAGCTGCTTAGATGGAGCAAATGGTACAATTCATTTCTGTCCTGATTTCGTAACTGGTGTCTCAAGGTTTGCCAGCACTATAGCTAAAGCTGAATTTTGCCATTCCAGGGAAGAAATGGCTGAGAGTGTGTCAGGAACAGCTGTATCCTGGAAAGCCATATGTGTTCATACCACTTGCTACTCTAGCAAGGGCCACCACCTCTCATGACCAACCCTCTTCATGCACAGCAGCAGTAGCCAGCCTGGTTGTCCAGGTGCTAGCAAAGGTGCTGTGGCCACGCAGCTCCCTAGGGCACGCCATTGCCTTTTTTTGTGGATGGGAAGGAGGACAAATTATGTTTGTATACGTCATATTTAGCTTTCAGTAGAACAAAAGGACTGTGTTTAAAAATCCTGAGACTTTAGCACCAAACATATTGTTATCCACTGGTAAAGAAATACAAGGGGTACTCATCCAGTACCCGGATGCTACCTTCAATGGCATGACTGTAGATGACGAGTGACTTTTGTCTTTTACTGTAAGAGCTTTAAACAGTGTATATCACTAATACCACAATATGTATGGTTAAGCTTTTTCTATTACTCTTCAACCCTCTTCTTAGGCTGCGACCCTAAATATTTTCGATCCGACAGAGAGAAAAGTAATCTGTTTGGTATTTAAATTAAGTGGAAAATGTTCAAAATTAAGCCATATAAATCTTGAAAGATAAACCCTCATATAACAGTTTTCACTAAGGTAAAAAGACTGCATAAAGCTGCTTCTGAAAGCCCGTGGCTGATGGTGTGGACCAACCACATCTCCACTGTAGTACAGACTAGCACCATGGGACAGAAACACATGGGACACAGCAAGGTTGCATTGTAAGGATTATCAGTATGAAACTATTAGTTGTAGTTACAAAATGTGTTTTGTTTTCCAAGAACAGTGAAGATGAAATCCTGGCTGCAGAGAATGCCAGAGCAAATTCCTGCAGACTCCATTCCATGGTGTTTTCACACTAAACTGTTTTTTCTCTGTGCTTTCCTCAGAAAATTTTCTCGTACCCCACTTTCCTGAAGAGTTGTGGTGATGGGCTAAAGATTGTGTTCACTAGCAGGGCTATGCATTTCTTTCTACCTAACATTACGAGTCTTAACAGGGTTCACAGCTCCATGTGTGACCCTGAAGCTCCCCTGCACCCAGACCAGCTCTGACTGAAGCTGGCCAGCAGCCTCTGCCTAGGAAAAGCCTTCTCATGCCTCCTGCCACTTGTAGAGAGAGACTCAGATGCTGAAGCCAAATCTTTAGGGAAGCACCCTTGTTCACCAGGGTTCACACCCAAAAATCTCCTTGTCAGGGTGCAGCGGGGACTGACAGCTCCCTGAGGCCAGTAGCACTGGCAGGTCCCCAGGGTGGCAGGACAGGGCTCGGCAGCCAGAACTTCTCCTGTGTCCCACCATCCCAGCCGGCAGCAGGGCAGCCGAGGGCACTGGGGCAGCCCTGGGCACTGGGCACCTCCCTGGGGATGGGCACAGGCCCACGGATGGGCCCAGCTTGTGAGGGCCCATGGCTGAGCAGGGCAGGGCTGTGGGGAGCTGGAGACCAGCCCTGCTGCGGCATTGCTGGGGTAGGGGCTGACATGGGGTCCTGGGCTGTGGGCAGGTGAGGGGAGAGTTGTCAGAAGAGATGATAAAACCAAAATAAGGGCAGGAAAGGAGGGACAAAGGGAAGAACTGGGCAATCACCCATGAAGTTTAACACAAGCAAGTGCTGGATTTTGCACCTGGACGCAGCAACCCTGGCTGTACATACAGACTGTGGGAAGAGATGCTGGAAAGCAGCTCTGTGGAGAGGGATCTGGGGGTTCTGGTTGACAGCAAGTTGAACATGAGCCAGCAGTGTCTCTGGCAGCCAAGAGGGCAACTGTGACCTGGGTACATCCAGCACAGCATGGCCAGCCAGGCAGGGAGGTGATTGTCCTGCTCTGCTCTGCACTGGTGCAGCTTCACCTGGAGCACTGGGTGCAACACAGGATAAAAAGGATTTTAAGCTGCTGGAGAGTGTCCAGAAGAGGGCTATGGAGTTGGTGAAGGGTTTGGAGAGGAAGCCGTATGAGGAGTAGCTAAAGTCACTGGGTTTGTTCAGCCTGGGGAAGAAAAGACTGAGGAGACCTCATCATGGTCTACAGCTTCCTCACAAGGGGAGGAGGAAGTGTAGGTGCCAAACTCTTCTCTTTAGTGACCAATGACAGAACCCAAGGGAATGGCAGAAAGATGTGCCAGGGGAGGTTTAGGTTGGGCATGAGGAAAAGGTTCTTCACCCAGAGGGTGCTGGACACTGGAACAGGCTCCCCAGGGAGGTGTCACAGCCCCAAGCCTGACAGTGTTCAAGAAGAGACTGGACAAGCCCTCAGAACTGTGGGGTTGTCACATGCAGGGACAGGAGTTGGGCTCGATGATCCTTGTGGGTCCCTTCCAACTCAGGACATTCTGTGATTCTATGATTCTATGACTCTTCACAGCCTATGCTGATGGTGCTGCGGCTGCAGCAATGGCTGGACCAGGAGAGGAGGAGGATTGCAGAGGGGCATGGGCTGCCAGCAGCCGTGGAGTCTGTAAGGAGCAGGGACTGCTAGGGAGAAGGGGCAGCCAGGCTGATTTTGTCTCATGCTGCTTGAGGTGTCTCTCCTGCAAACTTGTGATCAAGGTCGCGAGTGAGGCAACTGTTCTTACACAGAGGGATTTCAAGCCATTTCAATGCAACCTTGAAGATACTTTGTATATAATAGAGAACAATCAACATTTTAGAGTGAATATGCATTTTTCCATTGGCTTCAAAGGGCTACGAATCACACAGACTAATTTTTGTTAAAATGCTTCTGTCGATAAAGCAATATCCCTGAAATGGTCATGTTTCCAGTTATTCTTTCAGAGGTGATTTTCCCCCTTCTTCAGATAATTTTTCTGTGGCTGTGTTAGGTTGCAATGACTTGGGAAATCACTAATGATTGAAATCAACAGAAAGTGATGTTTTATTCTGTCTTATAATTGCTCATTTTAAAACTCTTAAAGATAAAAAGTTACTGAGCCGGGTATTCATTTCATTAAATATTTTATGGCAGCAACAGTAACTGAAGATTATAGTAAATTAACATTTGATCTTTAAAAAAAATTTTTAGACAAATCCTGCTGAAATTACAAGGAGTTCTTTCTTTTTCTTCATCACAGGTGGCTTGATCAAGGCAACCCACTGAGCACTATATTCTACATAAAGTAACGTTCAAAACATGGCTATTTTTGGACTGTATTTGTCTGAAACAGCAACATGACAATCTAACCACTGAGTTGAAAGAGTGAAGTAGTGTGATATTGGTTTCGCTTTTACTAGAGAGGATCCCAGGACCCAACTGAGGAGATGAGAAAAATTAATCCTGGTAGCTGGTTAGAGACACCCTCAGGCAAACTTAAATTTACTGAGTAGTATGTGCTAGACAGAGACTGAGGAGACAACATTCAGCCCCAGTACTTGCAGGGGCTAAAGTAAGGGCTTATTCAGTGTGCATAACGGAGACTATAGAGATCTCCAGATAGCTGCATCTGTACAATGCAATGCACCACTGGTTAGAGAGACAGTTCAGGGTTTGAAGTGGCATTGCCATGTCTGCCTGTGCCTGAGTTTGTACACCTCATCCTCCCCCTAGCCCTTGCTAGCATGGATGCTTTGCCCCATGCTCCAGTGCACAGCCTGGCTATGCCTTTTGCAAAATACAAAAAGGAGGGGAAGAACTGAAGTTTTCTCTGCTTTTGTTCTGGTGTGACTTGGTACAGCATAGCTGCTTTTCCTTGATGCTGAGCAATGTCCTCTTCCTGTTAGGAGCTGTGCTGCTCCTTGGGAAGATATAAAAACAATTAGATCCTTGTTGCTGTAGCTCGTGCAGCAGTATGGACTCTCATGTCTTCCAACAGCATCTTCTGGGGTTGATCCATACTGTATACTATGTAGTATAGGCTTCTTGCATAAATGATGTTCACTAAAATGAGGGATATACACCTGTCCAATGGCTTTTGGCACATATATTTGTTGGTGTGTGCAAACTATGTCGCTTGTCACTGTCATCTGCTTGCAGTCATAAGCCGTGTATATTATTAACATGGGTCTAAAAATGTAATGCAAACACAATTAAATGTGTTAATGTTTTCACCTTGGCAGGAATTGCCCTTTTCTTCTGAAAGCTTCTGAGATGGGTCCTCTGCATGACTTTCACTGAGACAAGCACATAGCATATGTTTAGACTTTGATAGATGCTTTGCTCAAAATGTGGAGAAACAAAAAAAGCAAGAGATCAAAGCAGCACACAGAATCTTAGAAGTTTTAATTAAGCGTAAGCAGCTGCATCCTGTCTTCTCAGAGAAGTCCCATCATTTGAGCTATGTAACATTAATGCTCACTGAATTGTAAAGCTCAGGGGAACTCCAGGCACAATTTGCAAGAGACAAACATTTGTTTTTCAGAAACAGATTCATTATCGTTTGAAGTACTGGTTTAATCTAACCAGAGATCTTATGGGAATATCTTTGAAGAGTTCTGTCTCTGCAAATCAATTTAGTTTGTAAGAAAAGGAAACAAAATGACCAAAAAGGACCAGATTAGTATTGCAAAGAGAACATTGATGATATTTCTTCAAGGAGACAATGACATTTTACTTTTCAGAAAATCATCAGGAAAAAAATGTACCCTAAAAAGAATTTCAAAAAATTGATTATTTTCTACCTCGTGGAGTGCTGAAAAATATGACAACGGAGATGATTTTGGCCACAATCTCCCCAAGAGGGATTTGAACTTTTGTCTTTTCAGCAAAACAATCTCAAAGTGGCTTAGAGCAGTACTAATAACAGCCAGATATTTCTCTAGAGACTCTGGGAACAGAAGCAGCACAGCCTCAGTGTAACTCTAGTAATCCAAGCGTGGCTTTGGAGTACACACCCATACCCAGCCTTTGCTTGAGCTTTTTGATGGAGTCTGTGCCTCCAGATGTATTGTAAACAGCTGGGGTTTTATACAACAAAACTAATCGTATAGGAGTGAATAACCCAAATGTTTATCAGACTACTTGGATCTGATTGATTTCTGAATTGTACTTGATACCAGAAATAAAACTGATTCAGAAGATACCTTAACATAAAAGGCTTGTACCATTGAAAAACCTCACCAGGGCTGAAACTTTCTAGAAACACAAACCAGAGCCAGTTCACTGTCTTCAGTCAGTCTTCAGTCTCCAAATATAGCTGTTCCTGTAGTACTTCCATTTTTCATATTCATTGTACACGTTTAATCATTTTCAGTTTATTCAAAGGAAATTGCAAGAGATTCATGTTTGTCAGTGTCTGCCTACACAGCATCAACACTTCAGGAGAGCAATGTGGCCACGCAGTAGCGCAGAATAACAAAGACAAATGGATTTTGCCAGCTGAGTCTGTCAGTCATTACCTGTATTTGAAATGTTGTGTGATGTTACCATTGATCACTAATTCTTGTTAATATGTTTGGCTGAGAAAAGGAAGATGTGGAGTACAGCACCTCAAAGAGGACACAGCCTGAGCTGTCTGGAACAGGTCAGTGTGTTTTTCGGAGGTTCATGTTAGATACATGCACTCAGGCAGATCCCTGTTAGACTTCCCAGCTGGAAGTGGTTATTGGAGAGTACCAAGCAAATTCAGATGCTATGACCAGCAATTAAACTGTCTGTAATATACCTCAAAGCCGTAACCCTGTGCCTGAAGATACATCTCACACCACAGTATGATAGCTCTGAAGATCTTCCATTTCTTAAAAAAACTGCCCTAATGATCCCTATAAAAAAGAAAATACTTTTTTTTAATATAATGGAAATATCAGTGCGACTGGTGAACAAACCTTTGACCTGATATTATCCCTTTTTCAATGTCAATTTAGCTGACAAAGATACGAGCATGCCTACAGCTAATTGACAAACTAATTGCTGCCACTAGGCAGAACTGGCTAAAGGCAAAAATATACCTACCTGTACAGGCACAGAAAGGCAGAAAGAGCAGCTGAAACTAGTTTGTGAAACCATGATGACACCTTCTTTGCAAACTGACTTTGAATAAGAACTTAAAAAATGTGGTGCATTTCCATAAATATGATTAGAATAAGAAAATCCTTGAAGAAAAATATGGACTCTGAGTATGGGGATTTTTAATGTTATAAAAAGATAAATGCTTGGAGAGGAGTTGGAGTTTAGGGTTTTTTTAAACCGTTATCACTCTGTCTCTCTAATACAATTATAAGAGTATCTAAGGAGGTCAAACATTTTCTGCGGAAGTCTTCATTTGGACTAATAGTTAGTTCTTTAACTAGAGTAAAAGATAGAAAATTATCAAATATAATAGCTGATTTTCTCTACAGATCCCTAAGCAGAGAAGAAAACCTTCTGAGAGAAAAGGAAGAAAAATCTATTTGAAATAAACCTAAAACTCGAACTACGGGATGAGTGTGAGTCAGTTGCAGGCCTGGCTGCTCATTTGTCTCTAACTTCATATGAAATTAAGTTGGTGATTTTTCTTTGGGTTTTGTTTGCTTTCTCACTTGAAAAAATGTAAAGATCTACTAAATCTCTTGATCCAATAATCAGACAAAACACCATGCTCTCTAACATGTGCTTTAGTTTTTCATAACAAAACATTTTAATAGTTTTCTTTTATAAGGGAAGATCACTGAGCACAAACAATTGCCTCAGCCCTCGAAAGGAAAACTAGGCTTACTTATCCTTGCAAACACAGGTATGTTGCATCTCAAGTTATCTTCCAGATTGCTCTCAACAACATTGTCAATTCTCATACCCAAAACTGAACTGTGAAGTCTAGATTTTCACAGGATGTCTGCTGGGTAAAAAAATCAGTCTCTAGACCAGCTTACAGCTCTAGGCAAGTTCTTTTGTTTCTTAATGTTTAGGTTTCTGTCTAATGGTTATTTTTGCAACATTTCTGAATGTTCGCTCTTTATTCTTATAATGATGGAACTAGGGACCAGACAGAAACAAAGCTCATGTATGCTAAAGATTTTGCTAAAACAGAGCATCTAGAAATTCTTATTCTTCAAAAGAGTGAATATTTGAAATGGGAAGAATAGAAAATTATACATAAGTTGTACAGAAAGCAATTGGTGGGACCGCAGCAGTGGTAAGCTTGTTCTTCTGATGACTGCTTATCTTTTCACTTCCCTTGAAAAATGAGGATTTCACTGTGCTTTCAGAGGGTTTTTTCCTAATTTTTAGAGTAAGACTTTAAGGATTTTTCTACTAGAGAGGAAAAGGAGTAGAAGGGCAGGTAGAGCAATACTGGGATGAATGAATTGCACCAGGAGGAGCCAGTTAGCAAGGTAATAAATGCCCAGTCAGCAGAGTGAGGAGAGTATCAGCTGGGTCTTGCCCTCACTAGTTGGTTGGGGATTGCTTTTATTGCTGTTGCTCCTCTCCTTGCTCCTGCAGGAAATTTTCCCTGGTTTGATTCTCTGCTATGAGTCCTTCCCCAGCTCAGGAACAGCAGTGCTGGAGGAGCTTAGCTGTTCTCAGAGATAAGTGAAGATCTTCTGAGTGGAGTTTGGTGGTTTCCATGAGGTGATGTTGGTAACCAGCTACACCTCAGGGACTGGAAGCACAAGAGGAGGCCCTCAGGTGGACATGAGTGCAGTATGGGGTCCCAGGACCTGGGTCTGCCAGTGCTCACCCAGAAAGGAGAGTTTAAAACTAAACATAGCCCTGTCAAGGTAGGGCAAGACATGTCTGTAGGATCAGATCTAAACAATTCTGAAAGCATCACAGTGAAAAATAGGCTGTACGTTAGTCACTTGAAACTAGACTTGGAGAACTGAAAAGCTGAATTTTGTCTGGAGACTGAGCATAGGGAGGGATTTTTGGATGAGCCAAAGTAAATTTTTATACCTCTATGAATAAAGGTACTAAAATTGTATTAGCTCTAAGGTATTCATACTGTGTGATATAGTGCTCCTGGAAAAATATTAATTGCTGACAGTTGTTCAGAGTGCATGAATTAATTAAAATGACAGTTAATTGGGGTGCTTCTTGAATTTAGCACTTATTTTCACTAGAAAAAAAAGGCTGTTGAGCTCATTCTGAAAGAAAGTATCATAGTGTATTTTGATATTGCCTGTGTAAGACCAAAAATCTTGCGAAAACTCTGGATGCTTAATTTTGATAGGGTAGGAGTCTGGTAATCTTGTGCTGTTGAAGTGTATGCTATTTTCTTTAGTAAAACACATGGTGATGGAGGCCTTCTGTTACTGCAATTGTCAGTCACTGCAATTACGGTTGGTTTAATTGTTTCCAAGTAAACTTTGCAACCGTGGACAGGGAGACTGCTGTGGTACAGCAGATTTCTCCCCAGCAGAAGAGAATTTAGTGTCTTTATCATCTCTTTATACCTTCTAGAAAGCAAGCAGGGTGGGAGAAACGAAAATACTATTTGTCTAAAATCTTGAGGGACTCATATCCGTCATATCTCCTTGACTTCAAACGAGGTTCTCCCCTTCATAGTTTCTAAACTCAAATTATCCGTAACAGACTCAGCATAGTTGATGATTATTTTGTTGCACTACTTAATAGGCAAGAATAAAACTTGGTATTCTAGTCGCAAAATATTTTGAGGTATAATACCTCTGTGAGCTGGATTTCCTGGCTTAGGGGAGAAAGAGTAGACACTGCTAAAGAGTTCTTGGATCCTCTTCATGAAGTAACAGCTCCTGCAATGTGAGGGTTTTGGAGGGTTTGTCTGTTTGCTTGTTCTTTGTTGTTTTGTCATGGTAGTGGGTTTTCCTACTTTTTTATATTATTGTTATGTTGGTTGGCTAGGACATGAAGGCTCTTCCTTCAGTACTGACAACTTACAGAAACATCCCTATCAAGAGTTCTCTTTCCAAGCTGTAAGTAATTTGGTCTAGGTGTCTCACTGAATAATTATTCATCCCTTCTTGCATTTCATGAAGCTATTTAATCTCTTATTCCTTCAAACAGCAAAAGTTCCATAGTGGCAGGTATCATTTTTAGCTTCTTTTATAGTGCAGAGATAACATTCACTTTGGGGCATGGTAATACCACCCTGCTCACTCATTAACTTCCCACTTATGTTCTCACACACTCCTTCAAAGTCATCATCTGGTTGTTTGTACTGAAGAAATTAATCCACCAAAAAAAGAAAGTGTTTAATACTTATTTCAGATATTTCTTTGAATCTTTCAGGCTGCAGCTGCATTTCATGTTGTGACCTCAGGTGTCAGCGATTTCTCTGGCAGTGTTGTCCTAAGGCTGTAACAGAGACTGTTGTCTTGCACCCTTATGCCTGCATATTGGGTGAGACATCCCTTTTTCTGAAGAACGTGGAATAAAGGTTGTGTGGGATCTGCAGAGATCTGGAGAGAGGTGATTCTTGCCTTCTCATGAGCTCCTTTTGGAATTACATGATGCAGGAGAAGCCACAAGCTTGCAGAATCTCCTTTATTGCCCCGCATGTACTGTGGTTTGTACTGGGCCTGATAAGCAGGACAGAAACACGTAAGTCTGTGACCTTCTGTCTGTCCTTAGAAGTGGCCCTAAGGAAGAAACGTTTAGGTACAAGCAGTTGTTATTCCTATGTGGCATTTTCTCATAGATGTAAAAATGGTGGCCTCTTTGCACTAGTCATAGCTTTTTCTGTTTGGGTACAGAAGTAAGTTATTATTTATGGTGAGTTTCTAAGTGACAAATCATCCAAGTATTATTCTTTGTGCCGTTAATGAAGTTCAAAAGTACTTACCAGTGTTGTCTCGGTGTTTCATTGGCTTGGAACCGCGCAAGTGAAATGATCAGTGTGTACTCCGCAGCTGTGAAAACAAGTTTTGGCTTCGTCTGAATGACTAACAGAGACAAGGAAGGGAGGGAGTTGTTGTTCTTGACTTTTTTTTCCCTTTAAAGGGAGACTGTAGTGTGTGTGCGAATGTGCACCATTCAAACCAAATAATTTTGGTAACTCATCCTTAAAAACAAAGGGGACAACGCAACCTCTTTCCCTCCAATCTATTACATAGCACAGTGAAATAGTTGAGTGTTAACCTAGGAGAGGTTGAAGACCAAACCAGAGAGTGAGAACATGGTGTGCCATTTGATAGTGAGAGCACTCACCTGGGAGAAGGTAGACCTCAGTCTCGGCTCCTGCTGCGTAGTCTGTGCAAGTGCATCAAGAAATCAGAAGCAAGCCACTGAGTACCCCCTGGCAGATAATTGTAGCATTTCTTTGGAACATGAGAGGATAAGGTGAGTTTGTAGGCAGGAAAGGTTTGATCCTGAACTGCTGTGAGTGTAGCCCTTCATCAATATGTGAGCACACACTCTTATTGAGGAGGACTTGATATGTTTATTTATATATATCTTTATAAGGACTTGATCAATATTTATAAATATCTCAAGGGTGGATGTCAAGAGCATGGACCAGACTCCTTTCAGTGGTGCCCAACGATGGGATGAGGGACAATGGGCACAGACTGAAGCACAGGAGGTTCCATCTGAATATGTGGAGAAACTTCTTTACTTTGAGGGTGCCAGAGCCCTGGAACAGGCTGCCCAGAGAGGTTGCAGAGTCTCCTTCTCTGGAGATTTTCCAGACCCACCCAGACACATTCCTGTGTGATCTGCTCTGGTGAACCTGCTTTAGCAGGTGGGTTGGACTAGATGATTTCCGGAAGTCCCTTCCAACCCAAACTGTTCTGTGATTCTGTGATACTGCCTGTAGCGAAAAAAAAAGAAAGACTGGGTGACGAGGCAGGAAAAGGATCCAAGGAAAATTTGGACATAGCAGAGCAAGGGGAAGACTGGAATTAGAGTCATAGAAAATTGTAGGTTGGATGGGACCTCTGGAGATCATGCGGTCTAGCTTCATTCCCCAAGCAGGGCTCACTTCAGTGTTAGGTAAGGTTGCTTCATTTAAGTGTCCCATCTGGCATAATTGGACTCCCTCTAATCTGCTCTCTTTTACAAAACAAAACAAAAATATCAGAGTAGAAAAGCTCAGTTGCTTAATAATTTTGCAAAGTGAGTTAGCAACAGCTAACGTGGAGCAGGAGGCACAGAACAGCTTTGCAAATCTATTTTTTTTTTTTTTTTTTTTTTGATTAAAGATCAGGAGATTATGGTGTTGGAAAGGAAAGGATTAGGGTATCCAGAGATCGCTCCTGAAGTGGTTAGTGTGAAGATAAAAACTACAATGGATTATATGGTTCAGAGTATAAGAGCTGGAAAATTTTAGTATGAAAACCGGAAGAAACATTTTAAGGTAGTTAAAATAATGGTATTTCACTGGAAGCACAAACAAGTGTTCAATTTGCAGTCTATGAAGATGGAAGGAAGCAGTATTTAGAACTGTCAGCCTGAAGAAATCTCAAAGTGTTACAGTGCCTGTTTTCAGTGCAATTTAGCTTTCTGAAAGAAAAATTATACCTTCATAAAGGGGTATTGGTGCCTTTGAGAATGGTACATGCACAAAGAGTGTTTTCCTCCTTGCTCTCATCATCTTCTGGGAAGGGGAAATTAAATTATTGCAGCCTGAAACGGCTCAGTTGATTTCCTCTTGCAAGTGGCCAGATGCCCTGGTCCAGGGGGTAGTTGGGCAAAGAACACAGCAGGGACCCAACCTCTGTTTTATTGAGTAACTTCCTAAGAAAACTGCAGATGACAGGGCTTCGCTGAACACTAGATCTGGATACAAAATTTGGATCTTAAACTGGGTAGGACCGTGAGAAAAACTCTCGGTGAGGCAAGGTGAAGCCACAATCGCCTATTAACGGGAAGAATCACTGGGGTACCTGTGTGGCTCGTGCTGCATTTCATCACTGCATTTGGATTTTTGTACGCCCTTGCTGTTTACATAGCAAGGGTAATATAGAGAAGCCACAAGGCGAAGATGTGTCCAAAAACAATGCAGTTGCTGGGCATGAGAGTTCTGGTTGTACCCATGTACCCCTGCTCGCACAGGGCTCTGGTGCAGGAGCACAAGCGGAGGGGCCAGGAGGGGAGTCCCAGCTGTTCACCAAGGGGGTGTGCAAGGTGTGTGCCCAAGCAGAAAGAAAAGTGGACTGAGAAGGGAGCCAGGCTGACCGCAGGTCTGGATTCTGTTGATCTCGGATATGAATGTGTTTCTCATGTTTCAGGGTAGAATTTCTTTAATTTTCATGAATTAGAACTAATTTCTGGTTTGCTGCACTGAGTATCTCTCTGACTCTATTCAGATTCCGAACTATATATCGTATTTCATATTGGGATATCTTTGGACTTTGTTGGGTTTTTTTTTTCATTTTGGTGGGGGTTTCTTTGTTCATTTCAACATTGTCTTGTTAGGAGAAGGTATATTTTCTTCCTTTGTCTTTAGTTTTTGTCTTAACCATCTAGTGCTCATGTTTCTTAAATGCAGCCTCAGATAGAAATTTGTCACATTCCTGCTCAAAAAATAAGGATGAATAAGTAATCAAAAACTGAAATTAGACTGAAAATGTTTGTACAATCCTCTCTGCAGATGTTCTTACACAGTGGTACCCAACAGTTTTACAAGCAGGACTCAGCTTTATAAGCAGATGTGAACATATATGTATGTATTTTACTGATATTAAAGACTAGAAATACAGGGGTTGAGTTGTTTAGTTGAAGTTGTTTGTGTCAATAGTCAGCAGCAACCCAGTACTGTGAAGCTGGAATAACAACACTAATGAAGAAAATTAGTGAGCAGTAATGTAGTCAGATGAGGAAGGATTTAGAACGTGCTAGTACCTGGCCTGATTATGGATAGGAAGAGGTCTGTTTAATTCATAGATAAATTTAGAATAATGAGTTTTAGAGTGTAGACTACGGTGAAAGAATAGCTGCTAATTGGAAAGTTGCTGCTGAATGCTGAAAAGTAGGATGACTGGCGAGCTAATTTAGAAATAACCCTAGAAGATTTTTGATTAAGGCTCAATGACAGAAAGGAAAGGACATGAGGATGAGGCAGGCATTGAGAGTGAGCCAGAACCTTCTTTTTCATGTCTTGCAAACACAGGATTACCTTGAATTGCACTGAGACCACCTCCTTGTCCTGGCCTCAGGAACTCGCCTCGTCCCAGTGAACAGCCACCCTCCATTTGCAGGGGAATTTATAATCCTGTAGTTTGTGTTGAGGGATTAACAGTGGATTCAAGCCTCTGAAAGAAAAGCTGCAAAACCAAAGATATCTCTGCTCAGTGAATACTTTCTCTACCTCAAGAAGATAAAATGCAAGTGTTAAATGTCAGGAGTGGAGAGGAAGGCTTGGTAGTAAGAAATGCTGTGGTTTGGACTGATAAGATTCTGAACATCTCCGTATGCAAGCAAATACCATTGGTAACATTTGGTGAAATTCTATTGGCAGGGAGGGATCTGGCAACACTATGATGCAGTATTTCAGCTACTTGACCCATGCCAACAAGTGGGAGTTCGTGTGAATTTACCAGCCTGGCTATAAACCAGTCTGCCAGCTTCTGTCCCGCCTTGTGACTGGAACAGAACCATGCCCAGGGGGTGGGACGGTGGGACTGAGACTCATCATGCACTCCACGATCTCTCAAGGCAAAACAGTTCCCACATGGGGTGAGTTGAGGTTACCTCCTCTGCCTGCCAAACCTGAGACCGGGAGGCACCCTTATTTGCCTCATGGTCCTGTTCAGAGTTTCGGGAGGAAGCCACAGTGCTCCCTTTTGAAGGCTGACCGACAGAAGGGGGAGTGACGCAAGGCCTTTGCAGTCTCAGTTCCCATTCCTTCCACATTCACTGACAAAGAGAAATATTCTGTAGGATTCACAATCCTGCCGTTAGGTGGAATGAACTGGGAGTTGTGTATATTGTCTATAACTGGAAATAGAAGAAGGTCAGATTGCAGGGTTGCCTTCCCCTTCGTGGTGAGCATTGAAAACAATCCAGGCTCAGTTTAGTAGCAGATGTCTTGCGTATTAAAGAGAAGTGCTAACTGCATGGCTTCTGAACATCAGCAGCCTTGCTGTTAGGAAATGTCTCTTGTCCTGCTTCTTTCATTACTTTTTGTTTAGAAAGCGATTCAGTGCTCCCTGTTGAGATGCAAGCTAGCAACCGTGTGGTGGGGGAAAGGACATCTGGTAGGCACCAAAGTTGAGAGCAATGCTGCACAAGTAGAGTTGTGGCACTCAACAGCTTAAAAGGAGAAATTTCAGATATCCTTTGTGTCTGAATCTGCAGCTCGAAGGAAAGAGGCCTCCTTGCTTCATCCCGTGCTGTATGTGGCAGCCGTACCAGTCGAGAGAGTGTTCTGGGAACAAGTTTTGAAGGGCAGGAAAGGCAATTTCTCAGTAAAAATAGTTCATCCCAAACCTGAACCCCTGTAAAGTGATTCAGAAGTAGTTCGCGTAAGAGCAGAAACAGACTAATATGTATGGTGAAGAACAAAACAAGACGAAGTAGAAGTTTCATCTAGGAGGAGGCACCTGGCTTGTAGCTGACTCAGGAAAACGTAGGGCACAACAATGCTGAAGGTCTTCCCTTACCCTGATTTCCACAGGAGCAGATGGTTGCAGTCCTCGACTGTGTTTCCAGGGACTGGAGGATTGTACTCTACAGCAACGCTTTCACTGGTTTTAGTACAATTCATGAGCTTCTAAAATCTTCCTAGCGGACATGTGGGTCCCACGTGCAAATACCAGCCCAACAGCAAGCATTTCTGAGAATAACGCGGAGGGACTACTGTGCTAGGGGAAGTAAGGGAAAAAACACTGTGCTGGGTGCTCAGAGCCTGGTGGTTAAAACTAAAACTTGCAGCAACCTGCCTGCCTTTGCCTTGCAACTGCTCAAAGTCAGTTTCAGCACACAGCCCACTTCAATTGCTTAGACCTTCATTTTCACAGGATTTGTTTCTCCCTTGGAGGAAAAGCCTAGTGTGTACAGCTCTTCCTTTTTACCCTTTCCCCAGAAAAGCCTTTAACATAAACCTGAAAGCACTCTGAGAAGCTATAGGAAACTGACCTTTTTTTGTTGTTGTTATTTTTGGGGGGGAGGAATATGCAACAGGCTTTGTGGATTCTACTCATATACAGAATTAGTGTAATGACTTTTAATGAGACAACATATTATGCTTAAAACACCAGCTGGTGAATGAGAGCAATAAAAGCATTAGAGGTTTTTATCTTCTGAGTATTGTGGGCTCGTGGCTCACTAATAACCTTGGGACTTAGATTGCTAATAATAATGCTTCATGTTGCTAGGGAATGGTGCTGCATGATACATGGTGAATGCTGTGTGGAGAGGATATGCCTAAGGCATGATGGCAACTTGCTGGATCTTTTTATTATTTTATGGAACACAAATACTGTTTGATGACCCACAAAATTGGATGTGGTTTACAGTGTTTGTTGATGTCGCTTGTCCTGATTAAGTGATTAGTTAAACAGCATTTTACTGTACACCCATGTTTTCAATATTGGTTACTGGTGATGGTACTCTAGATGTAGTAGTACGCAGTGAGTAGGGTTCTCCAGTGCTCTGGCTGTTGTCTGCCACTGAACTGCTACATCCCTCAGTGAATTGTACCAGCTTGTACCTTTGTCTACAAAGATGAGGCTCACCAGCAAGTATTTTAGGGCAAAGCCCATTTCTTGCTCCCTTTTTATACTGTGTGATTCCCATATTTAGGTGGGGCAAATACTAATTTTCAGGTTTGTGTTTTTTCATCCAGATATTTAATCAACATTGTTATCAGAGGTGCATATTTACACTGCAGTATAGAATTGCATATTGACTCCAGTGCTTCAGTTAAAAAAAAAAAAAAAAAAAAGTAGACCTTGCAGTACCACTGTGCCTGGCAGAAGATGCAGCTGAATTACAGTACTCTGACAGATGGGGACAGGGATGCAGTACCTCTGACATTATGCAGTCAGAGCACCCCAAAGAGGACGGTCATGCTTGCAAACCAATTTGGACACGTTGTTCGGGTCCAATGGGCTATCATAAGCTACATCAGCTATCACTCTCACTCCTACGGAGCATCAGTGTCTTGATGCACTGTCACCTCTCCTCTTTGCTTTGGCCAAAGGCTCATTTGCAGCTCCGTCTTCTCTACCAAGGAACAAGTTTTATTACAATGTAGTGAGTCAGTTATGCAATACGTGATTTAATCTACTGTCCATCTATCAGTCCCCCACTGACAATTATTTAAACCTGTTTGTTGATCTCCTTCAAATTACAGAAAATTAAGTTCTTGGAAACATCTTAAAATTGATGCCTTGACAGAGTAGAAAGCTGAGAGATTTGTGCTCCAAGTGTCAGGAAAAGCGGCACAATTCAGCTGTTGCTTGTGATTTGTTGGGGCTAATTTGCCAGCTGCAATCTTGTCTGTCAGACTGTCAGTAGCTCCAGATTATCTGCATGTTGCCTATTACCTGATCAAAATATTAAAGAGGGCTTAGGATAAGTGTTACCTTGAAGGGAAGGGAGCAAGTTTGAGAGAGAAAGTGGGACTAAACCAGAAGAGCAGGTGTTCATAGCTCTGGTGTACACAGAGCAGCTTGTCTTTAGTTTTACTTACGTCCTTCCTGCCCCGTGAACATGGCGTGCCCTTTCAGCTTTGGCTGGAAATATCCTCTCCTAAGTAGTTAGTTAATAGAGATTTATTCAAATACATCACATGGATGAGGTTTTGACACAAGAAGAACCTCCAGAGAAAAAAAAATACTGGGCACAGTGAGACCACAAGGCAGGTAGGCATCATCTGTACAACAGTGTTGAAACAAATCAGTTCTTAGAGTTTGAAGATCAAAGCCTTATTGTTCACATGTTTCTGCTCCTAACTTTGGTGCTCTGCCAGCTCAAAACAGGTCCTGAGCTCTCCCCCTGTCTCATCTCCCCCTCAATGCTGTCAAGTGCTGAATGCTTACTGTTTCCTTCGTGAAGTTGAACTGCAGGTGTTTGATAATCTAAAAGAACCCATGGTCCTCACTGGGGTGAAGGACCAAGTCAGCGTTGGGTAGGGACATCGAAAGGGCTCATCACAAAATATTGCAGATTTCCAGCAAAGTTCCTATTACAACAATGAAAATATTTGAACGGAAGAAAACCAAAGAGAATATTTAATTTTGCCAGCCTTTTGTGTTTCCCTTTCATAAGTCTTTCCCTTTCATAAGACTTTCATTTCTGTTTGGTCTTAATGCCTCATGTCCCCTTTAGGTGCTGAGAAATGTTCTTCTGAAGCCTTGTGTTCCTTTCAAAGTGGCAGTTTGCCTTGGCACAATCTTATGTTGCACTAGTATTGGATTCAAAATATTTCAAAGGTATGGAAGACTTAATAAAGTAATAATATTTTTGGAATGGAGCAGGACAGATCATCAACAAGGAAGAGACAAACATATTTACAAGTAATGCTGCAACTAACTTTCCACAGCTAGGGTAAAACACAGAGGTCAATGAATCAGAAATTATTTCTAAATCATTCTAGCTAGAAGAAGCACTATAGTCACTTTAATTAATACTTGAGTCTTAAGCACCAGACAGAAAACACTACTTTATGTTGTGTTATTAAACTTGAGTGTTCTGCATCATCAAAGTTCCACTAGATAGTAGAAATCAAATAATTTTAAAGTGTTCATCCACAGACCTTGTCATCTTGAGGCCTATGGTCTCAGCATATATATATAAGAAACACTTGTAAACAAATACCCTCTTCACCGAGATGTCTGAACACCCTCGTTGCTCACACAGAACTCTTAATGGTCTGTGATGGAAGGTCTGCCTTCTGCCATCTGCTCCTAGACCAATGTCTACATTGTAAATTTAACTATTTGTATTAGTCCTAATAGAACAGTAAGAAGCAAAACTATTTGGATTATGACTTTGCATTATAGCTTGGACATTCTAGGGAAACATTGCAGGGAAATTCAGTGTCATCATTGATATAATTTCTGTTATTTGGATGTTGCTTTCAGTTTTGTCTTTATGAAGCAGAGCATGGGTTTCAGCTCATGTATACGAGTCTAGTTTTATTAAAATCTGTAATAGTTTACTGTAAAACCTCACTTGGGTTGTTTTTTTTTCTCCATACTTTTTCTTACAGTCTTCATTATGCTAAATTAGCCTTAAAATTAGTCTCTGTCCCAGTTTCCTGTTTTCTTCTGCTTCATATGCTCTATTCTAGTGCGTGCACTCTAGTACTTTAGCCCTGTGAAGGACAAATGCACTTGTTAGAACATCAGCAAGCCATTTACACTAGAGCCAGATGGATTTTATTCTGTTTTATTAAAAATCTTCTGTTCAGGGCATCAGTTTCTGTGGAAGCTAAATGATGCTCAAGCTTGGGTTAAATTCAGTGAATAGTTTCATCTCCATAAGGAAGACAAAACAGAAAGAAATAGTGTATATGTTTCTGTGTGATAGTCTTATTCCAACAGTTCTAGTGTTTCATGGGGTTTCTTTGTCATTTAAAGCTTCAAAAATAGCATGTACTTTCTTTTAATGTTAACATCATCTGAAGGGTAGATTACCTGAGATCAGAACATTTTGTTTCAAATTGAATGGACTGTTTTAAGATAAACTTGAAAGAGAAATGACCCAGAATTATTCTTAACCCTAGCCGGCCACTAAGCTCAAACATCATTATCCTAAGCTTACTTTGAATGGATATAACAATTGCAGCACATAAGTGAGAACCAGGCCTCTTCACTACCCCTGCCCCAATTCCTCTTGTGCAAGCTATGAAATACATCTCAAGCCTTTTATTTCTGTATTGAAATTAATATCCTGCATAGTTACTCTCTAACAAAATGCTATTAATGAAGGATTAGTAGAGTAAATCACATTTGATTTGTAACCAAAGTGATACAAATAGCTAGAAATAGAAGATAATTTTGCATTTGTCTTTTCTAAAAATTGAGCTATTGCAATGAATATTAGAACTTGTCTTCTACAAAAATAAAAATTTATAGTGACAAGATGATGCTCTATGGCTGTTCAGGCTGCCAGATCTAATGGTCTTGTCTGGCTCACAGAATGCAACTGCTCATCGCAAACACAGCTGTGAAGTTGCTTATAATTTTTGGTGCCACCGCTATTTAAAAATGCTGCTGTATCATATAACAGACTTTGTATGAGACAAAGGTGGTTTCAGAGTAAACCTAAGACATTTAATCCACTTTGGATTTATTCTAGTGTGTCCAGTCCCAAATAGTTCTTTGTTGCAAAAATTATAGCAAATATGCAATTACTTCTATAACAGATTCTGTAACTCTCATGTATCACTCAGGTGAAACTCCAGCCAAAGTTCACACAGACTGTAACATTTGTCTTCAGTGACACAGTTGGGTGCATTGTAATGAGTGCTATCAGTAAATCAAGAGAACTTCGAACCAAATAGAAAATTATAAATTGTATTATATACAAAAGATAATGCAAAGCTTCAAGGAGCTTTGTATCTGTAGAAATGCGTTATTAAATAACTGTGAAAGACTTTCAATCTTAATTGTACAAAACTAGTTCTTGCTCCTCCTACATGCTTAAGCAATTATAGATTTTTTGCATATTACTCTTGCACTCTTGATTTTTCCCTGTTGGAGTAAAAAATAAAGTCTGAAAAATAAAACAAATTAGAACAAGGCTGCAGTGCCAGGATCAGACAAAGCATGTTTGTCTTTGTAGAGGCAGTCAAATCAGCACCCTAGGTTTATAAATTATTTGGTACTCAGTGCAGAAAAAAAAAACAAATAAAACACACAACAACAAAACTTTTGGTGATAGCTGTTAACGGTGTTTGGTAAATGGTAGATTGTGAGTCTACCATATGCATTGCTTTTATTAAACACTCTGGTCTCATCACAGAAAATGGGGGGGAGATCTAAAACCCATCAATGTCACCCGTCTTGTAGCCTCTAGGTCATATTGTCTCTGCAGATGGGACAATCAGAACTGTATTTGTTTCACGAGGCAGGTATGACAATGCAGATTTCTGTGGGATACCTTGGATGGCAAAATGACCATTTTAGTGTAACTGCTCTATAGTTTGATCTATACTTCATGTCCTGTAAACTTTTCAGTCCCAAAAGAGTGTCAAACTGGGTCACATATACCGTCACAAATTCACAGTTAGCACTTCCATTGACGTCAGCATGAGTCCCGTGTCTGGAGCTGCAGAGGTGCAGCTTATTGCAAACTGCTTCAGAAGAAAGAAATTGCTCTCTGCTATTTGATTCTTCTTATCGGGAGAGATGAAATGCAAAAGGAATCTCAGGAGGAGAAAAATCTGCAGGGATTTCCTGTCATAATCTGTAAAAATGGACAAAAATTCTCCCAGCTCTTTTGGTTTTGGTTTGTTGTCTGTTTTGTTTTGTTTTCCCTAATGCCTCTTACCCTAACCTTGAATGTTTGTGTAACAGACCATTGTGACAGGAACATAAAGGACTTTCTTCTTTCATATGTGCCATTTCCACTTTGGCCTGGATTTCACCAGTAGGAATTAAACTTGGAGAGGTTGCTATGCAAACCTGAATTCTGCTGACAAAATAGCGAAGAGTATAGAAATACAGCCTGAAAATGAGTTTATACTTTGCCAGAAGCAAGACTTGTTCTGATTCAGACCTAGGAGAGACAACGCATCCGATATACGGCAACCAGGCAGGGCTCTTCTAGTTCTGGCTTAACACTCTGTGTACTAGCAAAGCTGACCCTAGAAATGACACCATGTAAGAGCCTTGCAAATTTTCACACAAAAACACATGACTAGAAAAACCACTCGTTTGAAATCTTTCACAAGATGTGGATGAACTATAGGCTAGCATCCAGTGGAGGCTGGCTTGGAGTTGGAGACCATCGCATCTCCAGCATTCGCAGCTCTAGGAGAGCAGTCACACATTTCCCCACAGGGTAAAACTAAATTATTTAATGAGGAAAAATGGGTAATAGTACATTTTTGCCTAATGTATGTTAAAATCCAAATGTAGACAGTGCGGTAACAGTTAAACTCTAAATTGTCTGGAGTAGGTTTCAACAGGTTAAACATATTTTTTTTTAAACTTCTCCTTTGCCTTGTGAAGACAGGTTTTGCTGGGTCTTGCAGAGTTTAATTTCTTCAAGCCAGTGGTGCAAACCAGGCAAAATGTTTGTTACAGGTTCTGGATTTTGTTTGTTTATTGCCACTCCTGGAAATATATTCTTCCTGAAATGAAACTGAAAAACAGAATTAAACCTGCAGGCCTTATGTATGCATATGTGCATGTTAATTCTGAGAAAAAAAAAAAGGTCATAATTGCTCATTTATGCACTGAGTTCAGCAATTTTCAGGCTCAGTTATTAGGAGCAGAACTGTTCATACAAGATAAGGTACTATATAGCTCTGTCCAGCAGACACTTAGTAGAAATACCTAATAAAAGCAACGGAAGTTAAAAGAGCAGTTTGGGCTTGATCTAGCATTTGAAGACTCTTATGCAGCCAGTTAAAATTCAGAGAGACAAAAAGATAAACACAGACCAGTGATCCTGATGAGATGTGTTGTGGCGACGAGAACGATTCATACAGATGCAGACAGAGACGCACAGAGTTCTTGTTAGCAGCGAGAGCAGAGCCAGGCAGAGCTGTGCCAGGCTGAGCTCACTTTTATTAACAGTTCTCAATCCATAGGTTTACAGATATAGGGCTGGACCAAGAGGTTAGACAGTTTTTTTCAAAAAATGTTATTCTAAACATACCACACTCATCTTGTGACTGTTTTCAGTCACGTTCCCATGCATATCTTGTGAGCATTCACGGCCCAGGCCCAACATTCACACTTCACACATAGGGGGGCAGTCTTTTGACCCGAGATATCATTCTCACTGGCCTGGGCTATCAGTCCTTACGCTCATAAAAAACATACTTCTGTATAATCTGTCCAAGGCCCTTTAGCTGGAACTGCACATCCTGCTGTTCCCACAATGTGTGTATCAAATGATCTTTGGAGTTTGCAGTATGTAAAACCAAAAGGGCGTACGCAGGTGTTCACACAACAGATTGTTATATAGCTGGTGAAAGTTGCTGAATTTTGAAAATATGGAACCCAAAGCTTATAGCTGAAAATAATGTATGCACATATTTTTTTATACATACGGAATAACCATCTGACACATGGTCACAAGTGGCGTTTCTCATAGACCCGCTGGCATTCAGTGGTGCTCTCTACAGGTGATCTTCACAGAGTCCTGATGGTTTTGTTTCCAGAGCCAGTATCACTTCCCATTTTCTCTTGCTGCTGGCACCCAAGTGGCAGCTTGGCCTCCTGCTGCTGCCCAGCCAGAGTATTCACAAGACATTCCCTTCCTTAGGCCAGTCAGGCATGCCAGGTGCTACAGCTTCTGAGAAAACCGTGGAGTCCAGCTCTTTGGTTGTACCCATAAACAAAGGCAATGGATGTCATGGAAACAAGTTGGTTACTCTATGGCCACCCAATCTCCCTTGTTCTACAACAGGGATATCAGACTCATTTTCACCAGGGGCCACATCAGACTTGCGGTTGCCTTCAAAGGGCTGAATTTATACAGTCAAAGGACTGTATAAATGCAACTGCTCTTACAATGAGTTGGACACCCCTGTTCTAGAAGCAAGAAAAATCATCCTGTGAATAGGTGCATGGTTGCATGGTTGCTTCTTGCTTCCTGCTCCCAGAAAAAGCAGCAGGAAAAGCCCAGGCACTGACATCTGCTCCTGCAAAGGAGGGGCAGCAACGCAGGGAGAAGGGATTATTCTAGCTAATACACTACTACTACTAACAGATTTTTCTGTTTTCACTCAGTTTGGTTTATCCCACACAATTTTAATAAAGAACATGGGATTTGAGTCTGTAATCCAGGAAATTTGTATTTCATGGGTTTTTCTCACAACCCGTTGGTCAGTGAAAGTAAAAAAATATGCCATGCACAGATAAGAAATTTCTTGAAGGGTATGTGCCTCTTTTAATTATTAAAACATTTTCATATTGTCACACTTGAATATTTTACCATGATTACATTTTCTACATGTTGGAGTAGAGAGAGATCAAATACACAGCTTCTCTGCAGGCAGACCTGACAGGCAGTATCGATCAAGCTCTGCAAAGCTGAGAACATGTCTAAACAAAGATTCAGACCCATGCCTAGCAAGCCATTCTTCAATGGCCATGGAAAGCTGTTACAGAGCTTTAGAAATTCTTCCAAGTGAATTTCTGAGAAACCAGCAAGTCTCTGAGATTGCCAGAAATCATCCTTTTAGTCTGTTTTTAAAGTATGTTTTTCTGAAAAGAATATAAGGGCACCTTGCTAAAAGCAGTTTGATTGGTTTCTCCACATCTTGGTGAGCCTACATGGGCTCCAGCCTGCTTCACTGCAACACAGGGTTCTGCTGCTGCTGTTGTTTTATGAGAGCCTGAAGTCCTGACTCCTGTTAATTCTGCAGGGTCAGGCTGCTAACAATCAGTGTGCTGAAGTGTGGGTTTTGTTATGCATATGAGCAGACTTGCTCAATCAGTTCCAATTAAAAGACTAATAAATTTTCCTTAGGCTTATGCTAGAATAAACTTTAACAAGCAAGCACTCACTTTTTGTGTCAGAAAAACGGTATTTCATTGGTTCTGCTCTCTTAGCTATGTGTCAGGATCAAGTTGGTGAAATTGACACATCTCCACTCCTCCAAACATGCTCTCCTTGCCTTCTTCCAAAGAAGTGCTCTTACAGTTCTAGTTGAAGGGAAGACACAATTTGCACTGTCACAGTATTGTGAATTAGACAATGCCCAATCTTCTCTTGCGAGTAGGTAAGCGACTAAAGATTACAGAGATTATATTCCTTACATGTAACAAGAGGAACAATGTAAAATGCTCAGTATGGCTTTGTGTGGTTGGAAGAACATCTGGCTTACGGTAGCAGGTTGCACTGAACTCTGCTACAGATGCTGTCAGCTGTCCCTGCTCTATGCCTCAGGTCAAAGTTTTGTAATGGACGCACATTACAACTAATGCTTAAATTTCTGATTTTGGGTGCTCAGTGATGAAATCGGAAAGGGAATCTAAGATGTTTGAGGTAGCACCACACCACAAGCAACTAACAGCAAGATTGATGCGTGTGACTGAATTGCAAGGAAGATATTAAGAGGGTATAATACACATTTGAGGTAACATGACTTGGAAGTGTAAGACCATTGCAGGGAAGAAGTATTTCCTGTCTATCTTTGAAATACAGTAGGGTGCCTGCAAGCAGCAAGTCTTTTGATGCCCCCATATTTATACACCTGTATAACAGCTTCTTCGAGTACCTGCCCCTGTAGCAAGGAGTTCACCTGTGTCCCTGGAGTAGATGTGAGTTGCTGAGTTGACAGGATCTTATACTTCACAAAGGAGACTTCCAGGGTCTGTTCCAACTTGCAGAATAGTAATACGTTACAAACAAATACTTTCTGATATCAATATTTTAAAAGTTCTCTTGAAGCACTTAGAAACAATTTCATTTCTTTCGTGGCACAGATTATTTTTTAAATGTTGTGGGGAAAAAAATGAAGCAAACCAGAAAACTTTTCATGGTCTTCAGTAGAAATGTGGGAGTGAGGGAGAAAAGTGATGGTGCTATGTAACTGATGTGAAGTGAGGCAAAATACTTACCCTTCCCTCCCACCCCCTTAGTTTTGCAGCACTGGATCCACTGGGCAGTCATTTAGAAAAATGTTTTAGCATGAGGTATCATCCCTCTTTGAAGCCAAAGGCTGATGAATGCCTTCTTGTAGGCCAGATACAGGATGCCTGCAACACACTGGAACGGCGGGAGTGGAAACAGACTCTTGAATTTTAGCTTTTTTATATTTTGGGAGATACAAATAAATCGGTTCCTCTTGTCTAGTACCACACTGAAAAGCAGTCTGGGATCATAAAAGAAGCACCAGGAGGCAAGATCTGGTGCTAATGAGATGCCATACCGATAGTTGATAGCGTACACCCTATTTTCTGATCCACAGGCGTGCTTGCACCCCCTTTCAGAGCAAATACGCTTCTACTACTTAGCAATCTGTGCATCACTTGCACTGCAGCTAACTGGAGTTGATTCAAATTAATAAAGTAATCTTTAATAAGCTAAGAAGCAATTAGTACTGAATATGTAGAATACTTTAAAGGTTGTTTTTCATGCCTATTGCTAAAATTAATGCTTAGATTACAGAAAAGTTCTTCCCTATTTCCGTTTTAAAATACAGATCAAACTTTGGTTTCCTGTGAAACTTTTGACTGAGGTTAAGGGCTGGAGAGGGGAAAAAGGTTACTATACTATATCATAAAACACAAGTAGCTTGTAACTTTTTTTTTTTTTTAGAACAGTTTAGCATGATTTCTACATGTAGCTTATCCAATACATGCGCTTGTTTCTAGTTGTGTAAAAGCATTTGGATTTCTCAAATTTTAAGATGTGCAGGTGTAACGGTTTGTGACAGGAGTGGAAAAAGCTGATCTGTGACTCTTCTGAAGCCTCTTGGAAGGCTTAAATTTGGAGGAAGGAGGGTAAAGAGAGAACAACTGCTATGTTTATATGCGTGAGGAAACAGCTCTTAAAACATTTGCCTCAGCTTTTTGATGTCTGCAAGATTAGATTCTCATTTTCCTAGTTTCTCTTACTTTTATTCCTTACACTGCCTTTTAATTTGACAAGTTTTACTTCAAGGCAAGATCAGTCAATTAAGGTCTTAGTATTGAAATAATCCCTATTGACAATCTAAAATGTTAAGGCAAAAGCCTGTTGAGATTATATGGTCATACTGACATACTGTGGAGGAATCCTCTCCTTAACATTTATTTTTAAAGCAGCTGAAAGACATACATGCACACTACCAACGTCTTTTCAAGTGCATTTACTCTCCTACTCCCACATAGAAAGCAGGGAGGGAGATCTTATTTTAAAAACACTACAAAGACATAACTATTGAATTCGGATTGCCAGAGAGATCATTTAAGAAGGAAAATCACTGTCTCTCGACAACAAGATAATGCCATGGGGGACGGATGATGAGATAATTTTGTTCCCAAGTATTGTAAATCTCAGCTGCTTCCCCTTCCAAACTGGGCACCTTGGGGTATGAGAGCTTCTTATAATTTATTTTCTACTGTGCATTCAAACCAAAACACTAGACTATGCAAGCTATCACTGAAAAATGCATCTTGTTTTCTCAGTTTTTGGTACTGGCAGGTGGCATAATTTCTAAGACAAAACTCAGAGGGTCTTCAAAAGAAAAAAAAAAAAAGGCAGAACATAACACACATATAATGAAGTTGTAGTACCCAAGTCAGATTCTTACTTCTGGGAATGACAACTCAAAATATTGAGTAGCCTTTTCAACACTGCAATTCGCTCCTGGTTCTCCTTACTTAAGACCTTATTTAACATCAGGCCAGGGCCAGACTACTCCTTTTAAAGGTAAAGATGTTCTTGAAGGCTTAAAAATAAGAAGATTAGGTCTCTCTACCACAAACAATAATGCAAAACACTGGAACTCTCTTCATAGAAGTGTAGCATCAGAAATATTTTAAAATCAATATTTAACAGAGCTTTTTTCCTAGCTTTTTACCATGTTGTAATTTCTTTATGATGCTCTCAAAGCTAATTGAGAAAAGGGGCAAGATTTTGCTGCCGCAGCCTAACCTGGTTATAGCTTGCAAGCTTTCCTGTTCTTCAGAGCACTTTCTGTGAGAATATAGAAATGCAGTCTCCTCTTTTGCTCGCGACTGGAGCCCTGCCCAACGGCTGCAGACAGGCAATGCCTTTTTGTTCTGTAACCTCCAGCTGAACCAGGGATGTGAATCTGACAGGCTGAAGCAGCATACTCATCCTGTTTCAACTGGGTCAGTTTTCCTGAGAAAGGCAAAGTGAAAACAGTTTTTAAAATCCAAACACGGTGAAAGCAAAGGATTACCTAGCATCTGGTTTTTTTTGCAAAATTTGATGGTGTTTTCCCTTTGGCATGTATTTTTACCTACTGACAGAGAGCTGGAAAAAGCTAGACCCAGGGCAATAGGAAGACAATTCTGATACTCGTAGCTCCACCTATGAGCTCTATAGCAATACATGAACCCAATCTCCTATTTGAGTTCCCTTTAAGCAAGCTGGACCTGAATGATAAGTGTGTGGTTGTTCTTTCCCCAAGTACTTGGAAGAGTATTTCCACTGGTTACTGAGTTTAAAGTTTAGTTACTTTATCCACACCTGCCTTAGGAACAAGCAAAGTTGTTATCCTCTATGTAAACTCTAAAATAGTTGTTAAAAAAAAAAAAAAAAAACAAAACAAACACCTAGGAGCATAGAAATTCTCTGAGTAAAACTCATCCTCATGAAAATCTACCTGTCAACTTTGTGTGCAAAGTATCCTTTATTAGAAGATTCTTGTAGGCAGTGCTTAATATATGATATGCAGGGAAGACAGAAAGTAACCAACCATGCTGCTTTCTCTTTCTCTCTTTTTTTATTTCCTTTTAACAGCCTACAGCACAAGATTCTTAGTGCCACAGAAGCATAGGCTACTGAGGATAAAATATTTTATCAGTAGAGTCAACACAGTTTTCAGTTCCTGGATAACTTAATAATTCTCTGCTATTCTTTGAGTCTTGCTGTCCTTACAATTTTGGTTTTCAGTGACTTAATCTCTCCCATCCTGAAATACCAGCACTGACTGAAACCCAAGATGACAGTACAAGCAGCTATTTTCTTTCCTATGGAACAGTAATAATGCTTTGATTTAACTTGACTGGAAAAAAATCAGAATGTTTTTAGTAAAAGATTGAAGAAATGGGAGTTTTAGGTTCCTTTATCAACTGTTTTCCTTATTCATGTGGAATATGATTTCTGCATGGTTCTGGGAGAGATGGCCCTTTACAGAGGGCAGTGAATTCATGCTTATCCAGAGCCTGAGTGACTAAGAGTAAATACTTGATGTTCACAGAGGAGGATCCATCAAAATAGAACATGATTTTTGTGAAGACTTGAGTGAAACTTGCAGTTCAAGGCTATGATAATACAAAAGGAAGAGGATGAATAAGGTTTTTTATTGGCTTCTCTCTCTTCCACACAAACAGCAAAGGAAATGTGTATGTGTGTACAGATATGTGCATACACTGAAAGTAACACACAGCTGTGCTATGACAGGGACCTCTGAGAGAGGGTTTTAAGAGGATAAACATCTCAAAAAGATTACAGTAAGGTAGCTGAATCAATTGCCTGATTTGAGATCTAGAAATTGAACCTGAACAGAAGTGTACCAATATGTTCTTTTCACTCCCAAGCTAGCTGAAGTGGTCTGAAACTTTTGAGAGTTGCCTGATTTATTATTCACGTAGTTATCTTTATTGCATAATAAGATAGTTTGACAAATGAAAGTCCAAAAATTGTTGTAACTGCTGCTACATACTGGTGCACTCTGCTGCATACAGTGATGCTACATTATGGAATAAATCCACTTTGGATACTCCAAGCCCTTTGTCCTACCACAAGAAGTACAAATACTTAATAACATACCACTGCCACCTGCTTATATAAAATGAGCTGTATGACAGAAGAAGGTTCCTAGTATGTTATAATAATTACAGAATTTGCTTCTACTGTTTTGGAAACCAGCAGCATCCTTCCACTAAGTAATGTGGAGCACAGCCCACAAAGTACTCATCCTGTCCTATATGTAACATTGTTTAAGTTGGGGGAGGGAAAAAAGGAAAAGCTTAACTTTCTCCAATTGCTCATACACTCCTGCAAGACAAAAAATGCAAAGCTACAACCATATGTTAGGATGAAGTCTTTAAGTCTGTTTATATTGATTTCTAGATCACATTAGGCAACCAATTTAAAAACATTTTCTCCAAGAAATTTGATCTGAATAATGAATGCTACATGATCACAGAATTAAAGCAAGTGCAGAATGACACATGCAGGAGGTCCTTCAGAGAAGTGTCCTGAGTCCCATGGTTCATTTACTTTTGGCTTCTTGGTTGTGAGGCCATGTACAGTGCTATTAGACAGTAGATAGTCCCGCCTATAGTTAGAGCCATCGTGGTCCGATAAAGCAGTCTATCTGGAACTCCTCTTTTCAGGTGTACTGGCAGTCCATCTGCTTTCTGTGAAAGAGTTTAAAAAGAAAACAAAACAAAGAAATTAACATCCACACCAAGGCCACAAGGTACAAGCTACCTCAGGTAAACGAAGAGACTTCCATGAAGGAAACCTCCTGACAAACAGGCTATCTACAATCAAGTGTATTACGTGTTTTTCATTTAGCAAGACAAATGCAAAAGCAAGTTAATTTTGTTAGTCAAAGTTGTTAAGTGCAGGCAGAAATAACATATCTTGAAATATTTCTAAAGAGGACCTGGATGGGAAAAGTGTCACTAACAAAAGAATGTGAAAAGATATGTATAAAAGGTTATTCACCAAGTCAGACTGACACATTCCAAATGCAAGTGGTATGTAAGAGAGAAAACGGTACATTTATATAAAGTACATTCTTGATGTTTTTTTAAAAAAAATGCTTAATTTATTTGTTTTATGACAAGTCCTAGTACACTTAGAAATTGCATAGCTAACAAAATGTATTTGAAAACTTTACTGTGCTCTTCTTATGCTGCATTATAAACAGCTTCAGTAATATTCAAATTACTGTACACAAACCAGCAATGATCTGCTTTAAGACATAGGCTTGGATTCCCAGAAAGAAATTGCTTCCAATACTCAAATACTACAACAAGCATCTTCTGAAGCCAGCAAAAAGGCAATATTACTGAACTTTCCCTTTCTGTATCTATTTCCTATATAAGGCATATATACCTGATAGTATAGTACAAGTATACAGGTTATGCTGTACTTAGCACTTTCTTAACTAGACTTTACAAAATTTTGATACTGTAGAATGACAGAAGTAGTTAACCACATTAAATTAAAGGAAAGATATGTCCCACTCTCATTTTAAGGTACGCTCAAAGTTGTCGTTACCTGAAAAAGTTTCTGTAGGTCTGGCACCTTGTTTTTACCCAAGAAAGAATCAGTTGCTGGTAAATCTGAAGCAAGCTTAGTTGTTGTCCCAAAAACCAGAGCTGGGGATTCAGTGGAAACTATTGGTTTGAGTCCCTGCATAAATAAAGATTAAAATATCAAGGTATATAACACTTGCAAATGTACCAATTGTCACATTAGCCAGGTGCACTGCCAGTCATTACAAGGATACATTACGAAGATTATTTATCTGGTATGAAGACCTGTGATAATGAGCTAAAGAGATATTGTTGGCTCACTCATTTCTCAGCTACAACTGCAGGTCAGGGCTTAGCAAGAAGAATAGAAGCCTTGATTTTTTTTCATGACATGAATTTGTATCGTAAGTTTTTTCTGTGCTGGTACTTGGTCCAAATTGCTGCTTGTTATTTGCACATAGTCAGCCTATGCAGGACTCTATCCAAGTAATAGGTTTAGAAGGAGGGGATGCCTGATGCTTGGGTCAAGCTGAGTGAGGAGACTACACTGAACTCTTCCTCCTGAATGATTTATAGCTACTGCTTGCACAACTGGGCATTCAATAATTTGGATGTATAGTTTGAAGAGGGGGAAAAAAAAGGGTTAGGACCACTTGTTTCATACAAAAGTAGTAAGTGGTGCTCAAGGACACTCCAGCAGCCCTGACATGGTGGATATTTTATGCAGGTGCGATTGCACCCTATAGTTCACATGCTGCTGCAACTTTTCACCCCTCAATGTACTCCCCATGAGCAGCATAATTTCCTTTTCTTTCACTTCAGGTGGTTGTACTCTAATTTAAAAAGTACATAATCCAGTTCTATGGATAAGATTAAGTGCACAAAGTCACAGCCATCATGAGGTGGTATCCTTGCTCTTATTATTATAGTTAGATTTAACAGTTATGCCTGGGCACATGGCAGTGATGTTTTACATTATGGCTCCTGAAACAGCTGTATTTTTTCTAACTTGCCACGGAAATTAAAAGCACTGTAAAAGTAGATTAATGCAAAAGGTTTTCATTACAAACAGAAGCAGTAATTCTCTCTATGGGTCAAGGCTGCACTAAAATTCTAGTTTCCGTTCAAGGGACTAGTGCATGCATTTTGTATTTAAAAGAACTGCCTGAACAGTTATTTGGAGCTAGAAGCAGACTGGCACTCTTCTTCTCTTATGCTAGCCATAGGCCAGACATGTTTATTCCATATGTAAATTCTCTGAATTCTCTGACACAATAGACACCTTCAGCAGAAAGGCTGGATTTCTCTGCATCCCAAAATAGCCTACCAAGTGGTCATCAGGGCTCCATTCTGAAGACATGGGTCCAGCTTCCCACTTCTCTAATGCCTGAATGAATTTAGAATCCCTTCATGACCTTCTTGGTTATGTTTTGAAAGACAGCAGCCAAAACTGGATTCTCTGACCCATTCCATAACTAGTGCCTTCCTACTGAACAGGCTTGCGCAGAAGGAAAGTACTGAATTATTTAAGACTAAGCAGTTCTGGTCACACTAGTAAGAAGGAAGCATCTAAGAAACTAATATTAGCCAGGAGAAGTCCCTGGCTATATACTCAAAGCTAAGTAACAACTACATCAAAATACTTGAAGAAAGCCACTCTGGATGTGTATTTTTGTCTACAAGAACTTTCAGTACTTTATTGGATTCATCTTAAAAGGCTGGTGACTTACAGACAGAACTATAGAGCAGATGTTTATACCAAATGTGCAGATCACTTTTCCTCCAAAATTTTTCTTGCATTCTTGATTGTTAGCATTGCAGTAACATGCACCTTTCATCTCCCTTTAAGTTTCCACGTCTGAATCTCACTTTTGCCTTCCTGAGGGCCAACTTTTTCAGAAGCACTTTTTAAGATCGCTTCAACAGTTACTAGATCATGTCAATTCCTACTTGTTGTGATCATGCCTACTCTATTTCATGTGCTATCTGTAGTGTACAAAAACTGTAAACACTGAGAAATGGAGTAAGCTGCAAACTACTTCAAACAGTTCCATGATAAAGATACTTCTTTCATCAGTCCTAAATTCACAGATAGGGAGCTTAAAAATGTGATTAGCAACCCCCAGCATTTCTTGTTAGTGCTAAAACTCCTGCCTCTACAGGATAACACGTAGATAAAAGACACACTCTATGAATTACTATGAGAATAGTAAAATCAGTTGTGTTAACAACTGTGAGTTATCGTATACTTTTTCAGGCTTTAAAAATACATTCCTGTTCAGATAGTTATAAGATCCTCTTCTGCTGGAGCAATAGGAGATTCAAACCTGTCTCAGGTCACTAACTTCATAATGAAATCAAATGAAACCATTTCAGAAAACTCACGTAATCATCAGTGTACTCTTGTAAATTACTTCCAAAGCAGCATGGCACCAGCTTAGAATATCAAATAGCAATTTAAATAAAAATCATTGATATGGTTCATTGGCATCAGGAAAGATTACAACAAAACACATGCTGCAGAACACAGATGGTTGAGTTTGCCTAACACTGGCATTGCATTACTCAGGGTCCCTCACCCCAACATAAAATTCCACTTGAATTTTATCCAAGAATTTTGAATCATGTGGTCAGCTCCAACCAAGCTCAGCTAAACTGTAGTGTGTGGCTGTTCCAACTCGGTGCTTGTTGTGTTCATTGAGAGAAAGTGGCAAGCGCTTTATCTCACAGCAAGCTTCTTGCTAAGCTTAGTGTGCCTGAAGAGAAATCCTCAGTACTACACGTAAGAATTTCAATACAGATCATTTTTAAGCAAGTCCTTAAGACACCTTAATCAACCCTGAATTGACACTTGTATTTAATATGACTAAAATTGGAGGTTTACTTAATAACATCAGTGCCCCACTACGCTCAAGATGGTACTGAGGAATGAATGGCTCTACACATTTGACCTGTGCTTCATCAGAAAATGTTTCACATTGATAATTCCTCTTCTGATATTAAGGTGTTAATCTTTTATTCCTAATCACATTAACAGGAATTTGTCCAAATTCTTGAACAAAGTACAACAGACCTACTGGTACAGAAGAGTCAACATCAGCTGATTACATCAGCACGCTTACAGCAATGACTTCGTCAAATGCTGAAGTCCTCCATGAAAGGTCAGGACATGTAGCTAATCCAAAACAACACAATTCTCTGCCTAACCCCTCTGTAAACTGTGTTTGTTTTCCTGTCAGAGGTCTGAAGGTCTTAGAACACAATCTATCTGTTGGTTGGCCAACATACTCGAAGTTGAAACAAACTTATGCCTTGCTAGAATGAATTCCCAAGTTAGATTTATGTACAGCATAAAACAGTTAAAGATTTGGAGCACAATTTAATGGAGATAGCACCAAGCTTAAGGTTTTAAATGTTAGGGGAATTGCTCAAACAGATCAGAGAATGAGAAAGTAGAGAAAACTGAAGGACCAAAATGAAAAGGAGAAACAGGAAAGTCAAGCTGAGAATTATTATTTCAGAACAAGCATCAAAGTAACTTTCATGACCTTGCTGAACCTAGACACTTCTAACCTAAATAGCAGATCCTTCATAGAAGAACATACCTCACTGTGTGAGGTTAAATATATTTGTTATGTCTAACACAAGAATTATTTCAGGTAGGATTACTAGAGGCTTTGTTTGTATTGGGATGACACATATAAATAAAAGTGATTTTGTATATATTTTAAGTATCATCTACAGCATAAAGGGTTAGCCATTATAGTTTCTCAATTAATTCAAAAAAAAATCATAACAGCTAAAATCAAAAGATGTGTGGAGGTTTCAAATAGCCACAGGCAAAATAGGTTGTATCAAGTGAAGATAAGGTAGTATGATTTTAATTCCTCCTAGGATCATGGTCAGCCTTCAAAGAACTAGGGAAAGGTTCATATAGTCATCCTCACCTGACAGCATTTTAAATTGGTCTCACTATTTGTACTTTAAATGTAAGCCAGCTCTTTGAATTTATAGTTTTTATTGCATTTGTAATGGTTATGGCAGTCATTATCCTCCTAAATACAAGCAGTAGTATTTAACCTGACTCCTCACCTGTATGAGCTGAGAAGGTTCCCATTTATTCAAACAGGCTGAATTGTTCATACTACTTTACATAACTTTGTCAAATGAAAAATTAAGTCATCTAAGAATGCTAAGATTGAGATGAAAGGAACAACACAGGTTTCAAACTTAGCAATTTTTTTGTTAGTATAAGGTGTTAGTTATGTTACTGTCAGCAAAATAATTTCTGAAATACATTTTGACTGATATTTTGCAAACCCACAATAAGCTTAAATCTGCATCAGAACAACACTCCATTGGGAAGCATCAGAATGCAACAGTACAGAATAAAGTGAATTATGACACTGCATATTTTATCAAGCAAAATTTGAACACCAGGATGTCATCATTTTGCCAGAAACATCAAGATAAATAGAAGCACAAAAAGCAAACAATTTTACATGCTGAGCTATGTTTTTATTAAATATAGCAACGAAATCAATAGAAAAAAATTTGCTTTGAACTTAACACCTACTTACATGATTCCTTTCATATTTTAATCTCTAGTTATTTTTCCTTTTATATTTTAATCTCTATTGAAAACAGTTTTACGAGACTGATGCATCTGAATGTGTCACCTGGGAGTAGAGTCAAACTACCAAAAAAAAAAAAAATAACAATAAAGCTGACATAAGAAAATTGTATAAAGGGACAAAAGGAAACTTTTATATT